>VZRU01010443.1:354592-504776 GCA_013398155.1 Pedionomus torquatus
GAGCACTCCCAAGTCCTTCTCCTGAGGGCTGCTCTCTTCAGGATCTCTTGCACTGTATATTGTGTATTTATGTTCCTGACATGCTATTTACTGTTATCATCATAACATTGCATTTACCTTTTCACCTAAGAATGCATATAACTTAAAAATACCAACTGGTTAAGCAACACAAGAAAACACCCATACATCAACTATTTTTTAATATATACTTTATACATATATATAAAAATATTATAGTATATTATGTAATATTTTATATATTTTATCTATATGTACACACACGTCACATATGAGATCTCCTTCTCTTTCAGAAAACTGCAGTCATTTCCAAAGGTAAAGAAAATGAAGGCTCAGGCGTGGATGATACTTCTTAAGTAAAAAATTATAATTTTCTGATGTCATTGTATGACATGCTTTCAAGGACATTTTCTTTGGCTGCCATAGCCAGAGTTAGCTTAGTCTTGATAGCTAGTGGACAACTCCAGAGCAAAAACATTTCATTAAGGTTAGTCTGATTCTTCCAAAATAAACAGCTGAGTTTCACACACAGATGCTGTTGGAAAGGCTTGACCATTCAGCAATTTGACCTCAGTTACAACAGGAAGAGGGACTAGCAAAACAAAAAAATTATCTTTAAATCCCACCTCTCCATCCAGAATACCACATTCTTAGGTAAATCTACAGTATGCAGTCATTCAAAGTATAAGCAGGTGATGTTGTAACACTGTAAGTACCACAAAGATCATTACAATAATAGCTTCACAGATGTCATATTTAATATATAATCTTACCATATGAAGTCTGCAAATCTGTTAAGTGAGCTAATTTGACAGATCAAGACACAAACAAGTAATTCTCCAAAAACTCATAAGCAATGTATTAACAATTCAGAGACTAAATATTTTTATTTAAAAAAAAAAAAAAAAACTATTCACACAATGCATATGTATTATCATCTGAGCACTGTAACTGAAAGCACATTTCTAAAACCTTTGCTTTATAAGATTTAAAATGATGAAAATATTTCACCACCTATGGTGATGTTTTGATACTGATGCAAGGAACTCAAGGCATTGAGTTTGTCATTCATGTTTGCTGTCTCTCAGCAAAAGATTAAATGGGGCAACAACCAGCCAACCCATCCTTGTGCTGCTTTCTATATAAAGTTACTGGAACTTAGTGAGAGAAGATAGAAAATGGATTTCTATCACCTGGATAAGTCAGAGCAGACTTCAGGCAGCTGAGGGATTCCCCATGCTGTGGAGGTCACCTAACCATCATTTCACAGCCTAATGCAGATGAAGTGCCGCACTGCACAAATAAAGCATTACCATCTGGCCACATCTTTTCCATTGCCTCCAGGACTTAACAGAGAATGCAAGAGCATCTAAGGAAATAACATATCAGGGGTAGCCGATATACCCTTGAACCTCAGGTTCAAGCATGGCTCCCATGCTGTAGCCCCTCCACCGCATCTGCATGGTGTTGCTGAACTCCATCATCTGCATGTAAATGCAGGAAAACTTGAGTAAAAGAGCCTGCCCTTGCTGGGTAGCAGCTGGACAGAGATGCAAACCCAACCCAAATCCAAGTATGTGGGAACAGCAGCAGTCAAAACTCCTGTCTGTGAATTAATTGTCTCTCTCCACCCCCAGCTTCATGCATCCAGGCCATACCTTTTTGCCTGTAGAAACATTTTGGTGTGAGGCACTTGGTTTCAGAGATGTGATTGTGCTGAGCTATAAAGACCTTCCATTTTCACAAAAATAGTTAGAGGTCTCTAACAGACCTGCTGAGTTTCAGGCAAAACTCACTAGTCCTCTCCACAGGATGTTCCCCCACTGGTGACATCAGTGTCATAGCCACCAAGCATTCACTGTTCCCTGAGATCCATCTCTGCTAGACATGAACAGCAAAATGACTTTTAACAGTAAACATGCCACCCACTGTTACAGCTCCATCACCTTTGTGTTATGGGAAGTTCTGCAATGGGGATGGAGAAAGGCGAGGTCAACAAAAATTGTTATGAAAACTTCAGCATTTGGAAGATTCTAACACTTAGTACAGGGCTGGGGTTGTGATAGCATAATAAATAAAAACAACCCAACGCTCTATATCATAGGTCTTCAGGTAAGCAATTACAGTAATTATGCAAGGGAGCTCCCCTCTGATACTTGAAATGCAGTATAAAAAAAAAGAATGATAATGAGATATTAATAAAGATACTACACTTACAAGGCAATGCCACCTTTGTTACACAGTAAAAAACCCTGCAGAGTGGAATGGGCAAAATAACATGAAAAAAAGGACACATTTTTTCCCCTTCTAATACTAAAGTGGTGCACTTAACTCTTTAAATAACAACAGTGACAATATTTTGCTCAACAGAGGATTGCACAGAGTGGCAAGTAAAATCTGGCAGAGGTAGGCATTAAAAAAAAAATTAAAATCCAAAAGATGCCCACGTTTTGACACAAAAATTATTTTCATGGAAAAATATTGTACATTCTTCAACATAGTTTGAATACAAGTTGTTCCAAACGACATCCATGATGAAAACAAACTCTAGCAAACATAAGACAACTTCAGCATTAGAGCAAAGCAGAAAATAAAAAAAAAAAAAAACAAAAAATTAAAAGGCAAACATTTATCGCTAACAATCATTATAGCAAAACACTGCATACACAGTGCTGTAGAGCTGATATCACATACAAGGACACTACACCTATCTGCAAACATACCTTCTGCCAAAAATGAAAAAGAAATGGAAAGATTTCCTCAGTTAGTATGCAGCTCTAGTTCAAGGTGAACTTGAAATCCTCAATTACAGGAAGCAAAAAGTGTCAACAAAATTTACTGAGAATGCAAATTAAATATGCTGAAACAATGAGAAAGATCTATAACCTAAAGCTAATCTAAGTGTAACATGTGGGATTCAAAAACGTACTCTCATATTTGTCTCAACAAAATCTCTATGCAACTAGTAATTGTTATCATCTGCCCTTTGTTAAGAGAAGTTTTCGGCATCTGAAGGTTGATGTAAATTAGAAGAAAGCTTTCTCACAACACTTGTAAGAAAAAACTTCACATCCTAATCATGCCACAAGACTTCTGGGACTGCCTTTACTGAATCAAGTTACAACATCCAAAACTCTTTCAGGGTACAGGTTTTAAAGTACAATATTCTGAGAGAAAGAAAAAATAATAAAGAAAAACACAATTCTCTTGAGTACCATAAATCCATCACATAAATTGTATGTCGCGTCTCTTTTGTACTCTGAGATCTCTATGACTGGAAGACACACTGAAGGAAGAATAATGAAGTACATAAAAGGATCCTATTCAAAGGTTTATGAATATTGGCTGTTCCTCATAGTCATCTGTATAGTGATTTTACATAACTTCTCTTTATTGCACATTCATTTTTATTGCATATTCATTTTATCAATGTCAGGTGAAAACTAATATGTTCAACTGACGATAGAGGAACTTCCTTCCCCCCCCCCCTTCTTAGAATCAATTTTGATCATGCCTTTCCATTATCATAAAACTTTGGCTGCAGTAGTTACCGTGTTCTGTAGCATATATTTGGTACTAATGAACACAGCCTTTTACAACCTGGCTGAAATGAGTCATTGTAATGATACTTTTTTGCTACACTATATTTATGTACCAGTGGGATCCCAAGTAACATCCACATAATACTGTGGCTGCTTCTGCTATTCTCAGTCTTTGGAAAATAGCACAAGAAGTCTTTTTCATGACCTGAAGAGTACTACAAATTGGCTGCCCTGAGAAGGCCAATCTCAAATGCAAACCAAAAAACCACACATACATGCATTCATTGCGGTATACAGGATTGCTCATAGAGAAATTTCATTCCAGCGTAATTTTTAAGTATGTTCATTTGCATTATCTTTATTTAAATGTGTAATATCAATACTGCTTTATTTTTCATACAGCATAGATAAAAGTCTGTGTATGAAAAAGTATGTTAAGGGCAAAAGTCTTCAAACCCAACCAAGAGAACCAGGATTTAACTGAGCCCCACAAAGAAGCTTCTTGTAGCTCCCCTGAACTTAGTTACTAAAGATACAGTTTCTGTCCCCTTATCCTAAGCACTTGAAGCTTCAGAAGCTGTACAAGCCCTCCTTTTGAGATGCAGACTTCACCAAGCGGTACAATCAGCAGCACCAACTGAGCTGAACAGCTCAGATTCGATGGCAATGAAGCACACAATCAAAGCAAACAGTTCAGCGCCTCACACAAAAGACAACAGGAATAGCAAACACCATGGAGGAACCCAAAACTCACTTTCAAACACCCTCTGAATTGACAAGGAAGCTAAATTCACTTATTACTAGAATTATTTAGAATTAAATTATTTGCAAAGCTCAATTTCAATAAAGTATTTGATCACACTGGATTCACCTCACGTCATTACTTTAAACCACCCAGATGCACCTCAATGCAATTCACCTAATCACTGGAGTCACTGGGTCAAGGTTATAACCATTTTTTGAAACCATTTTTTTTTTATGTTCAGGGACACCTTGCGAAGCACTTTTTGCCTTTATTTCTACAATTCATTAAGAAGTACCTGACATGGTCAGCAGGACTCTATGCCATTGTGTAGGATGGCTACCTAGGAAAAGCAAGTCACCCACTCTTCTGAAGGAAGTGGGGATATAGAAAGACCATGGCTGCAGTATTATTCCTGTAAACTAGCCATTTTGAAATAATGACCCAAGTGGTATTTTTTATGGGTATATATAAAATAATTACATTGTTCTACAAGATTAATTATCCCATGTTTGATTAGCCTGCTTCAAATATCAAACTGACACCCAAAATTTGTTTGCTTTTAATTGTGTCCCAAGTGTTAGCACACTCAATAACCTTGTTTCAGAACAGGTCTTAGCTGAGTTTTTCTATGCATGGGGAAGGTTGTTTCATACCCTGGCACCTCCAAGTGCTAAGCAATATCCTATGAAGACTGCAACACAGAATCACTTATAAAATCACACACATTTTGTGGCTTAGAAGGTTTAATATGGGAAGCTTTAAAATGTTCTATTTGTTTTTAGAAGATTATCTATAAACTATTCAAAAACAAAAACTTTTCCAGAGATATACCAGAAAGGTGAATAATAAACAGTAAAGGTTGTTAACTTTAACAAATTTTTGAGTTTCTGACAAGTTTCAGTGTTGCTGAAAAGAGTTTAAGTAAACATTCAGAATCTGCATACAACTGCCTGAAATCCCATTTACACCAGCTTCCTTTTGCTGTCAAATTATTATTCTAGTTTCCTTAGTTACATCATCTCAGTATATCAAACATGGATACCTGTGGCTTATCTCCACATATAGATTTTAGAGAATTCATTATTTCTCTATTCATGGAGTCTTTATTTTCAGAATGTTGCTTGCATGTTGGTGGCTTCATTTATTTCTGTACTTTGGGCGCATATGAGAGAGCCAGTGAACTTGAAGAATTTCTCTGGAAGATTTATGCAGAAACTGCTCTTCCCAGCTGGAGGTCTGAAAAAGCAGCATAAGATACATTTTCCTACTTTTGGCATAGCCAGACAAACTGGCAGTTAATGGTGTTAGGAAGTTGCTTTTTGGTTACACAAAATCAGGCATAGCACCCTGCTCTAATTTACCAGTTAACCACACATCTGCTCAAATCTTATCAATTAGCTGAAGCACAGTGAAGGGATTGCAACCAGATGTTTTTGCAAGCACAAGTTAATAAACACACTATATCGTAATTTCCACATCCTTTATTCTGGCTTGGGGTGCGCACCACCCAGCAACTAGAAAGCCAAATCACCACAGAGAGATCCAAACATCCAGCTTCGAACAGACTCCCTAAATCGGGTTAAGTTTATTAAAAGCTTTAAACACTCCAGGGAAGCATGTCTTCAATGCATAGCATTTAGAGGTAAATCATTGGCATAATGGAGGCTCCTTCCTGCAACCTCCCGGGACCAGAAGGCTGGCTCAGACGATGAACTCCTTTATCATCCTCACACTAATTGTAGCACATCTTGAAATGATTGGATCTATTGTTAGAACAGGCCTTGTCAGCAGCTGGGACACAGTGATTAATAGAAATTTCTCTTTAATTCCTTAAGATGTAGAAGTCTAAAGTCACAGTTGAATCCCGGACCCCAATTATTGGGAGATTAATGAAATCATAATTGCCATCCTTGCATTCACATTCATCACTAGGTTCACTATTAATCATTAGAGGTAAAGCACAGGAAAAAGAAAATATTATACAAGCGCTATACTAGGGATACATGGGATACATAAACGGGTCAGGAAAATACTCTCCAATGCACCAGGCTGGAGTAAATGTGTATCATTATCAACAACTTAACAGTACTGGCGGTTCAAGTGAAGGTCAGCCTTGCTAGTAGAAATAACGTTTTGCCTGATAACAACAACAGCTACCAGCCTACCCAGCATTTGAGACATACACACCAGCAAAGCAGAAGAAACAGTTTCTAACATACCTGTCAGTTAATGCAACAATCAACCCCAATGCCGGGATTCCCTTCCAAGTTTTAAGAACATTTCTTTTAAAATCATACAACACAGAGATCATCTATATACATTGTGCATGCCTATCTGTGCACACGCAGTCGTGCCCCGTTCAACCCCTCCTCTGGCCCTCCCACAGCCTCTCGCTGCACCGCCATGCAGTCCAGAGACCACCTGGGGCCTGGCTCCCACTCCCCACCATTCCTGCTCTACAATGCGTGGAACTCCCTGCTGCCTCTGAAATTTTATGGGTGACACTTTTCAAGCCTGATTATTTCCCAAAGGTAACTGAAAGTGGCCAACACTGTCCCAACAATTAGGAATTAAGTGAATCATTCGTCAATAAAATATGCCCTTGAAAAAAAAAAAAAAAAAACAAACAAAAAAACCCAAACAAAACAAAACAAACACTTTGAGCTGCTTTAGCTCCATAGCATTAATCAGGAAAGGTCAGATCCAAGACTTTTTTCCCCCCTTCTTGACTGATCATATTTTACAGAAAGACTGATTAGTTTCTCACAAATCAAAACACTATGCAAGGGAAGGAAATGAAATGCAACTGAAGAGACTGAGGCCCCTTTATGTCCTTTAGCATGAACGGCTCTTTTAAGATTTAAGGGCCCAACAGCCATCACCCCCAAGGGGGACTGCAGGAGAAGGAAGGGAGGTTTCCTCAACTCCCACAGACCTGTCTGTGCCCTCAAGCAGAAAACAGGCAAAGGAAGGGATGCAACTTCATCCTTTCCCACCATGCAGCCTCTGCTCTTCAACACTACAACACAATTGCATACACTTGCTGCCACATGGTGTAATGTAAATTACTATTTATCTTGTGCTGATCTGTATCAGCTGAAAAATCACTGTAATTTAGATCTCATTTGTTTATATAATAAATGATTTGTTTATACTGAACTTGATGCCTTACCTCAGCTACTTGAATTTTCATTAAATGACAAATCACTTGTAAGACCATGCCTAGGTAACTCAGAAATAGCAACTCTGCTGCACATGGCCTCTCTACATTAAAACCCAAAGCTCACAACCACTTCACCATGTTTACCAGCAAATAGAAATGATTTCTGTGAACAGCCATTTTTGACTATGTCTGAAACTCTGATTGCATGTACTTGTTTTCAATGCCAATCTACAAAAACATTCCTCAACTTACATCCTGCAAATTTTAAAGCAGGAGGTGGGTGGGGACAAAAATGCTGGTTAATTTTCATAATGCTAAATTTCAGTCTCCTGGGGAAAATAAAAGACCTCACTAATCTTTGATGTAATTCATCTGAGCATATGCCAAAGTGTGCTAAATTGTGTAAGAACGGATAATAAATCACTGCAGTGCACACCAGAGTAAGAGCAAAGCACTGTGGAGTTATATTCCACTGTTCAATCAGATGGTTGGGTCAGTTAATGCATGAGCTCAAGGCTGAACATCAATCTTGGCAGCTGGTGTGACATCCAGCAACATGGACGCTGAGCAACTCACAGTTCCTGGACTGGGTGGGCATGAAAACAAAAGCATTGCAGAAATTTACAGAAATAAGGAGTATTATCAATCACTTGATATTATTTGTTTCCTATAAATCAGTAAATACTATTACGAAAGCTCATCATGAAACTGGATACTAGTATCTCTAGTTTTACTTACAAGCTAACAGATGTACCTGTAACTTGGGTAACAAAACTGACAAAGGACTATGGCTATTCCAGATTTCTCCTACTAAAAATTACAACCAAGTTGTTATTTCCATCATTTCTTAATCTGAGAGCTACATACTGAATACTAGAGAGCCCTTAACTTTCTAAACCTGGAGTACTGCTAAAAATCAAGGAGTCTTGTTGTGTTTTTTTCAATGTGATTTCCATAGCAGAAAAAATTTTTTTTTTCAGCCCGTTGTGGTTAATAATAATTTCCCAATGAAGTAACACAGCATCACTGTTGTGGTTTAGCCTCAGATGGCAACAAAGAACCATGTGGCAGCCCGACCACTCCAACACCTCATGGCGGTGAGGAGAGGATTGGAAGAAAAAAGGCAACACTCCTGGGTTGGGAGAAAAAAAACTGTTTAACAGGACAACAAAGGAACAAAGAAAAACAGTAACAAACTGTTAGAAGGATACAGACGTGGTTAGGATACCGACCGCCACCAGTCCAACCACAACCCCGTACCCATCGACCCATTGCAGACCCTGCACTTTCAGTTACCCCTCCCCTTCCCGGCTACCCCCTGGGCATTGCTCACAATACCTGGGTAGAGCCAGGGAAAAATTAACCCTGTTCCTCCCAGAAACCAGGACAATCACCTAAAAGCTAGGTAAGATTTTAAAGTCATATTAAGGTTCTGATAATTCATTTCTAGTGGTGCAATGACACTTGTTGTGCTAATATTTAGTCTAATGATGCAGCATTTTAATGAATTTATTTTCTAGTAAAGCTTACAAATTTTCATACTTTAGAAAATATGCTAGCATTTAATGTGCTAGGGAACATATTACACAAGAATCTCTCACAGACTGCTGCATATACTCCAAAGAAACTTTTCACACACACAGAGCACACTGCTGATTTCATATATATACATATATATATGAAATATATATATATGTATATATATATTCATATATATACATATATACATAGCAATTTCACTTATTTTAGATTGCAAGGGAAATCACACCAATTTTGTTCACAAGACTAGCAGAGCTATTTTACAGATATGATCAAAAAATACAATTTACTCTTCAGAAGTGGAAATTGCTTCACAGAGGTTAATCACATGCATAAAATTATGATCTTCCATGTACTCCTCTCCGGATTCCTTAGCAAACTGAGAATTGTCTGAATCATTAGCAATTTGAGGGCCCTATACACAAAATGAAAAGTTACTAGTTGGATAAATTATTTGTGGCTGCTGGTTTGTAGTCCAAATATAACACAGTGTGGTAGGTACAGGGAGGTAAGTAGGTGGTTACCTAAAATACCCTAGCTAGCTAACTAGGTATGCATCTGGACATACCATAGAAAGATGTGCTTAAAAAGAAGCCCAAATTCAGTAACTTCTTAAATACATTTCTAGGGAAACTGTGCCTTTCTACATAATACAGCACATATTATAAAGGGTCACATCTATACTGGCTTTAACAGACCCAGGAGGGAAACTACAGTAGTTGTCTTTGATCTATTGGCCTATAGGAAACAGCGATGTGCTAGAGCATTGGGAAATGTCCTAATTTATTCCTGGAAAGTATGTATGCATATTGTCAGATGGAACATTCTTTATACTGTGGTCATCTATTATATGGGAAGGATTAAGAAACAGTAAAAGGTAACAAAGAAGTATGTCGCTCATCCAAAATTGAACGGAACGGCTGCCTAAATCACTGAGAAGCAATTTTGATGGAACTTCTTTGCATCAAGATATTCATTTTATTTTGTCCAACAAAGCTCCCTTTAAAGCTAAGAAACAAATTTTAAAAAGGTCCATATTAAGTATCTATCTTCAGATCACAGATATTACAAGAGAAAACAAGATTTCCCAATAGATATTAATGTCTATGCAGGTGTAGACAACGATCAAAGCATGAATTGGCAATCCTGAATCAACACTCCTGTTTGCATGGCTATTGCAATTCTCTGGGGTTTGGGGCCCAAAGGTGCATCAAATGGAACATCACAACACCAATGTCACATGAACTTCACGGAGATCCAACCACCTCTGTAAAATTCTGGAATTTTCTGAACACTACCACCGAGTGCCGTAACTACACCAAACTGTTCAGCCTATGCCATGAATGCCATACTCATTCCAGCATATATAAGTGTTTTGTTACAAGTTGCTATTAAAAAGAATAAAGCAAAAAAAGCCCACTCTGAGCCTGGCAGAGATACAGCTCTGCTCCTGAACACTAGATATGTCATCCTTTTTTCACTTTTTTTCAGAGCACAAATAGCAAACAGAAGGAAAAAAAATCCTTTCCCTTTGCATGTTCTAAAATTTAATTTTCCCTCTTTTCCTCATATGCTCTCATTGCACTGCTGCTTTACAGTCTGACAATACTTTCTGTAACGGGAAGTGTTGCACATCTGTTTCTAATCAGAAGAATTTAATAATATTCCATCAATGGAGGCAGTTTCCATTTATACCACCACATTTATATTTTTTATAAGAAAGGAGTGTGAATAGTCATTGCTGGCCAGAGTAGCCATGAACATGAATAGCAGTCTAACAGCCTCTCTCTGCATACAAAAAGCACACCCCTTGGTACCAGCTGAAATTCTAATCAGAGTTCCCTCACAACACAGATACTGTAGGTGTGCTGTGCTAGTCATTTCTGTTATTATAAATGACCTTTCAGGAATTGAAAAAATTGTAGCTTGTCAGTTGAGACTTGTAATCGTTATCCATTCAGCTAAAGGATTTAACAGGCCTGCTTGTAAAGAGAGAAAAAATAGATTCCCTTCTCACTAATCTCAGAAAGACACAAGTGGTCTAAATTAACAATTACCTTAGACATTGAGGGAGATTTCTAATAACACTGTATTAGAATGAAAGTTAGCATATTCTGATGCGAAGTTAATAACCACAATCAGCCGCAGCCTGACTGGAATACGTGAAGCAGTTAGGTCCCTGAAGAAGTAGCCAGGATTCCTGTTCCCCCTGAAGCTCTGTCCTAAACATGCCCAGTGAACCCCTCTTTTTGGGTGCCACCTCGATTGGTTATGCATTTAATGGAGGCCATTTGACTACATGGAGGGTTCAAAAGGCACATGAAATAACACAGAAAGGTACATGTCCTAGACAAAATAGAGGCCACATGATAAATCTAGTATAGAAAAAGCTGTTTGCTGTCCTGTGTAACTCAAGAGGAGTTCCAGCACCTTGTGTTGTCATTGCAGTCCTAAATGGAAAGTTATTTTAATATAATCCTTTATGATAACTTCAGATTGCTCCTTAAAACATAATAAATAAGAAAGACAGCTTAAACTTTCGAATCTTTAACTATGTATTTATGTAATCTGTACAACATGCTTGTTACTGTCTTCACAAGAAAAGGAAACTTAAATTCGTATTCTAAAGTACAAGTTATTAACACTTCAAAATATTAAATAGCTTTTAAACATGATAGCTTACATTATAAATAAACATTCAGGAATAATTCATAGTACAAGCAGATAACTATGAGATAAGCTGTGAAAAAAGATAATAAGGAGTACAATTAATATTAAAGCTGTTGTACTGACCTAATGGGGAGGGGAAAAAAAGGCGGGNACCACTGTTAACCATGGATGTGAGGCAGGAAATCATCTTGAAAACAAAACAGAGAAATGTAGACCATTTGCAAGTACCTCTGTTCCTAACAATATTACTGAATTATCAAATTTTATCATTCTCTGAGGAGGGCCTCAACGATCAAAGTTAAGCAGAGCTTTCTTTGTTCCCTGAGCTATCCTGTGCTACTCATGCTGCTACAGTCCCAGCACTCCTGTCAAAGCAACTTGAAATCACACTGTCCACTTAGTCATAAAATCAGAGCTACCTTTCCTTCACACGAAGCACTTCATACTCTAGTAAGCATTACAAAAGTATGAAGCAGTCTAGGAAGAATGGCTGTGTAATAAAAGTATAATTGAAATGGCTCTACTGCTGCCTCATTTCATCACTCACACTGGCCTATACTTGTTAAATTTTAAGATCTCTTGGGAAACCAGTGCATAATATAAGTACACTCCAGAGTGTCAAAACAACCACTGCTATGATTTATCTCATGCATGACATCAAGGATCTATTTTAAAGCAAAGATTGTGCCAGTAAAACAAGCCCTTAAACTTTCACACTTCCTTAAATTTAAAGAATGTAGGCTAAAAATTCTGGAGGAACTTAAGGCATTTTTAGACTTTGGTTGTCTTTTCCTTTCAGGAATATTTGAATTTCCTGACTCTTTTCCATATCTGAACTCATTGTAAGAGGAAAAGCTAATGAGGGTTTTTTGAACAAAAATCAGCATAGGAAAACAAAATTTAATCAACAAGGCAACTAACAGAAGAAAGAACTGAAACAAATATAAAATCCAATTAAAAGCTTTAAAAGAAAGAATGTCTAAGTAGTCTGGTAAATTATTTTAGGTTCCATTTAACACACAGAGTGTGTGTTACCCTTTGTTCAGGAAAGGATAGCCAGATACCCAACAGATACACCCCTCCTGTTATGAGATGCTCTATCAAGCCGCTCTTTCCACTCAGTACTTTGAAGTTGCCTTTTTAACTACAGCTTTACTAACATCCTGAAGATAATACAATTGTAACAGTGTATCTCAATTTTATTATCTTTTCCTATCAAAAAACAACTTGTCCTGACTTTTCTTCTTGTGTCACTGAGGAATTCGTCATTAACCCCTAAAAGTTGTAGGGATCTGCATATTTGCTATAGGAGCATTTAAAGCTCTCTTCAGACAAAAGCATTTTGGATCTATACACATTATTCCAGTCTCTTATGTTTTCTGTAGGGATAATATGACATAATGGGTTGTTACCACTCTTGTAGGTGGGAGGGGCAAAATGTCTCTGCATTTCTGCACCTCCTTGGTAACTGGACCGACATCTACAATTAAACTGGAAAATCCTTAAAACCACAACTCGCATTTGAAAAATTCCTTCAGCCTCACCCCACTGCAGCAGGTCACCACAGAGTATTTCTAGTTATTTGTTTCTAAGGAAAACTACCACATGCACAGCAGCAGTGCTGCTTCTTCATTTGGTCTTAATTTCCCCATAAAGTCTGCCACAGCCACATGATATTACCTATAGGAAACACACCATAAGATTTACTTTGTCTAGGCTTAATTAGCAGTTATACATTTAGTTTCTTCCACTGCACAGAGAAACCTTGATTGCTCTGCAGTAATGCCTAGAAGTCAGCAATAGGTCATATAACATACAATATTAGTTTTTGCTTTCTTTCATTTCCAATAGCATACTGCAGCTGGGGAAGATAGATCATTTCCAGCATGCTTTTATTTGGAGGCAATTTCTTCTTTGTGTTAGGAAACTGTCACTAACTCTAAGGCAAGCACCCTGACAGAAGAACACTCAGAAGAATACTAAGATAATGATTTAAGCAAGTACTTTTTACACCCACCTGCCCTCACCCCATAAAAGCTGACCAAAAGATCACAACAGGCTTAGAAGTGATGAAAGGCCATTTCCCTTCAGGATCCTGGACCTGCTGGTTTGTTCAGTACCACCTAGCCACAAGCGTGTGTGTCAAAAACTCAGATACTGTATGTGTCATGATACACCAAGACTCTATCTCTGAGGAAGAGCAACAAGAGGACAGAAATTACAGCTGAGATTAAATCATGTTTTTGAAAAATTCACCATCAGTAGGAGGAGACATGTTGGGGTTTAATTCTTTATTTTACCGTTTCTTCCTTGTAGATATATAAAGTGAAACCTTTAAGTTATGACTACTGTTCATCACTTAGTACGCCTCAGTTCATCCTAGCACTGACTGGCACAAAAAGAAGTGCATTTCCTAGGTGCTGATAAGAGAAGAGGACAGCAGGCTGTCAGTTAAATTTGGTTACCAGCTCCCCTTCGTTCTTCCTGCAAGTGCTGATCATTACTCCTCAGCCCTCAGAAAGTGGCAGAACAGCCAAATAACGAAGACAGATCAATGCCTAAGGAAACATGCAATTCAAGCCCCGTGAGTCTCTCCACACTGTTAATACACCCTGTCTATTCTCCCTATTTTCTGTATAAACTTAAACAATTTAAACCTTATAGTCTAAAACATACTGGGGATGTAGAAATCAATGGAAGCTTTGTTATTTTAAGAAAGCAATTCTAAAGAGTCTGAAATATTGTCTCCTTAAGACTTCAGTTTGCATTTTCATACATTTGTGTGGCAAATTCTTTGTCTGTAGAAGAAAAACAAATCAAGGAGCTGTGTGGACTTTCCATGCAATGTTCCCTATAGAATGAATTGGATCACAGTTACCCGACTTCCACTTTGCATAACAATATTGCTCATTATTTAACTAAAAAAAAAGTTAATTTATATTATTGCAGCATCTAAACTCTTTCTGAACCTGCAGTTCTGTCAGGTGGATAGACTGTAACGATCAAGATCTCAAGGTCAGAAATATAAAGAACAGAGTAAAAGAGTAATTTCACACTGTGTAACAGTCTCTGAGAATATTGGCCCCTGACATATAATGCCATGAAAGAAAACAACAAACTTTCATTTTTGATTTAAAGAGTGTAAGTTTACTCAGAGGTGCTTTGCTATCCCCCAAAGTTTTAGAGCAGTATAACCAGCCTTTACCACTTGTCAACATATAATAGCCTACACCCCAGTGATTGATTTTGTTCAATTGAATTTTTTCTCCAACTCATGTATTTAGCTTTTAGCTGCAGCAGGTTGACAAAGCATCTATCATAGCTAAACAATCTTATTCAGAAGCATTTATTTTCTGCAGCCATGTTTGTTTGCTCTTGTGCTATTTACAGTTTTGCACATTCCCACATAACAACACAGGTTTACATTGTGTCTGATTATAGCACCACAATCTGATTTCTGCTTCCTTTTCACTCTGTTATCTCTCTTCCTATCATCATGACTGCCATCCTTGCTTTCTAAGGGATCTTAGTTTATTTGTAGAATGAGATCAGTGAATAAGGATCAGTGTAAGTGGTCTGGTAATTATTAAAAAACATTTAATAATGCTCACCTCATTTAAAACTATGATCTCTCAAGACACTACTTGAGTGGAATGGGAATTTTCCTTTCCAAGAAGACAGTACTTTCCACAATTTAAATTTTGCCCTCCAATAATTCTGATATCTGATGCTATTGATATATGCTATTTTAAATGTACTGTGGAGTCACATTCCTAGGTTTCTAAGATATCAAGTTAATGAAAGCAACTTCTGCTAAGTTCTTTCAGTGAAGCAGAACTAGAGATAAAACTTATCCCTGAAGACCTGAAGTATGAAGCCATGAGAGGTAAAGTCATTCGGCAAAATGGACAGCACAAGTTACCTGCAACCCCTTAAACTGATACACAGACTGACTTTAAAAAAGAAAAATTTGGGGTCTGCTCTGAGCTTTTTCTATATCTGAGTGTGGTGAGCCAAAAGAGGGAGTTAAATTCTACATATGATCAGGGTAGAAGAAATGGGAGGAAAATCTTGTAACAGCAATCTTTCTGCTTTGAGAAAACTGCCGGAGTCAGTGTTTTTAAGGTGTTTCTCAGAAGTTAAGCCCTGCCACCTCTTTAGGAAGATAATTAGGAACTTTCTTTTATCTCACTGTTGTTTGGTAGTTTGGTGAGGGTAGGAGCAATACACAAATTACTTGATGCACAGCTGAGTTAAATGATGCCTATTTTCAAAAACTAAAACCCGTCAGGGTTTGAGCACTGTTTTGTAAAGTATCATAAGTGGATTTGTAGCCCACATAATAAATATTGTTAGCAAGTAAAGTAATATTTGAGGAGTATGTAAGGAGTAACTGTTTCAAATGTGGAAACAGACTTCTTCAATAACTGCCCATCTCAGCTCTCACAGTATTTACCAGCTCCTTCCATCAGCTTTCTCTAGGTAGTTCTAGCATGCAGATTTTTTCCTTATAAATATTGGTTTATGTTCTGAGGGCCAAAAATCAGTTCCTCTTACTGAGGAAAAGTGTTATAAAACACTTGATAGAAAAGTCGCCCAGAGTGCACTTGTCAGGCACAATTGGCTTACTTTACAATGGCTAGCAAGAGAGATTCATTCCTTGTAAGGGGAAAACAGTATTTTCCCATTAAGTGAACTCTTGTATAATACAGCAACATATCCCTGCTTCTTAGAGTCTACACAATTCTTGCTATCCATGTTTCCAACTGAGTTGTTTACTTTCTCTCAAATCCTCAACTTGGCAGAGCTTGTGAACAGACTGCCACTCAGCCGAGCAGAGTTCCACAAATATGAAAGAAAGAAGAGATTCTGAAGGAAGCACATCTGAAAGCAGCAAGATAAAATAGTGATGGCATGATTACTTTTACTTTATCAAGTTGCTGTAAAACTGCCAAGCCCAGAAGCCTGCCATTTTAGCTGTGTTCCAGAAAAGAAACAAAGCAACCTAGTCTCTCTCACTGCTCCTCTTTAAAAAAAGGTTCAGATGCGTCTGAGTCACAACACTTGTAAATCTTGAGAGAATGAACCAGATCATAAAGCATCATTACCTTTACTTAAACAGAAAATATCTGAGTGTTAGACATATATATCAAAACAGTTAAAGAAAACCAATCCAAATTCAAAAGCAACAAGAGCCTTGTTCTTGCTGGGACCTGCCTGCCTTGTCCCATCACCTCACAGGGAGGCTGCTGAATAGCAAAATAAAACCAGCAGTTACAAATCATAAGAACCCACTGTGGGTAACAAAGGTTTTACAGATCTTGAGAAATTTGAAGGAGAAAACTGTAACATGCACATGCCAGAGGATCACTGCATAGACCAGGTTTTCCTATAGTGAAAAGTGGCAGAAAAGAGCAAGGAAAAACCAATGAAACAAACATGGAAATGGACAGACAAGCAACTTCATAATTCATCTTCGATTACAGAACGCACACTGCATTTTAGAAAAGAAAAAAAAAAAAACACAACAAAACCAAAAAAATTTCAAAAGGCCTTAAGTAATAGCATTCTCAAATCAAAACAAAAAAGCTACTTATAGACAGCAGTTTCTTCATTTTCTTCCATAAAACCATACTTCAATACTTTGACTTGTTGGCAGCCAGGTATACCCTATGTATTCCCATCAGTATGCCCGTGCCGATTTTGGGCCTGGCCCACCACTTACGCCCCTGCTACAATGGCTCTTTGGCCTACAGAAGACCTGGCTCTGCAACAACAAATGGGCAAATGGAGAGAGAGCAAAATATAGAAAGAAGCTGAATTTATATTAAAAGCGCTCTGTACTGCCTGTTGATCCATCAGGACTGGCTATTACCCCGATGAAAAGCTACCACATACTAAGTGCAAGGCCTACATCTCAGCTGCAGGGCAGACAACATGCTCCTCACGCTCCCCGCTCTCTGCCTGGTCAGTGCCACTGCAGGGTCAACCCCGGCTTCCCCCCAGTAACACCAGGCACTTTGGTGCTCACAGTCCACAGCTGGGTTGCACAGAAATACCTGGAAAGCTGCCCAAGGTCCTCTAGCAAACACATGTTCTCAATTAAATGCACAGAATAAAGATGGTATTTTATCATGCTCTCTGCACCACAGACCCAAGACCTGCAGCGACTTGGTGTGTATAAATGTAAGTATAGAGTATTACCAGATAAACAAGCCAGTACTAAAAATGTCACCATACTGTAAGTACTTAAGGAATTAGCTAGATTATGATGACACTGTCCTGAATACCTTGAACTGTAAAAATGAGCACCTAGAACTAACCTTGGCCACTGCAATAACTGATTGTGGGCACCTTGGGAACTGAAGTTTCCATAAGTGGTAGCAACTTCCACTGCTTAACGTGAATCTTTCCCAGGAGTGAAGAGGAATTTAGAATAAAATCCTGAGGGAGAACACAGAGAGCAGAAAGAGAGGGCATGACAAATAAAACATGAAGCGCAATTTCTCCCTTGATTCATAGCTTACACCATCCATATTGCAGCCATATAGTGAAATTCATCACATTACAAAGCACTGTGCTACTGGTGAAAATTTATGGATTTAAAACCAAAGCACTAGAATATGCATCTTTTCAGGGATGATGAATTCTACTACAAGCACCAACCACTGTCACAGGGTTTGCAACATTAATTCCTTTCTGGATCTGAGCTACTTCTAATGTCTATTAAGAGTTAGAAAAACAGTATAATGCACATCAAATATTTTTACTAGCCTTGTGTGGTATTTGGGAAAGCATAGAGGCATTGCAAAACAAAGTCAAAATGTAAAGTTTTGGTTATCAGTTTCCAAACTAGTCTTGGTGTGTAACACCAACATCTACTTCCCTGAACCTAGCATTCTTTTCTAACAGCATTTTCCCTAATTTAACTTCATAAATAAACAAATCCATTAGAACCAGTTTGTAAAATCTGTATTCGTAACAACATAGAACAATATTGTAGGAGCCAGCCAAATTAAGAAGTTCAAATACAGGAAAAATTACATATACCTAAAACCTACTTTCCATCATCAAAGCCTAATTAGTTGCTAAACAAAAATACTTTAATTTCTAAGAAAAGACAAATAATGTATTATACAAATCTATTTTAAGCACCTTCAGAGTTAGCACATTTATTATGTTGTTCATCTGCTTTCTTCAGCTACAAGCAGGCAGATCATGTTTCAGTGACAATTGATTCCAGGCCAACATCTTTTTGAGACCCTCTGTAATTTGTCTCCAACTGTTACAAAATCTTGTGCTGCTGGAAGATGGCAGAGGCAGGCTGGGTCAAACGGACCGAAACAGCCTAGAATCTTATAGTCTGAAAATCAGTAATTGCTCCTGCTTTGCAGGAATATAAGATGGGAGAACATGCGACACGGAAGAGATCTGGAAGAAGGTCTTATTTGTTGAACTAATTACGAGAGGACACACTTGCTTCCCTATGCATTGCATAGACACTTGGATGCAGATCAGGGGGCACATGCAAGGGAGCCATGTGGCCAGGCTGGACTACAGCGCTCCCAGCTCAGCATCACAATCTGCAATCAAATGTTATCTGAATTGGTAAAACCTCCACAACACTTCTATTTTAGTCATTCCCTATTTTGCAGTCCCCTTTAGTTCAAGATAGAAACCTCAACAAGAAGCACTTTGCAGTGCCCAAGGAAGATGGTCATAAAGCCAGAGCTGCTCCAGGGGTAGGAGCTCACTTTGGGCACCCCAGGCAGAACAGCAGCACCCACCCGCTCCAGCCAGGTGCCCGTTTCATTCCACCAATCAATATACACATTCTGTAAATGTTGAATATAACATGGTAACCTTCCCTAATATGCCTTGTTATTTATTGGACTCTTTCTCAAAGGCAGATGGAGAGAACAGTGGTGTTAATCTCATTTGGGCTTTGAATGGATACATAATATCCATTACCATACAGCCTTTGGGGCATCAAGTTGGAGTGTTATCTGCTTTATATGCAATAACTTGTGGCCAAAAAATTATTCAGTCCATAAAATATCCTTCAAGAAAAACAACTGATTTTGTAGCTGAGAAATCGACTGAGAGGGTAAGTGACCTGGCAACAGCAACCCAGAGCCACAGTTGCCACTACAAATACACAACTATAATCATATAACTTAATGGACTGGTGAAATACCTCATTTCAGTTAACCAAATCAGTCAAAAAAACAATTTTCAACACTGAAGATATATGAACTATGGTTTGATCAATATGCACTGGGGGCCCTAACATCATTTGTGAATAATTTGTCCCTCCTACCTGAAAGCTAATACCAGGTTTCAGTCTTCCTCCATAGTGATCAATAGTAAAAAGTTCTGTGTTACAAATTCATGGCCAGCAAGGACAATCCGCAGGTGAAGAGCTCATGCAAAGCATCTGGTGCCTACTACTGTTACTTCCTGTGACAAGATTCAATAGCAGTGCCCACATTTGCTATCCAGGAAAACAGAATTTTCATGACTAAATCATGAGGAAGGCATAATGTTCTTACTAAACACTGTAAGCGTTCTTATTAAATATTAGATAAATTTATAGCAACCAACAAAAAACAAACAAAAACAACCTACCAAACGCACCACCAAACAAAACCACCATCAACAAGAAAAAATAGCTGAAACTTCTCTAAGAGTACAGTGTGGGAAAGAAAAGCCTCAAGAGATTATCAGACAGTTGAAATCCAACATTTCCAAGAGCTCTCCCACATATACCCGATATTCATGCAAAGGTTCACACTGAAACTGATACCATGTTTGAGGTTTAAACACACCACCAAAAAGCTTTGTTTCATTCATGCTTCCCAAAAGCTTTCAATCACTCCTTTTATTCTGAGATGTATAAACAGATCTGCTGGCTACAGCAGGGAAAAGGATGGATCTATTCCCATGCACAGCTCCTGCCTTACATTAGAGCTAACTGCTCTGCGAGTGACAGCCAGCTGGACACTGGAAAAATGGACACCTCCATGAATCACACCTCATTTATGTTTTGTTTTTTTAAGATTTATGCACATAGAGCACAGCTCAGGGCAAGTAAGTTACAATCCAATGCAACTTAATGATTTTGTTACTCCATGCTTTCTCCTAAATAATGGAGACGTCTCTGCTTTCTTGCCAAATAGGGGTGATAGCAGAAGAAATACTGTGGGGAAGAAAGCTGCTCTGAGCATCCCCATAGATAACTAAGCACCTCAAAGATCTCACACACATTTTTTGAAAGCGGGCCTGTGGTGATTTACTTAAATACTGACAGGACTCTCCACATTTCGCAAGATGAAGGAGTAGCTGTCTACCTGCCCTTTTTAAATAACATCACCAGATATTTCACTACTGAGCACCCCATCTCCTCCAACTCAGCGTTTTGCAATGGAGAATAAATCAATCACCTGCACTGTGCCATACAGCTCCCTCCTGTAGCTCCAACATGATGCACACTGACGAGATGCTTTCTGGGGTTACCTGTTTTCATCCACACCGGGCTGAATTTGCAAGTGAGGCTCTACAGCGGAGTTCCCAGCTCCCGCTACTGATTCTTTCCTCATTTACACTGCTGTTCAAGTCTGTAATAACAGCTCCGACACATCAGAAGCAAGAGGAAAGAAAAGATTTAACAATGTGAGCCAAAGAAATTAGGCAGACAAACATCGCTGTCAGGGTGAACACAAAAGGAAAAGGTGTTCTTCAGAACCTCAATGAATGAGGTAAGATATAAATATTTCAAGGTAGTAAGGGCCTGAAACCTTCACTACCTGAAAATTTCACTATCACAAAACTGGAAAAACCCCATTTTTCCACTCAACAGCTTTTGACATTTGGGTTCTGCAAATACATGGAACAATCTGACAGAGACGAACAAGTGTGTGCCTGTCCTCAGAGATACAACCCCAAAGTGACTGGCTTTCTGCTTCTGTACAGCTAAACTCCTGGAAATATATCAAGTAAACTGCATGGAAAGTGTCTGCAGAGTTCTCATTTATTTTAATTAACTCATAAGAGAACTACAGCTAAGCTCAAATTGAGAGGTTTTAATCATAGAATTGTGAGCAGGTCTAAAAAAAAAAAAAAAGACAGATACACTTAAATAAAATGGGAATTTTTTCTGCCTTTTGAATGATCTCCCCTGATGAAACCAATAGTAAATTGCTCACCATATCCTGCATTTTTTTTTTCATGAGTTTTCAGTTACCTCAGCCACTAACTTCCAATGCTCATACACTATGGCAAAACTAGATCTTGAAAAAACTGGTATTTTCATATATGTATATGTAAAAAGCCTGTCAAGGTACCAAAATCTTACTAGATGAATAGAGTTCTTTCTGTTGGCCAGGTTATCAAAGCACTGTAGAATGTCTTTATTTAAATTATAAGTTAATGCCTATTTCCAATTAGTAAATCGCCTTTCCATGAAGTCACCTTCCAGAACTGTATCCTGATTTCTGGATACATTATTTGTATAGAATGTAGGAAATACTTTACAGATTATAATACAGAGGCACAGCTAAAATGAATAGTAGTGCTATCTGCGAGAAGCCAGGTTTGTACCTTTTGGCAGCTGGGTACTGCACCAGCTGCTGCCGGAATGTTTAAATGTATCATTCCATTATAATTATTTTCCAAGTGCAAAAATTAGTGTTTTTTTCCTCTTAAGTTTGTTGTTAAAATATTATTTCATTCCTGCTGGTACTCAAATCAGACCAAAACAACTGTTTGCTCCCAGTTAGCTTCCAGCTTGTGAGACCTCCACTTTATAAGACCAAAAAAAATAAAAATCATGTTTTAAGATTGGGGTGTTCAAAAATAGTTCAGATATTTATGTAGGCAATTCTGTATGCATTTAGAATTGCTACACCACCTACTGTGATCTGGAATTTAATTTATTTATTTTTAAATGTATTAAGTCTTTTGTGTTAGAACTTGGGATTACAATTGAAGTTCCACTTAATAAAGGAAGATAGTTGAGGCATATGTAAATTTATTGAGGCACCAAATAAAATAGGAATATTTTGAGTACACAGATTCAAAATACTAAATATAAACAGCATGTAACCAGACTCTGTAAGTCTATTTAGGCGGCTGGTTTGTATCTAAGCTGAAGACACCAAGTCAGAAATAAAGCTTCACTTTCATTCTGACTTTCACCGATTTCAAATCCTAAAGGCTGAAGCTGTGAGCTAAGTAAACAGAGCACAGCAGGATCTCATGAAAATTCCCATGAACTGCGGGGAAAAAATACGCACAGAATCATCCAGATATTTAACCACAGTTGTCATTATTTCTTCCTATTGTAAAATACTCTGGTGATAATTAAAACAAACTACATTACTTTTGACGGTTTGTAAAAACAAGATAAAAACACAAGTCATGTAGCAATGTATCTCACTGGTCAGTAAAACTGGGGTCTAAACTAAGTAGCTAAAACCATACATATTATAAGTGGATCAGCAACGAGGGGGTCAGATTGTATTTAGGACTGGCTGTTCTTCAGCTCCGTCCCTCCCCAGCTCAGCAGGCAAGGGGACCAGGTGAACTGCCAGCTCACCCAATGCGACATCTCTCTCAGAGGGTGCTTGGAGACTTCTCTCTCCAGAATTCTCTTTCTTGCACACTGAAGAGGAAAGAGTGCCTGCAGATTAGGGTACGAAAGTGATGAAAAGAACAAAAAGTATTGCATATGTTTCCGCCTGCAGTTGCTGGGCATTTAGAGGGAATGGGAATTACATGACTTGATTTACTTTACAAAAACTGATTAGTAAAACCCCCTGTGGATTTCTTAACTATACTGTGGAGGGATATAAGATTAGTGTAGCAATTCCCATCATCAAACGTATTTACTGTTAAAATATTGGATTAGTGATGTTGTTATCCACTGTTCCAAGATTATAAAGTGATTCTTTAAAATTGAGCAAAAAAATACTGCACTCTATCATTTGTAATTAGATTTCAGTCTGAGTTTTTTTGCTTTTCAACAAAAAGTAATTCTGTTTCCAAAAACAACAAAAAAAATAAAAGGATTGTGCTCTGCACACAAAGAGAAAGTAAAATTATAGATGCAAAAGAGGAAACAAATTATTTTCCTCTTCTGCTTTTGAGAGACAAATGGTGATGGTTGGCCTGTACCTCACTGCTCCTGCTTGCCACACTCACTGCTGGGGTGAGGCACCACCACGGTAAAGCAGTCATGCTGGTGTATGATGGTGCTTATTTGTAAGATACAGGTGAATGTGCACTATCTGAGCCTGGCAAATCTCCGTCCTTGGGTATTTAAACCTCTCAGAAAACTCTGAGGAGAGCAACAAACATACAGGGACATCATTGTCAACTTGGTTTCCAGTGACAACCTGGACTGTGAAGGAGGAAGAGCGTGAGGAAAGGGGAGAAATTAATGCATTCATTAAAGTAATTATGCTACATTTCAGCCAGGAAAATTAATGCAACTGTACCCTGGCTTTTTAGCCATCATCTTAAGTGAGTGAGAGCACCTGGAGCTATTACAATTAATAAACAAATAAAAAGCACTAATAACATCTTATCCTGCCGAATACCTCTAGGAGTCACTTCTATGCAGTAATTCAGGTAGATATAGAAGAGATAGGTATGCAAGAGTCACAAAAAAAAGAAGTCAGAAATACCCTGCAACAGAAGAGTGCGATTTTTGCTCTATCTGCCATGCTATTTGACCTCATTATTTGCCACTACTGCAGTTTTAAGCTATATAATTTTACCTGCTGCTCCTTTCCTTATTGTGGTAAATCCTTATTCTCTCTAGATTTATCCTGCCAGTAATTTCGAAGAATAAAGCAATTTGTTTCTGAATCAGAATCATCATGATCAATATTATTTCATGCCGTTACCATACAAAATTCAGATTTTTAAGTACTGTCAGCAACTGAATCACAGTTTATTTCGATTTTAAATCATCCTGTTTTAAACTGACCATAACAATAGAAGCTATAAATACGTAATTTTAACTGCAGTAGCTCTGAACAGCCTTGACAGCGTTTATCAGCTAAATGTTTAATCAGGCAAAGCAGCAAAAAAATGTAACCACAGGAATACATGGTATTTAGCATTTAAATAAAGCTTGTAAACCAAAGACAATTCTATTTGGGCAACTACTACCACGCATGTTCCTTATCTGCAAAGGTCTTGTCCCGAATTTATCGGAACAAGTCTCTCATACTTTATTTTCCAGGCAATAACATCACTTTCCATTCACTGAGTTCCCAGAAAAAGATACAGAAAATGGCAACCTAAAAGGCGCAGCTATGGAAAAGAATTCCCGTGTTGTCAGTGTCATGTTGCTCTAGGAACTTATTAAATCACAGCTGAAAGATGCAAAACACAAAACCTTAAAACCAAGAACAAAAACCCCACCATAGTGTATGAGATGTGCCTGACAAAGCACTGCAGTTCTTTATTTTTTTGCCCAAATGAACAGCTCAGTTTCAAAATGTTCAGCTATGTGAGGAACGGGCTTAAAGTTTTGCTTCAGCTATTTTATGTCTTTTTGTCAGAATATACACCCTAAAAGGGGCCTAGAGATAGTACAGCCTCATGGACTGGCCTTTCCTGATAAATCACCGATATCTTTGTACCTTTTGGTCATAGTATTCACCCTGAAAGGAGCCTGGAGATAGTAGGGACTCACAGACTGGCCTTTTCTGATAATATCCTTGTGCTAATGAATATTAAGGTTTGGTCAGCAGAATATTATCTGAGCAAAAGAAACAAAGAAAAAAAAAAAAAAAGAAAAAGCAACTTTCAAAAATAAGAACTTAGAAGAGTAGGGGGAGTATCACCAAGACCAAAGACAACCAGTATGGGACATAACATTACCAAAAGGGGGGGCGCTGTGAAGAATAATACGTGGGCTAGGTTCATCTAAAGAAATCTGATGAAGAGAAAGATACGACCACCTGATGAAGTAAATGACCACCAGAGTGCTTGTAATTACTAACAATGGGCAGTAGAAGGGGTTAAAAGACCAGGGGACAGCTCGTAGTCTAATCAACTAATCAAAGGAATGGGAGTGTTAAGACTTTACCGGAAGAATGTGCAATCTAACTCTAACCAATGAGGGGGGAGACAGGAACATAAGCAGCCAGGGTAAAATGTATAAAAACCTAAAAACGGAGAGAGAATTTGTGCATCTAGCCTGGAGATGCACTCGATCCAGCTCTGCTTTGTAAAATTTCAATAAACCCCTGTTACACTTTGGTTTTAACCTTTGCTTCAATGACTTTGTCCTCTCTTAAATTCTACAAGCGAGCCAGCGTTTCTCACAGTTACCTGGCTACTTCTAAGATGAAGCTCTGAACAAATAAGGCAAACGAGAGCCAGGGCAGCACAGGCGACATTAAACCTTCTCTCCCTCTATACAAAAAGTACTGTTTCTTCTTTCCCGGACAATAACCTCTATGTGGAATTGCCCAGCCGCTAGTAGGTACCAGCTCCTCACCTCGCGACAGCAGGGGCCAGATGAGGGACTTCTGCTTCGCTGCCCGCCTGACCCTGCCCGCTGGAATTCTGCTCTCTGTTCTGCCCTTCACACTCACTGTTGGTAAAGTGCATCCCACAGCGGCTCTCAACATTGAATGACAGTAAGTAGCCCCCGAAACGTAATGATTTTCTATTGTTCTTATTAAGTAGGCAAAAGTGGTGAGTCTCTCCCTTTGGGGGTGGAGGAGAACAACTTAAAAAAAAAAATCTTTCACGTAAACAGCACTTTGTAAATAGGAGTTGGTTTTACTCACTGTTCATTCTAACAGCTTTTAAATATATTCCTCCTCCTTTTAAAATTGGGAACCATTTGCTTTATGAGCACCATTTGGATCATTTGCCTGTTGCTCATAAAATAGACAAAGCTTTTATCCATGCCATGAATTTTTACTCACTTTATACAAAATATCTAAGGAGGGATTTGGAGGGACCAGAATTACATCCATGAAAGAATTAACAACTAATTTAATTTTCTGCTACAATAATGATTCCAGCAGTTTTTTATTTAATTGATTACATTTCTTCTCTCCACAAAATAAAAAACCCATGTTGGTGTTAGCTTTGTACGTGGTGGTTTATTTTTAAAGCAGATTTTTTTCCCCAAAAAATGAATAGGAATGACAAAAGCATTTCACGTGTTTTAATCCACGCTACTAAATAAAACAGTAGCAAGTGCAGCTTTTAGAAGCGATTAGATAACATGGTGACAGTCTGCGCACTCAGGAAGAACAGCGACTCCCAGCAGCACTGGGACAGTCCAACAGAACGGTTCTTTGACGATGCTGCTGCCAGCAGCCACACAAACCACCTTTTGTGAAAGCTTACCTCTGCCACCCACGTTCATGCACCACAGTCCCCCTACACAACAGTCGTGGCACCAAGCCGCTTCATCTCCTCCTCTCAACTCAGAAGCCACAATTGTCCCCTCTGTGCTAAGAAACCAAAGCCCAGCCCTGAGGACAAGCCCTCACCCCGCTACTCTGCAACACGTGCTGGAGGCAAGGGAACAGGAGGAGCCTGTTAGCCTTTCCCTTAATGATTCATTAGCTCTTTAGCAGGAACAAAATACTTTCCTCAGCACTTTTGTTCCTGCCCATGAGGAGTTACTGTCTGTTAGTAACTATGGACCATAGCAAGCTCCTGTGGTTCTGCACATAAACATTATTGATTGCAGACACAGATCAATGCACACTTAACTGCTGGGATGAGCAACTGCCTGAAGAGGCGTTTGGACATCTGACCGCGCTGGAGCAGTCGGGGCACAGGCTGCACCCAGGAGCCTGGTCTAGGAACAAGAAAAGATCCTTTGTCTTGGAGTGTAACAGTTGAGGGGCTTCCCTACCATACCGGGCTTGTATGTTTGCACATATCTATCTTTATGCTTGTGCACCTCTCCATACAGAAATACTGTGTATCTGTCACTATGGTGAAGAATTTACCATTTAGTAGTTACTATAATTTAATCAGCTGTATAGATTGTACCACAAAAACCAGCACAGTCAGCATTGCAACTAATTAAAAAAATATGCACTCAAGCATATGCACTCAAGCATAAACAAAGGAAGCAGTAACAGAGCTGTGACAAATTTTTATTTCTAATTCTAAATTTTTATGTTGCATTTGCCACACGCTTCTGGAGTAAACATGCCTCAAACAAGCCTAAGCTCTAGGATTTCACACATGTAGTTTGTAAAACTTAGAGAGTAAATAGGAGAACACTTGTTTTGCCAGAGTGCTTACACCTCAAAGATAGGAGGCAGAGCCTTCTTAAGACTACAGTCACACAGTAATTAGGGATCAGGGGTTGCTACCTCTGTCTTATTCTCTCCATCTTTGCCAGCAAACTCTCAGCTTGGGCGTTACAGCTATAGATGCACTGCTGCCTTTAGCAACAGGTGAACCCTGCAAAGCAGAAGAAGGTCTTCCTGTCAGGAAGAGGTACTCTGCCAAATGAATGACAGATATGATAGCTGCTAAAGGAAAAATGTCCCCACAGCCACAAAAAGCAGCAGCTACCTCCTGGGAATTTGCAAAAACAGCCCCATTCTCCAGTTTGATCTTCCCAGCTTCCTACTTCATCACGCTCCAGCGCCTGCTCTCTTAGAGACCCAATCTTTATCCTTGGAACAGCAACATCCAGTTTCACCTGCACAATGAACTGGCTCTTCCCTCCCATTAACTCCAAAGCCACAAATTGCAATGTGGATGCTAATACACAGAGAATATATAGTAAAAATAGCTCTGAATACCTGCATGAAAGAAAATTATGATAACCAATTTATTCAAGTAAGTACACAACTGCAAGGCCAAAACATCCAAAACATTTTGTGTTAAGAAAGGTAAATGCTACATAGTAATGTCACTAATTCTTTATCTCTTTTTGCATGATAAAGTGTTGTTCCATTTTTTGATAAATCCTTATGGCATAAAAGGTTGATCTTTCAAACCTTCCTTTCATAATAAACATAATAAACCTCCACAGACTTAATTTCTGCACCAAGAAATGCTCAAAGTTTATTTGCCCAGCATTGAGAAAGCAATTTTGTTTTGTGAAGTTCTGTACAGATTTTTAAGCACATAAGGAACACAAACTGAAGGTAAGATCATCCTGACGTTTCTTCCTTACAAAAAAATCTGAGACTTTAACTAAAAGGGTACTAGTCTGGGCAGCCAAACACCAAGACAAATAATTTTGACATACACTGCAAAAAAACCACAGAGCTACCTGCTGCAGCTTTTCTCTAGGGTCCCAGTTTAATTCTATTAAGACTCATAGAAACCACCATTAAAGAAACAAAGTTGTTCCATCCTACCTGTGGCTGAGTCCAAGGCTCCAAGGTTGGCTCTTTCAAAGGAGTTTGTGGCCTTCCAGTTTCTTTTGTGTGCTATTAGGAATGAAAATCATGCATCAGTTATATGTTCAACCACTCTTTTGGTGTTCAGCATTAATTTCAGAATTTCAGAGAGAACTTGACTCTGGTTCCTCTGCTGTTTCATCCCCAGATTGTGCTAAGTTCAATAGACACCCTGAAAAAGGGAACACACTGCTATACAATTAAATATTTCTTTTAGTTCACCTATTTACAGAAAACTTCATTAAAATCTGCGTTATTTGAGCAAGGAAGGTGTTTTTGGATGAGAGCCCTTGGTTTTCTTTACTGGTCTTCAGAGCTGGAGCCAGAAGACTAATGGCTTCTTACCTCTTTGACTTTCCACTGCTTTGGAATATTTCAAAATCAAGTATCCCAAGTATCCCAAAAGAGAGTATAATCAAATAGATTACTCTTCATAGAATTGGACTTGCTAACCCTTCACACTTCATTTTTTGTTTTATTTTATTTTTAAATGTTACAAAAGCATCCTGCAAATATTTGTTAATATCTGTAATGGTGCTTCTTCAATAATAAATACGTAAGATTTTTGAGCACCAGGACTAAGCACTGAATAGGATCTTGGCTCCTTTTAAATTTTTCCATGTAAATTTCCCAGGGAAGGAACTACACATTGCTGCAAAAATACCAGTAAATCTCTTATATTTTCTTTTTCCCTAAATTCTTTCTGTCATAAAATGGGAACATTGACATTCACAAAAAAGGTCCTCCACTGAAATACACGATTCATGTAGTGCCAGGGTTTTCCTGCTGCTGAAACACAACATCTTTGGATAAGGCCTTTGACAATATGTAATATAAGTAGCATCTTATCCAGATCTCACATCAGAGTGATCTGAATGCTCATGCAGACTGCAAGGATTGACAGAAAGGGAGAGATACACCATTAAGTTTTGTCATATGTAGTAAAATATGGTCATTTAAAAGGAAATGTTTTTGTTTTTTAAATACAGAATTTGTGGTCAACTTCAGTTTGCATGGAGAATTCATGGGGCTTCTTTCAAAAAGAAAGCGCACCTTATTAGCTGGCAATTTTGTTTTGGCAGGTTGGATTGCCTGTAATAATAGATTACAGGCAATCATTTTTACCATTCTTGTTGTGTTATATTTTGGGGTAGCAATAGAACATGATTCAGTCTTGAAATAGAACAATAAGTGCACTTCAAAAGAAGAGAGAAATAACTAAGATTTTTTTTGAATGCTGAACAGAGTTAAAATGAATGCATCTGGAAAGAGAAGCTTGTGCTTTTTGTATGTTCAAAAGCAAATGTATTCTACCTTATAATCTTTCTTTAAATGTAATAATCAAGCATCAATGGGACCCAAACACATAATGAAAGTTTTTAAACATGTCAATTGTGGTGCCAGGATACCACAATAATTCCATATGGGATAACCTGCCAGGAACTAACATTAAAAATCACACTGTTTCTTGAGAAATAGTTTTCCTTGGAATTTCAGATCAGCTTTTTTTTTAATACAACATTTTTCTATTCAGCTCTGTTTTACAGCAAAGAGAAAAAGGAAAAAGCAAGTGTATGACTACAGAAAGAAAACAGGCACAAAAGCGAGACAGTGCTCAAAACATTACAGTGACACTTGAAACCCAAGTATGCCTTAATGAAGACTCCAATACCTCTCTTAATGCTATATCTCTTACAGACTAACACCTTGTATTCCTCATTTACTTCCTATTGTTTCCACTGTCCAGCGCCCAAAGAGAACCTTTCACACTTCCAAATGTAAGCATCAGAAAATAGTGACAAAACACAGCAAGAGAGAAAATATTCTGGGGCAACTACTTGTCAGTCAAGAGCATACATCCTGGAGCACACGGAAGAAAGGAAGAAAAAAAAGAACAAACAAAAACAACAAGAAAAAAAACCAAGATGGAACTGCTTTCGGCCCCTCCAGGCTTTCCACAGAGGGCACATCTTTCTAGCTCTCATTTTGTTTTGACAACACTGTTGTACTAGATAACTAAAGGGATTGATCTCTAGAAATTAAAGGCTCTAACACACAGCACAGATCTGGTTTGCCACATAGGACCTGAAATGTATTTGCATTGCCACTTTTCAGTGTAGAAAAAAATGACAGAAAACATCTGATATGTAAGCTGTGACTACATGTGAGATAGCTTACCATGAACCGGCACTCGTATTGCTAACTAGCGGCACATCTGCAGCTTCCAGCTCAGCATGCGGCAAAACTCAAAGCATGTGAACCCCTGTTCTGAACTACCTGCTACTACAGCGACTGTGTTTCCAGTACACAAGCTCCCTACTTAGCACTCAGATACACACACATTCTGAATGGATCACATAAACAGCGCTTATTCACAAGTTCTTTCCTCTTTTTTTATAGAGGAAGAGTAGAGTAATAATGATAGACAATCCTCCCAGGAGCTGCTTTCTTCCAGCACAGATAGAGAAGCTCATACTAAAACCGTGAAGTTTTTGGAAGCCTTTATCCCCCCATTTTGCTTAGGGCATTTTCCTACAGCCTTCTGCAGCTTCTACAGTTCCTTCAAAGAAACAACAGAATATGCCCATGCTTTTGTTTACATTCTCTCTACTTCCTCAATTTGATGTTTAAGTTTCACACATAGAAGAAAACTGTACTTATAATGAGATAAAGATGGAATGATTTCAACCTGGATATTACATTATGGCTTCAAGCAGTGCCATTAAAGCTCCCTTAGCTCTTGTACATGCACAGATTACAATTTCTCTAGCAGGCAGGCTTGACTTTGGGAATAAATTAGCTTCTTTTCATGTCTGATGAACCACCTGTCACTTCTGTTACAGCCAACTACCATTCCACAAGCACGGGGTATATCCACAGAACTGATCCCGTTCCTACCATTCATCTCTAACCTTCTGGGATCCTCACTTCCCCTGGAGTTGACAGACACTCATTTGGCTCTCAATCATTACCTGACAACCTGTAGCATTGCCCTGCTGCGGGCAATGTGGAAGGCAAAAAAGCCCTGGAAATCACATAGGGCCTTGCTGGCTGTAGAGGTTTCCTTTATCTCAATAATCCCTTTGCCCAATGGGAAAGGCACTATTCCTGTCAACTCTTCCCCAAGTCCGGGCAATCCTGCCTATCCACAGAAAGTCCAATCTTCAGGGAGACGGCGTGAAAGAAGTTTTAGCTTGCTGAGTCATCATACAGCCAGTCACATCAGTTCTTTCACCTGACCACCTAGAAATTACCCTGATCAATAATGTTAGCAATCAATAAAGTCCAGCGTAATGGCCAGGTAGTAAAAAGATTGAGCACAATATATTCTGCTGATATTTGTAATTTTCTGTCTAGTTGTAACAGCAAAAGCAAGCTTTAATATTTAATCAAAGTAGTTATTAAATTTTATTTATTTAGTACTTATTTATTTATTTATTAGTTATTAAATTTTATTTTAGGAAAAATTGAAATTAATCATGAATATTTCCTGTTGCTTATAAGGAACAAGTTAACAAACATATAATTACTTATAGGAATATATTACTTATATATATTACTATATATTACTTATAGGACAGGAACATCCAGGTTTCCAAAACCTACCAGAGAAAATAAATTGAAAAATAGATATGAAAGATTATGAAAGTCACCATTTTAAGTCAGATTTCATTTTTGTCTTTAAGATGTCACATTGGTGGCTTCCACTTTGAAATGAGAGGGAAATCTCTTCAGTTTTAACTATCTTGTTGCAGATCTTACAACAGCTCAGAAGGAGATCTTCCTTCTGACAGCACCCACCCCTACACTACTCAGATCCCAGTGCCTGTATAGGTTAGGCTGACTCATAACAAGCGATTGCTAATTTACTCAGCCTCTTTTCTCCAGCAGACTAAGCCCATTCTCTCTCTGCCCTAAGGTACCAGACTGGTTCACTGTCTACAATCCTGCTTTGCCAGCCCCTCTTGGTCAGGAAGGTGGGAGACAGGTGCCTAAATAAGAGGGATGCTCATTCCTGTTCTACATCCATCTGCTGAGCTCTCCGTTTTGCCTCTCCCTCTCCACAGTGTGTCACCTTAGAAGCAACACCCAGAGGAAGCTGCCACATCCAGCCGTAGAGGTGAAAAGCACCCTGCTCCACAGGCAGAGGCAGGCAGCTGCCCCCCTCTCTGTTCCTGCCCAGCCGGAGCTGCGCTCCTGGCTCCAGGGCCTGCTGTATCCCTTAGCTCCCTACAGCCAGGACTCCCGAGTGGCCAGGAAACCACCTCTAATACAAAACACATACTCTTAACTGGTGAGAACATCCTTCCCTTTTTGGTCGAAAGTTAAATTACGTTCAATTGGCTGGCCTCAGCTTCATGAGCTGAGGTTTTAGAATAATCATAAAAATTTCTACTAGCGTGACCCATGGATGTAACTAATTTTTTAATGACTACCACTTTTCCAGGCTGCAAAGGGAATATGTTCTCGCCCTCAAGCTTTTTATTCCAACACTATTGGATCTGTTCAGCTTGGTATCATCTCGTTTTCATCCCGCTTCCCCACTGAAAGTTTTTTTGCTTTTCTTCAAAGCAAATCTGGCTTTATTAGAGTTAAAAAGAGGAGAAAAAGTTACAATATGACAATTTTAGTTTATGTATTTTGATTTCTGGAAAAGCCCTAAAATTATCTAGACGGATACTACTACCAATAATTCTAATGGTTATTGATTGCTGTAAGAAGCAAAAGCAGGCTGAAATTCAAAGATAATATGATGCATTTTTTTCTGGTGCCTCACAAAATTGCTACAGCAGCATTAAGATTGTCTGATTCAAAGTGTTCCACTCCTGCACTTTACAGGAAAGAAAAAAAAAAGCTTTATGAAATTGTCTTTCAAGCTGAAATCCTCTATGGCTTGAAATGAGATTTAAGAAACAAACAGCTAAAGACATTTTGTAAGTATTATATTACATTACCAAAGTCTGGTTGGGACAGCACATGTTTATTGGGGGCAGCTTTGGTCTTTTCCAGATCCGTTTGAAGTACGTGGCCAAAAGTTATATTTTTAGACAGGAACTGCAGACTTTACTGTTTTTCTGTCCCATATTATAAACCTGTAATCATGCACACTAATTTCACTCTCCAGGTAGAACATCTTTATTACCACACTGAGACAGAGAAGCATTGTAAGCCTGAGAAGAAGATTATCTCCATTAACAATACCTCATTCTTGCCTCTAAATTGATTTCAGGTAATGGGATTCTGTAGTCCTCCTTTAGCCTCCTAAGACCCTTCACGTGAAAGATGAACAGAAGCATTAATTGAAGTGAAGAAAGTATATTTTTTTAATGTAACAGATTGCTAAAACAAATTATTTTGTTCTGTATTTCCAAGCTTTATACAAATATGAAAATAAATCTGTATTTATAAATCTGGAAGTGAAAAACCATGGGGCTGCTGAAATCCAGATATTAGTAATGATTCACACGGGTTTTGCTTTGTGTTTGAGAAACACATTAGATCTGTCCCTTGGCAAAGAACAAAAAGACAGATTAGAACTCACAGAGTCACAGAATCATCCAGGCTGGAAGGGACCTCCAAAGGTCATCTAGTCCGACCTCCCTGCAGTCGCAGGGACACCCCAACTAGACCAGGTTGCCCAGGGCCTCATCCAGCCTCACCAGGAATATCTCCAGGGAAGGGGCCTCTACCACCTCTCTGGGCAACCTGTTCCAGCGTTCCACCACCCTCAGAGTAAAGAACTTGTTTCTAACATCCAATCTAAGTCTGCTTTTCTCCAATTTAAAGCCATTGCCCCTCATCTTATCACTTCAGGCCTTTGTAAACAGACTCTCCCCAGCCTTCCTGTAGGCCCCCTTCAGGTACTGGAAGGCTGCTATTAGGTCTCCCCGGAGCCTCCTCCAGGCTGCACAACCTCAGTTCCCTCAACGTATCTTCGTAGCAGAGGTGCTCCAACCCCCTGATCATCTTTGTGGCCCTCCTCTGGACCTGCTCCATCAGGTCCATATCCTTCCTATATTGAAGGCTCCAGCCCTGTGCCCAGGACTCCAGGTGGGGTCTCACCAGAGCAANTCTGTATTGATAGTCAGGATTGTTCCCCTTTGTGCAGGTATCACTGAGGAACCCACAGTCTAGAGCCCTGAAACACAATTTAGGAATGATGGGAACAATCAGCTTGCTTTCCACACCAAACAGCAACCTGGAATCACCACTGACAAAACGTCTACACTGTTTTGGCTGTAACAACTGCAGCTCCATTTCCCAAAGTATCAAAGTGCTTTGTGATGTTGCTGTATGTCCTCCTGGTTATTCCCTGGCCTCAAAAGCCACAATTTAACCCAGCAAGTCTCTAATGCTTCTGCCAACAGGCAGCTTTTATCTTGCAATTACCTCTTCAAAGAATCAATAAATCACCTACTGCATATACAGCCAGACAGCAATTATAAAGACACAATTTCCAGAGGTGCTGCACAGCCACAGCCTCCATCATTTACAGCTGTTAGACTATTCCTGTAGAAAAAAAATAAAAAAAAATAAATAAAAAATCAGCCCTTCACTGACTTATTTCCCTCTTTTGTTCCAACATCTCTTTGAGTAAAGTGGGTGCCAGGCAGAGGCAGGAGAATGGAAGATAAAGACAGGGTGTGGGGTGGGGGTTGAATGACTAGAGCATACTAGGAAAGCTCAGAGGTTTAACAAAGCCTGACATGAGATTTGGCAGATGGTTCCGTACCGGATTGTAAAACTTTAAACTAATCTTCATTTAAGAGTTTTAAGGGCTGTATCCCTCTTATAAAGCCTCTTGCTCTTTTGCCTGGTTGATTCTGGTAAATTATAGATCAGACTCTAGAAAACTGCTTCCATGAACAGCAACTCCTTAAATCTCAGCTAAACTGAGCAAGAAGATTACATGTTATTATGATGTAGCACAGCAGGATTTTTGTACAGCAAACATAATGATGTAGAGAAGGATAAAACTATCATTCTGTGCAAGGAGGTCATCCACAGAAGAACAATGCTTTTTATACAGCTAGCAAATCCATAGATATGTAGTGAACCTTCACATAGCAAATTCTTTTTCTCAGTGGTTCTGTAAAGAAACCAAACCATAAGCTGACCCTGAATCTGCACTTCAGGATTCAATGATCAAACATCTTACAGGAAAGGAAATGTCATTTGGAAGGCATGACATTACTAGAAAAATTATCTATTTCAAGGGCAATTTTAGGGCAAATGCATCCTATGGGTTTTATGCAAGGAGAAAGGATTCCCTCTGAATCCTTAGTGAAATGTCAGATACTGTATGTGCTATTAAAAACCAAAATGCTCACTAAACTTACAAATGTATAGATGTACTTTTAATTGCATAATCAGTTTACGTGGAAAAGTACAAAGTAAAGTCAGTACACTAAGAGGTAGAAATTCTTTCCATCTGCTGCCAGTATTTGTAATCTTACACTGCATCTTCACATTTAAAATTAAAGTAGATGGAATTTATAGATTTCAGACACTACAAGATGACTAAGTTAAAGAGCGGACAATGGAGAATAAACCCAAGTGCCTGTTAACTAGCAATAGCAAAACTTCATAAATCATGAAACTGAGACCAGCAAGTTTTGAGAGCTGATACACTCATTTGGTACTAAAATTGTGGCCTAACAACCTTCCAAACAAGTTATACAAACATTTAAGTCTGTTTAGCTTTAAGTCAGCAGCCTATTGAATTTGCTCTAGTTTCCTTTTTCTGTACATGATTTTGAATGCAATGTAGTTGTGTCAAATGACCTCCCCTTCTCTCTAATTGAAATATTATTTCATGCACATGAAAGCTTTTGCCTTAAAAGCAATCAGGTGTGATACTTGGTCTTTTCAAAATGTCATGCACAGGAATTTACGGATTTATCCTAAAGCTCCCTGTAAGAACATGTCTATCTATAAGAATAGGCATTCTTTAAGCTTTCTTTTTCAACTCATTTTATTATGTTTAAGTAACAACCAGATATGTGTTTCACTTCTGTTTTATCATAACATGCTTAAAACATGTTTCCTAAATTTCAGAAATGAAAAAATATCTTAATCAGTGCATAGTTAAGTTCCTTCTGAGAACAGAAGCATTCCCACAAATTCAGATGATCCTAAAGGAGCAAAATTACTTTAAATTTTCATAAAAAGATTTTTTTTTTTAGTTTGCGTACGTAAAAATCTTAGTGGTAATAGCTGATAAAATATGCTCACACTGCACATTCTGACTTGAAAGGATTTACATGTATAAAACTAATGTGACATTATATGCTAAGGTATTCCTACATCAAATGAAAGGGAAAAAAACCATAGTATCAAACAGCTTGTTTTGGTTGCATGAGCTCTATTTAGCTTTTAAAGAACAAATATAAATGTATACAAATCCGTTTTGTGACTCAGACATAAAGCATCATGTTAAAAACGTAGTACATAGTAGCAAAACTACAAATTTTTATATTCCTGCATATTTTCTCCACAGTTGTTATAATTCACATTTCTTGTTATATCCCTTTATAAAACTAGTTTCTCTTTCTGTAGGTTATTCAGGAAAAATAGCATAGCCTCTGCCGGTACCCACCTTATCCAAATTTTGTGGTTTTTTTCCCAGGGCTTGTCATCTTCCTATATGGTGTGACTAAGTTATACTTTACAGAAACCCAGCTTCTTATAACCAACATTTGCAATTTAAATTATTCCTTCTCTCTGAACATTAAGTCCAAATTGGATAAAGGTGTTAAAAGCAAAGGCCTCCCAGCACTTTTTTTTTTTTTTTTTTTTTTACTTTGCTAATCAAGCAAACTAAAATTACATTATCAGAGTTGGCCAGGAGCACCCTGGACCTTGCTGGTAGAGAAAGGCCTGAATGCAAATCTCATATGCTGATTACCGCCAGAGAATGCCTGACAAACCCCTATACTTCAAGCTTTGAAGTCTAGTAGAACTAAGGAAAATGTGCCACCTTAAATTAGATTTTTCCAGAAAGTTAATAAATAGGCTTACTCATAAAGAGCAGCAAGACTAATCTGCAATTCTCCTGACATTAGAGACAACATGATCTATAGAAGCCGTGTTGGATCATGAGCTCTTTTCATTTGACGTTATCCTATTTATATTCTTTATCCCAAGCTGTGACTATTTGTCTTATAAGGTATGTTTGATTTTTCTAGTGCATATTGTAGTTCTTAATAGATGAAGTAAAATAAAAAGTCAGATTGTTCTTCAGGTGGCAAGAGTATGTCCAGAACAGGCACTGGTACCATACATAATTTTTCAGGAGATAAAGTAGTATGTTTGGAAATAAGTCGGGTTTTTTTCCCCAAATCAAGTCTCCAAGTAAATTATTCAGCATGTATCCTAACTCATGACACAGAATTTGGATTGAATGCAAACAGTGTAATTTGTAAAACAGGAAGGGACGAGGAAAAGGACGTAGGAGTCACTAAGGGTAAGTACAGGTAAGAGTAGCTCCATCTACTCTAAGGCAGCTAAATGCAAGGGAAAGCCATCACCCTGTTTAAGCTAAGAATATCTGTGGGCTATTTCAACATAACTTGTAAAATATATGGCATAAGTAATCACTTTCTCCTGTCATTTGTCACTTTACATGTGGTCAGGATAGCTGAACCTCCACATTGTTCTCATGAAATCCATTTCAAGTTGTATTGCAGTCTTGCTAACCAAAAGATACTGATGCCTATCTGCCTCTCCCAGTAGTTTCTTCCCTTTCCTTAGACAACCAACCACATCAGCTTTCCATCAAGAAAAATAATAAGAAAATACTTATTCCAGTGAGAAAACTGCTATCCACAGATGTTGACAAGGTCCCACCACATTTCCCCTATCTTCACTCTATGCCAGGAATCCTGTCTAAAGTGGCAGGAAAAATCCTGCTTTGATATAGAACATTTAGCTGTGCTAATAGGGAATAGTAACAGCTATGGGAATTTTCCCCAGCTTAACACAATAAATAGTAACATTATGAAATTACTTCTCTTTGGGTTGTGTTTTTTTTTTAGTTTTATTGTTGTTAACATACATGGGTACAAACAAAGGGCACATCCAGGAAATTCAGGAAGTTATTGTAATGTAGATGTGGCTCTTGCTATTGTCTAGACATCGTTACAAGATTCTGTGGCCCAGATATTGGGATGGCTTTAAAACTTAAGTACTTAATGCAAGTATTACCTCTGGTGCATCTGTTATCTTGTCCCTGCTCTAATCAGAAATATGCTGTGAGCACAGTCCATCCACTGCAGTACCCAGCGCTAAGCATGGCAAGGACAGCGCAGCAGAGGCATTGTCATTGATTAGTGACCTACGGGGAACACTTAATTTTTGGAATGAAAAAAAGAAGAAATAAACCTAAACCCCATGCACTCCACAGGTTTTATAAACAAGCTGAGAATTAAGAATGCAAATTCAAGTCTTTTAAATAATGGGCAAGGCAGGAGAAATACTTCTAAAGTATTGAAGAAGGTTGACAGGCGGGTGTTACAGTGGTGTTAAGGATGTCCAAACTTAATCCCGTGAGGTGTCTTCACTTAAGACTGAAGACAGTCAGAAACTGATTTATCAACCGTATTGTACTTAAGTTCAAGTGCATTCTCACCTTCTATTTTAAAGGTCTTTCTCAGATACGTTTCCTGACACTTTCCATGTTTTCTGTTTTATTTGTCGTTATTCAAGAATTTTGAATGAGTGGTTGGTTTTCCCCCCTCAGACAGGGCAGGGGAAAGAGAAAAAGAAACCCCAGAATGCAGTATCTGAAATCAAATCTTCCATAAGTATATTATTAAAATAGTTTCTTCAGGTCTGCTCTCACTAATAATGCCTACAATAGAAAACTTTTAGAGCACAGTCCTTCTGTTTTATAAAACCAATAATGAATTGATATCAGCACCGCTCCTCTGAAAGCACCTTTTCCTCATTTTAAAAGTGGCAAACTAAAGAGCAGTCACACAAACACTAATTTTAAAGCAACAGCAGACACTTTTTATTACTAATGTCAAGAGGAGATACAGAATACCTTCTCTTTGTTAAGACTGGGAAGAAAACTACTGTCATAAATATACTAGAACACTGGAAGTAGATTTCATAATGTGTAAGATCAGAATCTGCAAGACACCTTTCAAAAGCAGATGTATAGTCACTCATGTGATCTCTTGTTCTCTGATTTCCAGAGCCACTCCAGAATTAAAATATTTCATATGTGCTACATGAAAACGTATTTGATTCTTGTTATGCATTTTAATAAAAAACTGGTACATTGTTGAGGAAACTTTTATTAAGCAATGCACTGTACAAGTGAAGCTTTTTTCCCAAACAGCTGCAAATAACTCTTTTTCTGCATCTGACTTTGCAGTGGTCTCTTACAGATACAGGGCACGTGAAACTTGAGGGAGTGAGTTAGATGATCTAATACCTCAGCTCCAAGCTCTGGGCCTAAGCAGATGAAAATTAAACTCCTGGAATTTCAGCAAAACTGTTACAAAGGGGTTTTAATGCAGAATCCAGAAGATGTTAAGGTGTGCACATACCTGGTCTGGTTTAATTCTATCTAGTCTGAATGGCAAAAATAGCAAAGACATGATAGCAAAGAGTTCAGTTTGAGAAAGCTTACAAAGAAATACAGGAAGCTTTGCAAGATTTAGAGCTCATTTTTTTTTTTCCAGCAAAACTCTACATGTTCAAAAAAAGTACAAAACCTGGATTTTCTGATTTCAGATAGATAAGGTCTTAGAACTTAGAGAAACAAAGATGATTTTAAACCATCCTCTCTGTTTATTATGCAGAAAAAATATATCCTAGTGGATTAAGGAAACCAATATCAAAGGAGGTACTACTGAGTACACAGAGCATCTTATACATGTTAAGGAAAATGGCAGTTTGCTTATCAGGGGAAGTTGCCTTAATTCTTCCAGATGACGTATTCCAGCTTTTAGAAATAGTTAATGAGATAAAAATCATTGAAGCATTGTTCTGGTGAAGTTGAGGGTTTTGCATATCTCACTTCATGTGAGTGATTTGCAAATAAACATTTGGAGCATGTGAAAAGCTATGGCAAAACCACTGAAAATGACCATCACTGGACTTCTAAACTATTTACACTGAACTGTTACTTGATTTAGGTTAAGCATACTTTTAATGAAATAAAATATGGAAGTAACACACAGTAGCCACTTATTTTATCATAAAGTACATTATTCTGTCCATATGCAATAGATGGGAATAATTTCACTTAAGACTGTGATAATATTCTGAAGGGTTCTACAAGTCTAACATGATCTTCTCTAATACCTACAATGTTTGTATTCCATTGTCTTGGTTTGGACATACATAAAAAATGTTTTTATCTCAGGCTAATTGCACTAAGCCTCCTAGCGTAAATTCAAAATCTTAAACAATATGAAACACTCTCACAACTTATATAACAGTGGCCCTTAGGCCTTTTCAGATTATACTTGTTATTACTCCAATTCCTACAGCCCATGAACTACTATGGAAACGAAAGACATGAACTCATTACAAACAACTTTTCTAGGGGAAATATTGGTCCAAGGCTCACTATAAAAAACTCCCGAAAAATTAACAAAAAAAAGATCCTGGGTCGCTATTCTCTAATTTTACAGTTTGTTTGTTTTTCTAAATTTAAGTATAGGTTAGTATCATGTGTGAATTGAAACTTTATCAACAAGAGAAACCAAAAAAAAAAATTGATTTAAATGATCTCTTTCTGAAGTAGGGAAATGAAAATCACTTTGTTCCACAATCCTTTAAACATTCTTGTCAGTACCATTGTAATATAAATAAATGAAGATAAAACACTATTATTATAAGAATGTAAACCTGTTATGATCTATCTATACACGTACAGAGTCTCAGCATTTGTAGGTAAAAATAATATTTTTCCTTTCTTTACTATTCCAGACTTATCTCAAAGGGAACAGCTGGAAAGAAAGACGAAGCCGCATAAAACTTGTTGACTGAACCAAATGGAATTTTCTAGGCAATCACATGCAGCACAGATAGGCTGACTATAGAAACGCACCAGCTTCTCTTCCCTCTCCTTCTCTCCATAGTTGAGCACGTACACTGCTATTCAATATTAGTCGAGTGGAACTCAAAAAAGCAAACATCATAAACTTTTCATGTCATTCAAAATGCCTGTGTTCAAGTCTGATGCAGCAGTGTACCTGGCACAAATACACCCGACAAGACTTCTGTCAGCCAGCACAAGGAACCTATCCTGACAACATCCTAAAATAATCATCCCGTTCTGTTTCTTTAGCAAAGAAAGAAAAATGAAAATGAGAGGAACAAAAATGTCACTTCTGCTCAGTCACTGAGTTCTAAGAGACACTGCTGATTAAGATATTAACTGAAAAGCCCTGAAAGATAAACTTTTTGAAACAGAAAAGATATTTGTTCTCCTTTGTAGACATACATTGCTTATAGTAAGAAAATTTAACCACTGCAAATATAAAAATTACAGCTAAAATAATTAATAAAAATGGTAAATGGCATGCAAAGAATATTACATAAAAGAGGTCCCTCAAAACCAATGGCTTTTGACATATAGCAAAATGAGCATGTGTCACACGACTGATGCAAGACAAATGTATATCAAGAGGGACGGAAGAAGACTCCTAGAAAGCCGAAGATCGAATAAAAAAAGCAAAACTATATTTTGTGTTAAAGATGTATGACAAATATAATCTTTAAGACAAGAAACTTAAACCTGCATTGTCCTGAATCCTCTGAGTGAGGAATTTTACATAACCTTGTATCTCTGTTTCATGGAAATTTGTTTAACTGAACTATGTTACATCAGTGAATTTTTAGACTCTTTTTCAACAATATTAGAAAGGCCAATAGGAGTAAATAGAAGACAAGAAAGTATCATGCCATATTAATACTTCTTAATATATCAATCTATCGCACTGAAGATTCAAGTTACAAGTCCCCTCCCCAATTTACCACACAGGAAATCCAGAATGACTCTCAACTATATGAAATACCAGTAACACAGAACTCATATTTAAAATTCCCTTCAGATTATACTTATAAATGCATTAACTATTACAAAATCATAAGACTTATAGGAAAAAAAAAATCCACTGTGGAAATAACTTTTCTACTTCTCTATTTACATGTTTTTCCTACATTTACCTCTTACATTAGAGAAATATTCTGTTGTAGTAGAAGATATCACTGGTTCATTCTAGGCAAATCAGTTTATTTTCACAAAAATTAGTAAGGACGTATCTTACCATAAAAGGCTAAAATAACTATAAAAGAAGCTACTCAGCTTAAGTCTTAAATAAAGTTTAATATGATATCTCAACCAGAAAACATATTCACTTAAAAATTGGAACATTCCTCTCCCAGAAAAATATTTGGATTTGATTTTTTTTCCTTCTCTCAGTCCTTATGAAGCTATCTCTCATTTATAAAATTTCTTCAAGAAATTTTATGCCGACAATTGGCTTTTTAAATTTACCTCTATCATAAATTTCCAAGCACAAGAGTAGGTTTCTTTGCTGCTTTTAGATCTGCATTTAATTCTACATTCCTTTCTTTCCTTTCAGAAATGTCCACCTTTATCTACATCCTTTTACTTTAGGGCATCACTTAACTTAGCCCTCTCTAGCCACAAGTCCTAGCAGACCCTCCCACAAACTTCTCGCTTCAGTAAATTAATTTGCCTTCTTCTCTAACTAAGCTTCACAGCAAATCAATCCTTTGACTCCTTCAACTCTTCTGAAGGCTCACCTCCTGCCTGTAATTATCCTTCTCTCTTTTTGCTTTTTAATATTTTTTTTTTTCATTTCTCTGTGGCAGGGAAGAAAGATTCATTTTATATTAAGCATTTGTCATCACAGTTGGGTTCAGACAGAGCCAACAGAGCAGTCAGTGCTCCCAATCTCGCTGCCATCCCTGTCCATCAGAGCTGGGAGATGGTGGAAACACTGCAAATACACTGCCCCACACAAAGATGTTACTTAAACCAGTAGAGGTTTTCTATCTGCTCACACACCCTGACATGCACCAGTTAGAATTTATCTTAAGATATACCTTTCCATCTTCACATGAAATGGTTCTGTGTCTTGGAAAGAACACCATGTCATTAGACAGGTCAGAGAGGCAGGAAGAAAATGGATACAACTAAGGTAAACATACCACTCTTACAGAAATATTAAAATTAATTGCATTGTTCATCTTTGAAGGAAATGAAGAGCATGACATAAGACGACACATGTACTGACACACAGAGGTGCATTTGTAGGTCAAGTAAATTGTACAGTTGACTGCTCAGAAAATTTTCGTTCAAGAAGTGGGGGGAATCATGCTAGTATGTTGGGCTTTAAGGGAATGAAAAAAATATCTTGTGTGCTGTATGGTTATCATGCCAAGCACATAATGGATTTCACAACACGGCATTAAAGAGTAACAATATTCAGAGCTATAATAATTAAGACAAAATAGACACGATCTCTGGAGAGCAGTGCAGAACCTTATTTGCCAGCACCTTTAAGCTATTCTAAGCTGTGGGAGTAAGATCTTTATAAGTGATAATTCCACCCTATGGCACTTCTAGCACATTTTTCATAAACAACTCACTTTTGCCCCTGTTAGTTCTGGTGTACTTTACAGTTTTAGCAACACAGTGTTTCTTGTTTCTGCAGATTTGCATTTGTGCACACATTTGATGTAAGTTGGCAAACCATAGCTTGTCTCCAGAGTGAAACAACCCTTGAACAACACAAGAGCTCCTGCTGACAAGCAGGCTATGCCAAGATGTCACTATGTGAGTGCTCCAGTGACTTAATTTCAGTAACTGAAAGTCAGAGCTGTGAGGACACAACTTTCCTGGTGTAGAACACTGCATTTCACAGTTCTCATTACAGCTCACATCCAAACAGCTATAGATGGCATGACTACAGCACCAGCAAAACCTGCAGAATCATTGAATCATTCAACAGTTATGAGATCAGTAAGTTTCACAGCATGGGAAACTGTGTTTCAACAATAATAAAAGTAGTTCATGGAAGAAACCGTTAAGTAGTAAACAGAAGATATGTTGTCCTGCATCTGCTAGATCGTGTTGTGATAGTCAGCTTCCAATCCCGTGTGTTAATACAGGAAAATTAGTTTCTGACTCTGAGAAATCAATGAACTACAAGTTTTATGAGGAAAAAAAGCTGTAGGCTTTAACAGTTTTAACATGGAGAAGTAAAAATAATAATGAAGAAAAATAGCTCAGGAAATTTAAAAGAAAAGAAAATGAAATGTGCTGGGGCATGAAGGTCAGGTCCCTAATGCACAGTAAGCATTCACTAGCGTAAAAAGCTTTTATGGTTTCCTGAGGCTCAACGTGCACATTTCTGCTTTTAGATGTCAACAGGTTCATCCTAACCATGCCCTTAACATTCGTACATTCGTAAATCATCTACTTCACTGCTGATTGGCTGTGTGAGTAAATCTGGAGAAGTTAACTACCAAACATGACAGCCCTGGCGCAGCATGCTGTACTGAATTTGAAATTTTTATTTCTGAGATTGTCCTCTATGCCAAATGTGCAGGGGAGACTCACCTTGCTGAGAGGTGCAACAAATACAAGCTGTTATGAATGCAGCACTAACAAAAAAATGCAAGTACCTTGGCCTCGGCAACCTGACGTTAAAAGTTACAGCCAGTCTCTTAATCAGAATCATTCACTGCTACCAAGCACAGAGGACACAGAGGCCATGCAGAGAAAAGGCTCACACGGAGCATTACTTGTGAGCTGCCCTCTACAGCTGCTGCCCCCCAGAGCCAAGTCAATGTTACAGTTCCCATAATTATACCCTAGTAACAACCGCCCAATCCCTGCTACTAGGGATAAACTCAAACCGATTACACACTTCCAAAGATTCTCCCAATACTGATAGCTTTTCTCTTTCCTACTGTATATGACTGTGGAAGTAAGATAACATATTAAACTGTTGTTCATAGTCATTCTCGGTTCCAGAAGAGGTTTCTCTAAGCAGAACAAGTCTGTTGCTGCATCCATCCCTCCTCTGCTTCTTTCATCCTGGTTTTGCAGTCTGAAGGTTTCTTGGACTTTGTAGCTTAGATACATACTCATGAGACATACATATTTAAGTTTCTTTCATGTAAAGATGACTATTTAAGGGTATCACAGTCCATGATAAAAAGTCCTAAGTGAGTAAAAGTGTCTTCTGGAACCTATAAAGCAGGGGGGCTGGGGGCTGCTATTTTGTTTGTAAGATTCCTACCAATATAAAACAATGGTATGAAATCCCATACCCATCAATATCCTGATTTTACAGAAAATCAGAAATAGACAGCCATTTGCATGGAACTCGCACTGTGGTATCTGGCGGCACAACAAGCACATTTTATAGAAGTTGTCACTAAGAGACTTGTTCGGGCCAGAATAAACTTACTTGCCACAAACTGGTGTGGGCAGGAATGTCCCATCAGTATGAAATAGCATGCATTGTCCATACTCCATAACAATTACGGTCAGAAAGCAAGAACACTTTCAACATAACTTAAATTCTTCGCAATTCCCTAATCTACTATTTTGTTTATGTTGGAATAAACCCAAAACTCTCAACTCAGATCTTCTTTCCCAAAGAACTCTCAAAGCTCATCTTTTGTGCCCAGCATCGTTATGAATAACAAAACAACCAGTCATGCCTGTGCTACTTTATATTATGTTAGTTGTTACTGGATTTTGGCATTCCATAAAACATTAACAATGATTAAAACAGTACGCTTATTTTCCTACAGGTCATAATACAGACTGCATATCAAGTTACAAGTATTTTATATAATAGCTATATAAATATATATATATAATATAGTAATAATTACAAGTATTTTATAGTATATAAATAAGAGTGCTATTTATTCCTCTTTTGTATTCTTTAGATATATACATACATACCAGCTTAGGTAATAAACAGTGCAGTATCTTTTAAAGGTAAACAAGGCAATTAATAGAATTTACTGATGTACTTAAGTGTACAACAATAATTTCATTTGTATTAATTATGCCACTACTGTGAATTTTAACACCTCAAAGTGTCTAGTTTTGATAGCCAGCAACCNTTTTTTCCTTTTGCAATCAAGTAACCTTCTCAAATCTCTCAAAAATATTTTTAAACATCATAGGTACAACATAATTGCAGATTTACAAAGACCCATTATGGCTGAAATGGCACTAATAGTCCTTGTGGGTGTATCTTTATTTTAAGAAAGGATGAAAACTCTTTGTTTTCTGGCTTTTTGTCAGAAATTGTACTGTTGTGGGTTTCTTTTTTAAAAACACATTCAAGTTCTTTCCTCACAGCTTTTCCTCCTCTCTTTTTTAACCTGAAGAACTTCTTTACCATTTCATATACAATACAGCAAATAGGCCTTCTACCAAATTGCCAATGTTTAAATTACTAAACTAAGTCTTCTTGCAGTACAAGTTGAGCTTCAAATGTTTATTTAATTTCACTCTTCTATCCTTTCAGTAATTTGTTACTAACCATTTGGATTACCACCATCAATAAAAATTAGTTTGTGCTGTTAGACAGGGGTCAGCATCTTGAAAAGACTCTCCATCTAATTAGATGGATTTACAATTACAACACTGTAAAACACTGAACATCCACACATTAAAGCTATAATGTATAGCCTATACTGAAGTAATTACAACGATGATTACCGTTATGTACTCTGTTCCCTTGAGATAAGCAACAGTGAGATCTACTGACAATTACTGTCATGACACCTAAGGAAATGCTCATCCCAAGCCCTAAACTAAAGGGTAGATCAGCAACTTCACCAGGGTGCTAATGTGTGGAAGAATGAGCAGAGAGGCAGTCATGACTCCTTGCCCCTGCACAGGAGGGCTCCCACCCAGGCTGGCCTTCAGGCCCCCTCTCCAAGCACCTCAGAGCTACTCTCGCCAGCATTTCTCTACAGTCACTTTCCATCCACGTGACAGAAGATTTAATGCCAGATTTCACCTCCCAGCCCAAGCAGGAGAGCTGTATTTCAGCCATCCCGCAAATTAGACGCTGAAGAGAAGTCACAACACAACAGAATTAGAAAGCAACAATCTCCTGGATTTTCAGTGAAAGTAACAAGCAAGAAACTTCTGAAACCCTGCTGGTGAGAACTGATTACAACATGATTACTAAGCTAATACAACATTTCTACCCTGAAGTCTCTCAAGGCAACCGGGAACTTTCAGAAAGCACTTTTAGTGTCTGCCAGGATGAATGGCTCCAGTAAATACATTTTAGAAGCTGAAAGACAAAGATCTGAATTTCTCTTTTGTCTGGAAAGCCTTGTCTTATATCCTCTTCCTCCCTCCCCCTGCAGATGCCCCTAAAACACAAAGACTCCACAGACTCAAAAGCACAGAACTGCAGAAGTCACAGATTTAGCTTGGTTTCCTTATAGCTCTGCTTTTATGTGAAATCCTTTTTCATCCTTGCTTTCTCTTTACACTCTTTAGCCACCGAGCTAATTCATCCTTATAGGTGAATAAGGCCTGCTTTTCTTTTAAACACAAGGTACTTTGTGTAGAGATCAAGTTAGGACAATATAGGCATGTGCATATTACTATTTGAATTTAAATAGGCTGTTAAGTAGAATAAGGAAGTAATCTTTTCACTTCCATTTCTCCTAACATGCAAATAAGAGAAAAGTATGAGTGTTTTAGACTGGAGAGGTCAACAGGTACTCTAAAGGTCAAGTAGAGATATTTCTGTTCACGTTGCTATGCAAGTATCACTGTGGGAAGAGACAAGTTGTATCTTACATATGATCTACACATCATGTTCCACACGTTGCCACAGAAGCCAGGTCCCGTTTTGAGTCTTGTTACATCCTGAAACAGAACGGTCACCTCAAATCTCTTAGTAAGTGCTCTGAACAGTGTTTAAATCTGAGCTTTACTTACAGATATGCTAACCTGAACTGTATGATCAGTGAGTGAAAAGACAGCATCCGCAATATTAACTGCCCAGTCCTAGAACAGATAACTTCTGTTGACTGAATTAATTTTTTTGTTGCTCTTTCTGGGTTGTATAATTTTTTAAAAGAATAAATATGCTTGGCAATATTTTATAGCACTTTCAAATGCAACTAAATAATTATTCTAAGCAGGAAGACTACAGACATATCAGTGAATCAAGTAATTCTCCCCCTACGTAAGCACTATTATCCTCTGTGTGGTTTTCAAAACAGAAAGATAAATCAAGAGATTAAGTGAATTGTCCAAGGCGGTGTGTTGAGAAATTTATAGAAACAGATTTAATGGAAGCAGCATCTCCTAACACCAAAACATTTAATCTCACAGACCAGTAATGTTCTAGATGCCCTTCCTGCATAATACCATGTGCACATTTTAGATATCAAGTAATATTGCAACAAGTGCTAATGACCCCTCCTAAGTAGGCAAAGCCAGAGCAGTATGACGAACCCATGCTGTTCATTCCCATGAATTATTTTATTCAGATGGAAATATACATTTCCAGAGCAGATGCTTTAGCACTTGGGTCTTAAATTAAATTCTCAGAGAGATATATCTGAAAATACTGACAAGTAATAAGGCAAACTCAGACTATATAAAAATTAGTCACAACTGTTACATTAATTTTTATGCCAGTTCTAGATACAACACAAACTACAGCAAAAGTTAAATATGTATGCTGTATCTCAGTTTCTGTATCTCTGTGTCACAGATCTTGCAAATTAGCTCATTCAATAGCAAACACACCGTATTAACAATAGCAACTGTATTCACTTCACAGAGAATTACTCAACCTGTTAAAGATTATCTGATTTCACCAAAGTAGTAAGAAAAAAACAAAACCCCCTCCTCCATTCAAAGTACAAAACACAGACCAAACTAGAGAGAAGAAACCAACAAGACAGAGCATAGGAAATGTCTTGGAAGTATCAATACAGTCAGAAAAAAAAGTTAGAACCTCTTAAGTAAAAAGTTCACTCCAAATTAAAAGTCAGAAAATCTCTGAGGCATTTATGAAGAGAAACTTAAACTTAGAAGAATAATTTTCCACTGTGCTGAAGGTCTCCTGCATAGAATGCACAGCTTCAGAAGTCATCTTCTATTTCGAAGACTGTTTTTAATAGTAAGTTGCCAAAGCTTCCAAGACTTCCAAAGTTGTTGTGGGTTTGTTTTCCCTTTTGATTCTTCTACGTGAGACCTCTCAAATTGTCAGCCTTGTATTATAATTTGTCACAATGGCACAAAAAACATTTTACAGGTGTCTATAGCAAGGCACCGGCTTCTTTCATTTAGAATCAGGAAAGAAGTGTAAGAATAATACCTCATTAATGCCTCCTTTCAAAATGATGTAGTTATTTTTGAGTGTACCTTCTCTAGTGGAATAGATGACTTCTTTGTCTCTGCAACTTTCTTTCCAAACTGCACATACTTTATATGAAACATAGCTGCGAGGCTGTCAATTGAGCTTGAAAGTTAATGTTCCTGTAAATCACCAACTGCCAAAACGAATTACACCATTTACCTTGTGACTGTTTTTTGAAAGTCACCATTGAAGTATTTAGCTAATCGCAATTCAGACCCCGTTTTTATCTCAAGCCTGTATGGCCAGCAGCCATTCACGTATACAAAACCAAAAAACAGAACTGCACACTCACTGGATAAGCGATGTTATGGTAAGTCATTAGTGTGCTACACCACTGGTGAATTTCAGAATTGAAACTGCCATGAATCATGTCATTAACTTAAGATTCATACTAACAGGTCTTGCAGCAGAAGAGCCAGAACAACAGCCTGGTATTTCAGTTAAGTGCTTCCCACAGAACTCAAGAGATGAAATGAAGCATTTTCCTTCTTTAAATGCACAGTTTAGGCAAACAGGTTTGCACCCACCAATCCTCATTTCTTTTTATTTATAGGATTTTCCTAGATTATTTGCTGGCTTTTTTTTTTTTATGCTCTTCCCTAAACCTACTTAAAAAACCCCCAACAACTACTGCACGACCTCAGCTTTATACAGGGGGTGTAATTGCCTGAAGTTCAGTAACAGGAGGAGACAATTGTTTTTCTGACCTAACTCAATGACCAAGGACATTACACAACATCCCTAGCAAAAGATCAAGAGAAGGCAAAGCAGCTCATTTTAATAATTAAGTTGCTAAGTTTGAACTGAGCATGGTATTTCAAATTGATGATTGGAAGAGACAAAGTTCAAACCACAATATCAACACAGAGGTGAAAACTCAAAGCCAAGAAGAGACTGGAGATTGTGAAATGGTCTGTGCCTGTATTACAGTGCAAAGGCTGGTGATCAACACAGGCGGTTTGCCCTGTGTGAGTTTCAGGAGCTGTCTAGCTTCAGTTCAATCCCATTCCTCTTGAAACCTATTCCTCGCTTTATTTTACTTTGCTTACTCCCAAACCATTCTACAAAATGAAGTGAGGCACATGAAGCTGAGATAACGTTACCTGAATTAAAATGCAGACAAACCTGCATCCAACTGTCAAATTTGGGATCATTTTCCAAGTGTTCAATAAGGCTGCACAAAATCCAACAGTTCTTTAAGACTACTTAAAATAATATGATTGCTGTTTTGTAATTACTGGTTTTAGTTAAGCAATCCCAGAGAGAGCAAAGTAGAACAAGGAGGAAACCCAGTCTCAGGTTGAGTACATCTGGTAAAAAGGACATTGCCAGGATGCCATTTATGAAGAGACTATGCCAGGACACCAAGGAAAGTCTGAACTGTTGCAGACAGTTGAGGAAAAAAATATAAAAATTCTGCCTCAATTTCTTTTCAGTAGAAAACAAATTTTTACTAAATTTATGTTTTTGCATTGTATCTTCTTTGCTTTCTTCTGTAAATCAGTGGAGGATTCTATGTCATTACAAAGCTATAAACAGCACTTCAGCAATGATTATGGGCTAGCATTATTGTTTCGTCCTCATGCTTATCATGGGTCATATTTCTACCAAGATTGCAAGATTATTGTTAAGATTATTATTAAGGCCAGCAAGGATTAGTAAAAACAGTACATAAAATATACAGCATGCAACTGAAATCAGGGTATTTGAGGAAAGGGAGAGGTAGGTACGGATTTTAAGTGACAGGGAACTGATTACTTTAATGTTCATAATAATAGGACCTGCCAACAGAATAAGGAATAGAGTCATCAGTTTACCAGCAGTGGTGACATTTCTTGTTGTCATTCAGCAAACTAATTGCCTCTTTTGTCAGGTATGAATTCCTTTTCACAGAGATGTTAAAGGCCTGGCTAAGAAGATACTCTGATTCTTAAAGGCTTCCCTGGTTTACTCAAGTTCCTTTCCAAGTTTGTTCATCATTCATGCTGTTGTCTGAGGAGCTACTGGGCTTCTGCTTTTCAGAGCAGGGGATAGAAATAAGACAGAAAGCATTATGAAGCAATTTGCCAGCCTGTATATAATAACCTAAAGCATGCATCTACATCTTCTTTAGAGAACAGAAAGCATTTAATCATTTCTGAAAGACCTACTTATCAAACTGAATTACTTTAAACATCTTCCTATAAATCACAAAGAAGTATTATTTTATGTTTCCAGAAATGAAGCTCCTATTGCAATGAGCAGAAACATTAGCAAACAAACACATCCCATTACTATGCTAAATTCTGCAAACTCCTCTAACTTTGCAATGCCTACTTTAAGAATAAATTTTTTACTGAGCAATATTACCCAGTGCAAAAAAACCTGATAAATAATTAACACGTTGCCGTCTCATCTCTAGCAGTCCAGAAGACATATGGAGTTCTGGAGAAGTCTGTTTCTATCTTCTTTAATTTTTGCTCTTCTTTTTGTAGGATAACATCCTCAACTTTCTGATGTTGAACCCTCATGATCAGGCTCAAAATTATTCATATTGAGCAGCATCTATTTCTTTTGCATTATCAGGATAGGCATCAAATTACTAGCTTGCAAATAAGAACCACAGAATAGTTTGAGTTGGAAGGGACACCTTCCACTAGATCAGACCGCTTAAAGCCCCACCCAACCTCACCTTAAACACTTCCAGGGACAGGGCATTCGCAACTTCCCTGGGCAACCTGTGCCTGAGTGAACTGTAAAGCATTTCTTCCTTATATTTAGTCTGTGTTCCCTCTTTTAGCTTAAAAACATCACCTCTTGTCCTATTGCAACAGGTCCTGCTAAGAAGTTAGTCCTCATCTTTCCTCTAGGCCCCCTTAGGTACTGGAAGGGGCTATAAGGTCTCCCCAGAGCCTTCTCTTCTCCAGGCTGAATAACCCCAACTCTCTCAGCCTGTCCTTGCAGAAGAAATGCTCCAGACCTCAGAGCATTTTCATGGCCCTCCTCTGGACCCACTCCAACAGGTCCATGCTTTTCTTATGTTGGCAGGCCCAGAGCTGGCCACATGGGGTCTCACCAGAGTGGAGTAGAGGGGCAGAGTTTCCCCCTCACCCCACTGGCCATGCTTCTTTTGATGTGGCCCAGAATATATTGAACAGTACTGGTCCCAATATGGTCCAAAAAAAAAAAGGAAGTAATTGTAATCATATCAGATTCTCCTAAAACATAAGGAGTTACTTATGGTATCGATATATAATCAGATTTCTGTCTCTCTGCTCATGTACCCTAAAGTGCTGAGCAATCATCCCTGTGATTTCAGATGGATTGCTTGCATGTTTAACCTTAGAAACATAGCCTAGCCATGTACTGATGCAAAGCCACCAAACACACTGTGAGCTATTTTACTGATGTCTAGTTATGCTGCTTGTGCCTAACGCTTGGTATATTTTCTGGACCCTTGAAATGAAGGAGTGTACGAGAAAGGCACATACCTGACACTTTACTATATTCCTTGTGATACACTATATTATGTTTCAACAGGGGTCTACTTTAACATTCTGATAATATGTATAAAATATGTATAAATGTCTTTATGACATTCCAGTCAAAGTGCAAAAAGTCTTCTCTTTCCTTAACTGTAATTAAGCATCATTATCAGTATCCCACTAAGACACAGACACATTTTTATCATTAAAAATTTGATATTTTAAGACAGGAAAGAGACATAAATTGCTTGTGATGAAAATATAGAAACTGGTATGACTGAAATGGTTTGAGAGAAACACTGATTAAGCTTCTGTTAAAAACAGTTTTTCAGCAGATATGCAAGATGTTATGAAAACCCCCTTACTTAACTAATGAAGTTACCTTGAAGTGTTCTAAATTATTTACAGGATTCAAATATTTCTTTACCCTGGTCAGTAAGGTAGTTGTTACTTATATTAAAACTCTCAGAAAGAATAGTTACGAAGATGCACTAACAGCAGCCAGAAAGGAGCTTTAAAGTCCAGCAAGGAAGTTTTGTATTAAGCATAAGAAAGAATAGTGTAAGTATCATGTATAAGCATGTAACTAAGTGTAAGTCTAAAAATGAATATAATAATAAAGTAATTTGCTCTGTATCACATTAACACACAACTAAAACGAAAACTAAGTAACACGGCCATGTTTTTCAAGACAAAATTAATGTACCAATATTCTGAAATAGGTGATACTGTAATACTGATTTAATTGCAAGTAGTAAATCAGTAGGCTAAAATATTAAAGACACTGTGAAAGATGTTAAAAATTTATACAAATTTACAAATAGCTGTGATCTGGATAACTCAGAAAAATCGAGAGGACACTTTTCTCTGTTTCACAGGACAGGGCATCTGTCAATTGTTTTCTTCATGTCCTCAGATGGCTTGCAAGTATGACAACATTTTTAAGGCTTAGCGACATTAAACAACTTACTTGACTTATTAACATTAACGAATGTTAAATATAAACTTCACTATTTCTGTAATACAAGCATATAATACTTAGTATAATAATTCATGTGATTTGCATTACTTTAAAGGGAAGACGTAATTAATGAGCATGCATTTAATAGAGCTATTTTTATCTGCATTAAAATCAAGATTTAATTAATAACTTTTCTGAGCCAGCACTTAAACTTTGCCACTGTTCTTCAAGGTGTAAGGAATTCCACACTAACAGATTCCATATCCTGCACCTCCTCAAAGATAATTACATCTGCATTGTACAGCCATAACAAGAAAAAAAATATCTGTACTTATTTACATAATATGGGTAGTGTAATAAATATCACATTGATCAACGTCTCCAAAGAAATAGATAAAATCTGACTCATAGAAAGCCACTAAAGGCATACTTCAGCTCGGAAAACTATTCACTTCTGCTTAGGAAGTCTTTAGTTCTTGTGACAACAGCTGTGGGATTTAAGGTATATGCAAGTTGTATGTATCAAAGTCCAATTTGCCCTTGATTTACAGAGGTGGCAAGTGAAATATCAGGGCTGCATCTCTGAGCACATCCAGCATACTCAGCTCCAGCATGCCCTGGGTGGCCCAAGAGCTGCCAGGCCTATTCTCCAGACAAATGACTCCCACAAGCAACCCTACAACATCATCTCACAGCATTACAAAACCAATAGTTAGTTCTCACAGCAGATTTATTTTCTGCTTACTCAAACAACAGAAAACTGTTGCTGAAAAAAATACAGCAATGACAATTGCTGATGAAAAGACAACCATGACTTAGAAATCTACGCTGTAGATTTCTGAAGGCTTGAATTAGAGCATATTTCAACAACAACATTATCAAAACATATGTAAAGCATTTTGGTCCTCTATTTAGGCAATGCATGATTAGATTGATAAATAGCACTTGCAAGATTGAGGAGAACTGTGACGGTTTTATTTTAGGTAAGTAAACAGTCCAACACAAAACCTTACAGGGGAGGAGAGATGTTTTTGTTTTTTCTTTTAAACAAAAAAAACAAAAAAACAAAAAAAAAAAAAAAAACCAAAACAAAAAAAAACAAACCAAACTACACACACACCAAAAAAAAAAAAAAAAAAAAAAAACAAAGCCAGAACACCAGAGATTGTGTTTTCAGCTTTCTCTAAGTTTGACCAAGATGTTTTTGGCATTCAAAGCACTCATGAAGTGTTCATGAAGCATAACAGAAGCCACATAAGCAAACATAAATCTGCTATATCGTTAAACAACCATAGGGAAAAATCAGTTCTTCTGCTTGAAAACCTTAAGGTACAATATTTGAAAAAAGCCAAATAGCAGTTCACATGAAACTAAATATTCTTAGTTCCTGTCATTGTACACATTAAATAAGTAAATAAATAGTCTCTATTCAGTTTGTTAGAATATGGTTCTCGGGAACAACATTCACTAACTGTGGCTGTGGGCATCTACTTATCCCTCTTCCCTCATGACAGGGCTCATGATCAGTAAGTCCTCCAAAGTAAGTAAGTATCACCAAATCCTCACTGTTGGCGTCTTCTCATTTTGGAGATTCCTAACTTTTTTTGGTTGAAAAAACACTGCAAGTGCATTTAGAGAACTACTTTATCTTAACAAGGAACATACACCAAGCTTGCTAGTTTTTAGAAATCAATCTTACTAACAGTCAAGGTTGAAGCAAAAAAACCTCTCCCAAACCTGAGTTTGTTCTCACCAAGTATGTTAGTGATTTTAAAATTCTAATAACTGGAAACAAAGAAGAAAAAAGTGGAATAAAACATGTCTAGGCAACGTCTAACAAATGGGCTCCATATTGACCATAGTTGTTGCAGCACTGAAAGAAAAACAGTCTCCCTCTCACCTTCCAGAGCGTCTTCCCTGGAAAGCCGTTTCTGATTCTGCATCTTTTTCTTCTTTAATTTTACAAGCTTTCTACACCCTTTCTAGCTTAAACAGCCTCCTTCCTACTCAGAAAATCACAAGAAACAGGCATCGCACTGACAGATAATGAAATACAATCTCTTTACTACTATTTACTCTCCACTCACTCCACCTTAATAATATAGGTGGCTTCTGACACTCACCTTTCCTTTTTCTTGCCAGCCTTTTTCCCTCAATTGCCCACCTTTCAGAAGTCTGTCAAACTGGGTAAGATAGGCACACTGTCTGGTAACTGATAAATGGAAGCACTAAGAAAAGCTCTGGAGTTTGCCCTGTCTTCTGAGATGATTAAGCTGGCAATTTAGTAGATGTCTTTAGTGCTCAAGCCTCAATGTCAAGTGAGAGTTCCAGAGATGAGATGAAGTAGAAGATGACACTATCTCTTGAAAAGGGGGAACTAAGGGGGCATTTGCAATCTGCTTTGGAGCATTTGTATTTCTGGCACAGAAATGAGGTTTTCAGAATAACGTATATGGTGTCTGAGAAGTATCTGGGGCTGGGAGCCTGAGGTAAGATAAACGGTTCTGTTACCACACAGCATAAAGAACAATTAGAGGTGCAATGAAACTATGAATATGCTAATTTATGAGCATATGGATATGCTCATTTCTGTGCAAAAGCACAGAAGTCACAGAAAAATCAAACCACAAGACACAGCCCAGTAATGCCTTGACATGCTCTCGCAAAAGCTGTGCAGTGAAACATCTCAGGGCACCTGAGCCCTCTGGAATACTCAAGACGCTACTTATACCTTGTGAAAGGGATACCACTCTTTACATCTGCCAAGGTACACTGCCAGACAGACTGCATAATCACTTACAGCGCTTTCCAGAATTAGTCTGGATGTGAAGGCCTGGGAGACAGTATCCTCACAGTAAAACAGGTGCAATATTCAGATGTAGACAGCTGGCAACTGCTTTTGTCTGAGCTAATATTCTTACACTGGTGTCCCTATGACAGATTGGGTAGGGATACCTTGCTTAGGAACAGAGCACAATATAGAAGGACATGAAGCCCAACCACTTTGTGGCATTATGTCTTCTGAAGGAGTATGTGTCATTTTATATTACAAGTGAATGACTTAGCAACGGCAAAATAAAAATACATTTGGTCAAGAAAGAAGGATTTGTCATAACAAAGAAATTTTCAGTTCATTAAAATCAGAAACCTTCTGACCTTTCAGTAACTACAGAAGGGGGACATTCTGTTCCTGAACTATGCAAATGGTAATACAAAAATCAAGAATTTTTATTATCATTTTCCATATGCATAAACCACAGCTTCTCATTTTAAAATTACATTATACTGTGGCCTTCTAACTCTGAGCGACTGTTGCCAGCTAAGTTTCATCATTTAATACGTAGCACCTGCACTTGGCATAAAAAAGTTAAGCATTCCCTTGGAAATCGGATAGCTAGAATGTTTGTTTCTTTTTTAGACAAGAAGACGACCTGCCTCCAAATTAGTATCTTTGATGTTGACTTTTCATCAGTAATAGAGAACCTGGTTTAAAAATTAAAAACCCAAACATCAAAATGCATGAAAAAGCTGTTAGAACTATGCAGTGAAGATACAGTACAAAGTCACTGGATTCGAAGGCTGTTTCTACTCTTTAGGATCTGATTAAAAACCAAAAAACAAACAAACAAACAAACAAACAAACAAAAACAACAAAAAACCAACAAACACCCACAAAGTTGCTTGGGAACGAAAGCAGAATAATCTTTGTGAACTGTTTGCTGAGATGGCTCAGACTGGTTACTATCAAGGAAAACAACTGTCTGGATTCAGATGCAGGCTTTGCTCTCTAAGCTCTAATTAAGACTTCCTTCAGAAGACTATCCTACACTAAATGGGAAAACTACCCGTTTCTGATTGTTTTCCAACCAATTTTAAATGCCTGCAACCCAGGGCGTGGGCTGCCCAGCACTGTGCTGTGATGCTGGGAAAGGAGGAGGACTGCTGTGGGATGGCTGGTGACACAGCAAAGGGTCTGCCTCCTGCTGACACAATGAACAGTGCCGTGAAGCTTGCCCTGAAATGGAATATTAAAAACTAAGTTTAAATGTGCATGCCTATCCTGGAAAGGAATTTACACTGAGCAGGTTGGATGCTGCTCACAGTTATTTTTTAGCTGTCCTTAGGCCTGCAGGCAACACTTCTGTTCAGTTGTTCTGCATGCTATGAAGTACAATGTACGGGAAACAAAGCCTTTATTCACTTTCTTCTTTGACAAAATATATGAATGCGAGCTGTGATCACAACATGACGGCTATATTTAAAACAGTTCTACACTCAAGAGAGATAGAAGCCACATCAAAGAAAAAGGAATGGACAAAATACTTTAGAGAGTTGAGCCATCACTTGATCAGGCTTAGCATCCATGTAAGTCTCTAGATAAGGACAGAAATTGGCTATTGTGTTACAATCCTTGAGTTTGGATAGGCTTCTTTCCTACTGCATCCTACTGGAAACAAGACTGCTGAAAGAAAGAAGCTAAAATACCCCAAATCCACAGTGTTTAAAAAGTGAAACACACAAAGTAGCCACAAATCCAGTGGGGAAAATGCAGAGTGACACTTGAGATAGTCAACATGCACAGAAAATGCTCAAAAAGAATGGGGGCAAAAAATCCCAAAGGCTTTACCAACCCAGTGAGCATTTCAAAAGTGGTTGGAGAATGCCATGTTTGAGGTACTGTGAGCATTTAACAAGCTAATTCTAAGCTCCCTGTAGTGAAGAAATGCATGAGAGCAAAGCCACTGCAGCTATAGCAGGACAAAGAACAGACGAGTGGCATCTTTGTCCTTCTGCAAGACATCAACAGAACCTTCAGACATTTATGATCCCACAGATCTGCACATATACAGCATAAAAAAAAAAGACATTTCTTCTTCTTCCCACCTATAATGCTGTTTGGACCTAGTGGTTATTAGCGTCCTTTGAAATCTGCAAATGATACTCTGCAATCACCAGGGAAGCTCCTCTCACTGCCAGGGTGGGAGGGTGGGGAGCAGGGGCAGGAAGAGAAAGATTTGCAATAGTGGCTTCATAGCCACTCTCCACTTTCCTCTGCCCTATGTAGCTCCCTCCCTCCCTCTCCTGGGAGTACCCACCTCTGCCATATATCCCTGGTCATGCCATTTCAGGACTGCTTTTCACCAGCTGCAATTTTATACCAGCAAAGTGATTTTATGATCCTATCATATTAATGAATCACTTCACACACTTGTAGGGTGAAACACAAACTATTTAACATTGCATAGCAAGCTACATAATTGTTCAAGTGAAATCCAGGAAGCTGTATCTAATTAAAAGTACATGGGGAATCTACTGTAAGCAGAAGGCATTGTAATTATCCTGTTTCAATGCAAATGTACCCAGTAATGAGAACAGCATAAGCAAAGTATCTAGCCTTTACCTTCAGGGAGACACAGGTGAAACTAGTATCTTCTGATACTACACATGTAAACACTAAAAATTCCTGTCAAATAAAATTCATACTATACAACTCTCAGACCTTTGACTTTTAAAATGTGAAAACTGAGTCCAGACTCCAAAATTTAGCAAGTTAATGCATTAGATGTAAACGTGCAGGGCTCTTGCCAGTGCTGCAAAATAAAAAGCAGTTGCAAAACGCTAAACTAAGAAATAATGACAAAACGTGTCAAAAACCCCTTTGCTTCTAACACATTATCAAATTTTACTTCACGTCCTTGAGAAAGCGTGCATGCGATTAAAAGGGTAGAAACTAAACATTAAATATTCTATTCTGGGTTTCATTATTCTGTAGTACAGAACTTATTATTTTTTCACATTACCTAGAAATAATTGCATGTAATTTAGTAGTTTAGGTGAAAAAATGCTCTTGTGTAACAACTTTTTAGTAACAAGACCCCAGCTTTCCTGTCCCAGCCAGTGGGTGGTTAGTACTTGGCCTGTTTTCTTCTTGCACACCGGGGTCTTCTTTGTTTGACATGGGAGATGTGGCAGCATGTTAGCTTGGTCTCCCGAGATCACTGCTGCTCCTGCAGTGTCAGTGAGCTCATGGAGTACTGCTGCCGGACTCCTTGCTCAAACAACATGGAAACTCAGATCTAAAAAATCCCAAACAACAAAACAAATATAGTTATAGGTAAATCAGGCTCAAGTGCATCTGCTAAGTGATTCTAGTAGCTTAATGAGCCCAGAAAAATCCCTAACAAGTTTATCCACATTTTCCCAGAGAAACCCTTTCTTGCATGAAGCTCTGTGCTCCTTTACTCACCAGTTACCTGAAACATCAGGACTCAAGCTTATTAAGCTATGGCATAGAAATTAAACATTTGTAAGGTTATTTGATTTGAGTGGGATTTATATACATGTCAAGTCCTGCAATGACTGAAGTACACATAGAAAATCTAGGAGGAAGTGATGGAAGAAGATTTATTCAAATGCGCAAATCACACTGACTTGTCAAGCCACAAAAATTGGAAGAGAAGGAAGTAAATAAACAAACAGATTAAAGAAAAAAATAATCAACACACATTACCTATAATTCATTTATTTAGAAAGAAAATGTCTCTCCCATATACCTCCACCCCAATATGAATACAGTTTTACTATGATAAGGAAATAAACCAGAATGAGGCATCAGAATAGTGGAACTTCAACATGACAAAAATATATGCTCTTCAGATTTCTCAAGATGTCTGTCTAAATAAACCTGTAACTAAAGGGTTATATGATTGAACCTGCATCTTCACTGTAGCTTCTTTCTGGCTCTACACACATCTGTGGTAAACCTTTTAAGGGAGTTGATGGGAAAGGCTGGGATTTGTTCGCTTAGGTGAAAAATACCTTAATTGTACTTTGCTATTTAGGAAAGCATTTATCAACAGAATAGAAAGTATTACCTTTGAAGACAGTTAAAGTACTTCCCCACAAAGGGGAACAAAAAATTAAATGGAGGGTAAGCCACTACATTTCTAAAACTGGTGCAAACCTAGTGCTTAGTGTTTGTTCCACACAGTTTGATTCTTACTTCGGTACTGGGACTTCAACAGCAAGTGCCTTGAAGCACTTCTTTTTGAGTGTGTGCAATCTGTCTTGGTCGCTGGGTGAGCTTTATCGCAAGATTTGGAATTTTCATAGAAACATCACAGCTCAGACAATGCCCATTAAACGGTGGCTTGCAGTATTTGATCACAAGAGCTGATTAGCCAGAAGTAGGTAAAAAGGTTGCCAAGCATCAGGCTGCATACATTAGAAGCAAGAAGATACTACTTCTGCACCCAGAAACTATAATTTACAAAATGTAAGAGGATAAAGTAGATATTCTTTTTATCTAGAAGATAAAGAGATAGAATGAGAACACAAGATTTAGCATTTTCCAATTTGCAATATTTAGGAAAAGCAGATAAATAATTCCTAAGTTCTGTTACCAAGCCTGCTGGCAGCTAGACACGGCAGCTGCATAGACTGTTGTAGAATATTTGACTGTAAACGCTAAATTCACTTCTGAAGTTATAGTGCAAAAATAATAACAAAACCAGACAATTTAATTTATTGAGAGAAAAGATTTGTCTTTGAATATGGCTGACAGATTCATTTTTACTCAATTAAAACATTATCCTTCAGCTCAAACGAGATCTTGAAGACAAACTAAAGTACCTTGCCTAATTTCTGTGATCCAGCATCTTTCAAGCCACAGCTCACACACAAAAAAAAAAAAAAAAGACATTCTCTGGTCTGTTCAGTGCCATTGCTTTAATTGAAATACAGTTAATAAATTAAAAAAAATAAATTTGGAGATATGGAAATGTTGCTGATACATCCAACAGCACCATGAATAAGAGCAGAAAAGGTGCTAGGAGACCCATTCACATGTTTCCCAACAACTGCATGACCAGATGTACAAGCAAGATCCACTGCATTTTCTACCAGTCGTTAAGGACTGTCAGTTATTTCAATCTGGCTGGTTGTTTCACGCTTCTATAACCACCCATTTGGCCTTAAGCCAACTGCCCCAATTTTGCAAACCACTCCCTTCAAATTAATAAGGGCATTTTATTTCTTTGAATTTAATAGTGGCTTTTAATTCTGTACAGCTTCTTTGCTTATTAGGGATAAAATTAATCCCAGGCTTAAGGTACATGTAGATAAAACAAAAAAATGAGAGAGCACCTCATAGCAAGTCATTTTCATGCCAACTAATTTCACTGATACAGTGGGGAGATCAACAATAAAAAAAAAGTAAAAATATACACAGTTGTTTTGTTTCTTGGCAATGTACAGATTAATGAAGAAAATTAATTACCGTAGTAACATCTACCTTAATATTTTGATTACTGACTGACTTTCCAGTAAATTCACTGACACAGAAATTAAATATAAATTAAGACCTAGACCACACACATACCAAAATGCTTTTAAGGTTGCTTCCTGTTTCAGCCAGGCAATCATACAAAACAGCTTGCCCTGCATTGAGCACTGCCAAAAAACTCTCTTGGTGCTGCATCCCTACTGGACAGCCCATATTATCTGTTGTGAAAGACAAGAGAAAATAGTCTGCACTGCTACTGTATTCTGGTAGCTTTATTGAATATTTAAGAGAATTTTCCAGTAAAATAAAACTCTACTTTTCCAGATTCCTTGTGCTGACTGTTTAATAATGTGTTCTCTGATTATTTTAGTGACAATGTACTGGTGTGTGCTTATTCCAGAAAATAAGAGACAAGCAACCTCTAGCTTTCTCAGCTCACACTGGTGACCTGTCTGTGGAACAAGAACAAATGATGAGCTGTTCATCCTCTTCCTCTTTCATCGAAGAAGAGAAGTTCTTATAAATTAATAACCTTCGCATTTTTAAGTTCTACTTCTATCAGGTAGAAAAAGGAAAAGCTTTTCTAAAAATATGAAATGAAAAAAAAAGTAGAAAAAGAAAAACAACTGGAAACACTCTGGGGTAGAAGCTGGGAACCTGGGCTATTTCAAAACACAACTGAAGGAAGTAAAGACAACAGATATTGGTGATATGCTTCATTTACTTATCTTTTGAAACAGACTGTCAGATAAACGTGTCACATGTTCTTCTCAGGATTTGAATTGTAGCAGTGGGGTTTTTTTGCATGCTGGAAAGACCAAATTTTATCACTGGCCCAGTGTTTCTACAGGTCAACAGTCCCATCCTTGGACTCCTTTCTGTTGTTGTTGCTTAAAAGTCAGTCAAAAGTTTAGAAGCTAAGTCTGCATGCAAGCACACAACCAAAGTACAAGATACGAGTATATAATGGACCATACAATAGCTACAGTGGTCTGAAAGCAAGACTAACTTAAATTATAATCTACTTGGCAAAACAACAAAGTTAAAGAAGAAAGAGGAGATTTACCTGTCTATCGTGATTATATCAAACATTGTAAAGAAGATGACACCACACTGAGGTTAATTGAGAAAAAGGCAATTATTCTAAAAATTTCAAATAAATGGAAAGTCAGCTTCTATTTATTTAAATTAAGTGTTCCAGACCAGATGAAAGCAAGTGATGAAAAGCACATTTGTTTGGTAAGGCCACTTATTTGTGAGCCAGGTTATTAATATTTATTAAAGAGGAGAACAAAAGAGGAAAAAAATAAAAAAAAAAGAAAAAGTAAAAATTATTATCCACTAGCACAGAAGCACAATACAGTGTTAAGTAGGTTTACTGAAATGTTTCCTTTGCCTTACCTTCTGCAACAAACCAAACATTTAGCAAACTCTAACGAACCTTCTGACAAACTAAACCTTTGACAACTTCTCTGCCATACCCTGACCTGCTGCAAGCTAAGGAAATGACAATCATTTTTTTCTCTAGATTATTTACCTTTTGAAGTCCACCATTTGCTAAGAATTATGATGCCCTGGATTCTGAAATGCCCCAGCATAATCTTAAAATTTTAAAACATTTCTATACAGATCAGCAGGTACCACTGGTCTTCCTAGCTCCCTTCTTCACCTCTTGTGGGCCAGCAATGCTGGGCATGCTTATCCTTTCACTGCAGCTTCAGCCCATTTTTTACCAATTAACCTTTAATCTGGAGTCTTTAGAACAAATAACTCGGTTCACCATATCGCCTTCTCAGACAAACCTCCTAGACTTGTTAGGGAATGCAAAAAGTCCACTTTGCCAGTGAGAAAGATTACCACAGGAAAGATCCAGGAAAAGCATTGCTCAGTATTAAGTAGGAGGAGGGGGGTGGGGGGTCGGTGAAGAAAGCCAAAAAAAGCAATGTAAGGTCCTTCACCAGTACGGGGGCATGGGGTTTCATCTGTCCTTACAGGACTAAGAAATACATTGAAAGCACAGGATCACAGTGAGGCTAACTCATGCACAAAGTTAGCAAAGTATAAGCAAGCTTTGTTCTGACATTTTCTCCCTATCTCCTTTCTACTTCCAGCACACATTCAGGATGTATCCAGGATTGTGATTTTCTTCCTGGATAATGCAAACACCACCTCCTCTCTGACAGAAAAGATGTATACACATGCCTATAGACAGCTGAATAGGAAGTTGATGAAAAAAAACTAAATAAACAATTGAGACCTGACAAGGTTGGCCCAACCTTTGATGTGCATTTAAGAAGTGTTTAATATAGGTACCGAGTACCTACTCTTACATTTCAGTGTTGAGAAACCTAGTATGCAAGCAGAATTGGCCAGGAAATCTCCATCAAACAAAAATCATCCACAAAAAGAGGATGTGAAACCAAGAAATGTTAATAAAACTATCTTTCCTTTGATCGATAGCAAAAACCCAGCAGAAATCAGAAAAATAAAATAAAATAAAATCCATCTATTGTACTTCTAAAGCACAAATTTGGCTCTAACATAATAGATGCCAAGCCAATAGATTAAAACAAAACCAAACAAAATAATTCTGGGAATTCCTACAGGTACTTGTTAGAGGTCAACCTTTGACTTTCTGCTTCAAAATTCCCAATGTATAAGTTTGGCAGTAGTGCTTTGTCACACTGTAACTCACGGCTGAATGCAGCTAATGCTCCTATAACAACAGCCCCATTTTTCTGCAGAATCCATCAGCCACAAACAAAACAAAGTACTTTAAACCTCAATCTTACAACAGCTCTTAAGCACTGCAGAGGCAGCAATTCTAACTAACTAATGCCATACACAAGACTTGTTTGTGCATCAGGTTTATACAAGGAGCTTAAAAAAACCCAAAACCGTGCAGTTGTTGCATCATGGCAGCGCTTATAAACAATCAGAAAAGGTCTTCTGAAGTGCTTCTCCTGGCTGAAGGGAAGTGTTTTACTGTTGAATTTCTATGGGCTCCCAAGACTGATTTGAAACAAACAACCCAGAATAAGCGACTGAAATTTTTACCAGAGCCAAGCTAATCGGCAAGCTTCTGGGGCATCAATAATTTGATCTGCAGTTGTTCCTCCTGGTAAAAGAAAGCCTTCAGTATGGACTTGAACCATGTGTGAGAAACCAGTTTGCAGCAGTTAATGTTCATGTTATAGAATATCACTTTAAAAATCCAGCCACATGAATTGCATGCTAAAGGTAGGAACAGTAGCACTTGTGAAAACCCATGGAAATTCATGCAAAATATTAAGCAGCATTCAAATCAGCAACACATTAATATTTTTCACTAGAGCTGTTGTGCTATTCCCCAATATAAATAATTCAGGACTATAGAGAAAATATGCCCAGTTTCCCTCCTCTTGCCACGTGGTAAGTATTGCATGATAAATGTAAGAAATGGTCAGGGACAAATAAAAGATGAAAAACCAAAGGAATTGCCAGCGATGGGCCACAGGCTATGGCTAGAGGAATTATTTTGTGAAGTACTCACAATTTTACAGACTTTTCTTTAAGTTTTGGGGTTTTTTTTAAATAGTTATCCCAAAAGTCCTAGCAATCTTGCAATCTGAAATATTCTTATTGACTTAATCTATAAGGTCATTTTGCATTAAATCCCAATTCTACATCATTGGTCAGATGGGGAAGGTTCAGGAACTCCATCTGGGAACACAGTTCTAACTCAGGCAGAAAATTAGACTTTGCTCTTGGTCCACATATATTAAATTCTGTCCATGCATTAGAACAATGTATTCTTTGTGCATAGAAGAGAACTATATGTATGTTCCTTTTATTAAGCAGCGGATTGTACTTCTATCTTGGTATAAAAAGTCATGCATATCACTTTCTATGCAAAGAGAATTTCCTGCAGTATTTAATTGTAAATGTGCAAAAATCATCCCTATCAGAAATAACTGAATATTAAAATGTACTGTGTACCCAGCAAACAGCCTGAAAGAACAGGCTTCTAAAACTGTGGAACAAACACAAAAGACTTAGCAGCTTACACTTCAACATCACACTCTATACCATAATTTGTTCGCTGTTGTGACACTCAGTATGTTGATTTCCAGTGTCATGCTTAAGAGTTCTCAAAAATTCCTCTAAAACAAAGATTACTTTCATATGCAATTTCAATTATTCAGCTTAAATTGAAAAAAAAATAGACAAGACATCATGAAGCTGCTTTAAATATTTAAGATCACAGTTCTAAACATCTGTATTGTCTTCTCTTAAGGCAAGTATTGCAGTTTGCTACAAAAAAAAAAATCATTAGAAGGATCCTCAAACTGTGTCACAGAAAGAACTGCAGAAAGCAAAGAGAAAGCAAGTGCTCTGCTGCACTTTCATTCACATCTGCAGCAGGACATTATGGGCAAGAACTCAAGGACATTCACAGCGTTTATCTGCAAATATAGGTAACTCTCAGGGAAGCACTACAATTCATACAAACTGGAACCTAAAACATGTCTTCTGCTGTGCTTTTATGGTTGGACAGGTAAGCAGCCACCCATCTGAACAGCGTCAAGTAGACTATACCATGAGCTCAAAGATCAACCAGCATAACCAGAAACAGCACTGATACTTCATCAGGGAATAAAAGAAAAATAAGGGCAAGATCAGCAAACACAAACCACAAATGTCACATTTGCAGTACACAGAAGAAAGGGAGAAGAACTTCTGTTTGCAACTGTCAAAGTCTATACTGGATCACCTCTTGGACCAAGTCCCAAAATTGTTTGCATATTGTCTTTGGTATTTTTAGGAAAGATTTTTTTTTTCTTGGTTTTTCAGTTTTTGCAAAAGTCCATCGTCTTTCCCTACTTGATATGCACATCACACAATTGCTAATACAGCTCTCGCTTCTTTACTCTTTGACAGTAATGTTCCTTACACAACTAAAATTTTTACAGGTGTCCTCTCAACTATCATTTTTTAAAATACAATACATCTTAAGTTACAGATCAGTCTGAGTAAACATTTGTTTTCCCAGTCTTTCCTTTTAAAACATGCTTCATAGCTTCCTGTTAACATCTGCTTCTTTCTGACTTTCAGTTCAGTCAATTAAATAGGATTGTAGTAATCATCATAGGAATCTTGTTACGCAGATGTTAACATATTCTGGAATATCAGTTAAACTCTGACTCCAGTGAATGAGCTCAGTTTGTGAGTATGCAAAATCCCAACATGTACTAGGGGCAATAAAACATCCTGAGAAATGAAACAGCAGAATTCCTTTTAAAGTAATACATATAAACACATTCCTTAGTTTAAGTTATCTCATAGGCACATACACTTTGTTTGCTGCTAGAAGGAAGAAGTCCTACAAGCATGAAGCAGCCAGCAGGGCCGTTCAAGCCCCTGAATCAGATCCTTGGGAGAAAACAGATACCTTTCAGTATAAATAATGGTGTTTCAAACTGATTACTGTCATATACACACTCACTCTCTGTCTTTTTCTTTTACCAGATGCTATATTTAACAAACATAGGTTGAAGCAAGATGACTTCATTTCTATTATGCACAATCCAAGCAATATTAATCAGTGACCCTGCAAGAGCATGGCAACTCCAATCACGTATGTGTCCCAGCAGCTCACTGGAAGGGCCAATAGTGCAGAAGACTTGCATTTGAGCCACCACATTTGCAACTTAATACAGGAACAAACCACACGATATTTAAGTGGCTATACAAAGATCAGCTCACATAAACATTATCTTCAGTATGTCCTGGGGTCCATTTCAATTACAGTAAAAATACGTAAATAGATTCCTTCTGTGATATTAACTGCCTAGCTAGGTAATGATTTTCCCAATAACCCTATTGCTTTAAGCCTTTATTCAACAGGACTACTCATCTGATTAATTGTTCATCAATATAAACTGCAGTTTTATAAGACTAATTTTTATCTGGTTGGGATAAGAGAGTTAATATATATTCACCTTTTAAAACAGGTGGAAGTCCTTGCAGATTTTGTTACAATGCTATCCAGGGTAAACCTTCAGGAAGGGGGGAAACAGCTCTTTCTAGAAACATTATCTCACTGATTTCTATAGGTACAGATGACACTTCAGTATGTAAAAGCAGGAAATAATTACCACATATCCAACAGTTCCTTATGACCTTTAATGATTTTTACACTATGGTTGTCATTTGAATAGAATTTAGTTACTTACAAGAGCTAATTAGGATTCCAGGAAAGTATACTCATCTTCACTGCCCCAGATGTACCATACATACAGGTGTTTGTATCTTATGCTCATAATAAATAAATGAAGGGTGCCCATTGGCTGGATGCCATTTAGACCACTTGAAGAGTAAGTCCAGGTAGCACTTTCCAAGTGAAGTAACCACCCTTTCCAGGGACCTAGAAAGAAGCTATTTTCCCACTGTTTCCTACTGTCCAGTCTATTTCTAGTTATTTAGTCACTTTGTCTGAACAGCCTACCTGAGGTTAGCACTGAATAGCCAATCATCATGTTTCTACCGTCTCAATCTCATTGATGATATGCAGCTGCCTGCCCAGAGAAGCTTGCTATGGACAGACATACCACAGGACAATAAGGAACTGACACCAGATTTTTTGAAAGCTACATAAATTCAATGAAAGAGAGATTAATATTGCTGCCTGAAATTTCAGTTATTATCTACAGCACAAAGGCTCAAATCTACCAATTCTTTCAGGAAATAATAACAAAGGTGCACATGAAAGAAAGAAGACCATGACTTCACTGAGCTCCAGTGAGGGCTCAGAGGGAGCAGAAGGCAGAGAGACCAGAGACTCAACAAAATGGGCAACAGTTTAGGAAACAAGATATTGGGAGTAGCATGTTCAGATTGCAGCCTTTTAAAAAGGCCAAGATGGTGCATTAGAAATGGAAAAATATCTGTCTTTAGGAAACACTGATGTGTCAGGAGCATGCTTTTGTTACAAAGCCTAATGACCTATTTATCTTCTGCCTTTTACACTGAGCTGCATCAATTCTGCATCATCTACAATAGCCTTGGCAGTATTACTTATTTTTACTGAACTTCACAAGATCCTTAAGGACCACTCCTGTCAGGTTAAAGCAAGTATTCAAAATTCTTCAAGTACAGCAGAATAATACTTTATTTCTTTTTATGCCAAGCCCTGTAGTAGAAAGTATGACTATAGAAATTTGTGAAGATTTTGACAATTGTTAAATTGCTCTATTTTTGGAGGTGATGCAGTGCAAAGTACGTTCTGAAATGAAACAGGCATGCTGAAGGAAAGGAAGGAAGGAAGGAAGGAAGGAAACGTCAATACCTTCTCTTAGGGGAGGATTCTTGGTTTTGCAATGCAAAACCAGCAACTCCTGCACACAGTTGCTCTGGAAGCATCTCAGTTGTGAAGCATTTCACACACTACGATTCTTTTCAGCTTGTTCAAGGTGGTACTTCAGGCAGTAACTCTCAGGACCAGCTTCTTCAGATAGGTAAATCTTTCTTTACTGTACAGGAGAGTTCAACTGTAGGTTTAGGATTCCTCTAGGGGCAGAGGTTTTAATGAATTAGGCACTTGCAAGTTGAGTTCCACAGTGAATAAGGCATTAGTGGGATCTAGTCCTTTAAAATTTTTATGTCCTCAAAACCATTCCTCATTTTTAAAAAATACATATATAAGGCAAAATATCCAATCGCTTCCAATAGGAAGAATTTCTTGTTTTCCCACAGCCCCAGAAAGATTATTTATCTATCTTACGCCAACACAGGATAGCCTTTAAACTACAAGAAAGATTAGCATCACTCTCCTGAGATAGACGGCCTCATCACAACCAATTTGTCACAATGATAGTCTAATTAAATGCATTATTCTTCTTTGGCAAAGAAGTGAACACTTGACATGTTTGAGTTAGACATACAAGTTTTCCCCTCTTCTTCAATCTATACCTTTCTTGATAATGGCAGGCCTACAGGGAAGGCTGTGGGCCTTCATTTACAATGAAATCACTGAATGTAAGAGTAATTTTTTTAAAACCATTTTCTGCAATGGTTGGATGAATAAAACTCATGTGTTCACAGTGATCATGCTTCAGGGTAAAACACTAAAGTTGACTTTGGCTAGTCCTTTTAAACAAAACATTTGTATTATTATAAATCAAGCAAAAATGAAAATGCCAGTGCCTCCAGGGAAATGCATGATAAAGACCCAAGATGTCAAGTTGGCCTGAAAGGTAGAAGCAGGTAGCTGACTATTGTCTTCAGTAAATACAAGGTCAAATAACCAATTTTTCCTCAAAATTATGAAAAGGAGAGTACTTCTCTCTACTTCTTCTCTAATACCATTTTAATCATAAATCAGGCAGCAATTCAGAGAAATTTCAGCCATTTTGCAACAGTTTCGGAGAATTTAATCACAGGCTTGCGAAAGATGTAGGTGATGCTCTGCAAACTAACAGAAAATCAAGATGGTATAATGGAAAAGACCAGGCTTATGGACTAGCTCTTCCTGTGACCAAGTTAGAACCAGACAGTCTATAAGTAAGATAGAGGGAACATTTAAAAGCTTCATATTTGGTAAGAGCTTACTTTTCAGGGGGTTTCTGAGGTTTCTTGTACTATATGGGATTTTTCATACCATCAGAAATTCCTTGCTATTTCCAACAGCAGTTGAACAGAAAACCTTGGATGTATTTATTCTACTACACTGGAATTAGCATTGAGACAATTCTTAAGAAGAATTCATAAAGCTATCTTTACTGTTAATCTCAATTCTACTGCCTTTCTTATGCTTTATAAATACTTGCTTCTCCTTCGATGAAATATCCCACAGATGGGTTACGGTTACTGTGGATATAGCAGACACCAATTCTAGGCACCCAATTTACACCACACTAAACAAGCCTGCTTTCCCAGTGTTTCCAGCACTTGAGTTATCCTGATATCTTACTGGTGATGGTTTGTGATTTTGTGCATTGTTAAAATCATGTACTAATCACTGGGGACTAAATCTATCTGCATCTCCCCAAAGGGAAATGTTCCTTCTCTTACAAGGACCCACCAGGAATCCTAAATCCTATAGCAGATTAAGAGTTGATCTATGAGAATAGGTCATTAAATTTTAAAAGCACTCATTACACACACTTGGATACTGCTCATGCAATGATCACATGAACACTGTAGCAACAGAACAGGAACCTGACTTACTTAACTGAAAATTTGATGGTGTAAGCAGAGGTTCAATTCTTATGCACATTTGACCAAATTTATTCAATTTTATGTAATAAAACAAGATCATCATGCATCCTATCAGACTACTGAAAAACCTGTGCCAAATTAGAGAAATTTAAACTATAAAAAAGCTAATGGGAAACGGGTTAACCCAGCATAAAAGTATTTCAAGTATTCTGTAGATGAACCATGATCACTCTACATCAAACAGCAAGGACTTCTCCAGATAGAACCCTGAAACTACATCAACAGGAATAATTAAAGTATTCATAATAGGAGCTTATCCCTAGGAGGTGCTCCATTGTTTTTCCCTCAAACCCAGAAAAATCAAGCATGCAGTTACTTTGAAGTTCCTACTGCAACCAGTCACATTCCTAATTGTAAGTATGTACTCAGGTGCTTTATTGTGCTGGGTTCCGAGCGCTCAGCATCTTGCTGGATTGAGCCCTATGGTCCTATTACTGCAGAGCAGCTGAGGATGAGGGGCAGGGGGGAGAAGAAATAAAAAACACCAACATGTTTTTCTATTTTGTACCTTGCTTCTAATCTGTATATACAAGCCCAAATCTGCATCAAGTGATATACTCATTTCCTAACACACACAAAGATACGATAAAATAAAATATCACATTTTGGCCTCTGGGCTAAGACACAAAGGAGAATCCCAGCAGCCCATCATGTCTTTTCTTAACAGACTGGTCCATAGTTAGTGTCCAAGCTGTGAATTACTCTTTGCCTACTATATTTGTACGATCTGCCTTCCAAGTCAGTGGATTATCAGCATTTAACTCATTACTTCATCAGTTCCAGGAGAAATAAAGAGCCTTTCTTACTCTGTCTAAAGCAAAATTCAGTTCTCTAGCAATTTAAAGACTCAGGGTTTTCACTCCAAATGTGGGTAAGGCCTTTTACTACAGTTATAACAAAAAAGGAATAGGCAACTCTATGTCTCTTGCTGGCACATCTTCCTTGTTATGTACCTTAAAAGGTACACCTTAGCTTCTACAGAAGTTTCCATGCAGCATTTCATGATTATTAAAAATAGTTTATTATAAAACTGGAGGCATTGTAGCATTCACTTAGAAAGACAGAACCCTCAATAAGCCTCATGTGTGAGGAGCTTAACCTATGTAAATGGCTAAAGAAAAATAATCAGCATGAATTCATGGCTAAAGCTCAGAGTTAAGAACGTATGATCATGTCCAAATCAAAAAGGGGGTAGGGGAACAGCAGGCATCTTCATAAACCAATCATCGCAATTTATAAAACATCTCAATTTTACTTGATGGGATTACATACTTTTTATTACATGACATTGTTCACTGATTTATAAATGTAGGATTTTGAGTGGCTTTACAAGGAGAAAAAAAAACCAACAAAAACGAAGCCAGATAAACGTTTTTCTTGAGCATCACTTCAGCAAAACCAGAAGTCATGCATATTTTTCCGTGTTAATTCACCTCACAGATTTGCACATTTTTACAAATTCAGATGGAAGCAGTGAACTACCAATGGTAATCTAAAAGAAACAAGTCACAGCACTGCATATTCCTGGGCCTCCAGAAACATTTTAATAGTCAGCACATTTAAGCATACTGCAGAGTATTGCATTAATTAATGAATGATTAAATATTGCTGAAATTCACTATTAATTAAAAGTAAAAGCAGTGCCATACCTTTACACTTTTTCTTCTCCACTGATTCTTTCCTTAGATTGCATGGAAAAAGGCAATTTTAAGATACATTCTTCTCTGTCACTCTGGATTTCACTTAATTTATCACTGTAGCACTCCATGAACAGAAATACTGAAGATTTTGAGGTTTTAAATTAATTTCATTTATTTCAATTTAAGCAATTACCTTGTGTATTTATTTAAAACATTATTTAAGCTTTTCTTGAGCCAATGTTAGCCTACAGGGAATCCCAGTTAAAAAGAACAACAACAACAACAACAACAAAAAAAAACCAAACAAAAAACAAACAAAAAACCACACCAACTTTGACATATATCAGGACAGAAACATGCAAATTGCTCCTCTTTATAAATTGTGATTAATGCCTCACCACATCAGGTAACCTTAACACAGGTTTATAAATTCCATGGTGACTTGTTTCAGTATTAACTCTAGCTGCTTTCAAGTAATTACTGGATTCTGTTCAAAACAGATGAAAAAGGGAAACGGCACAGGATTTTCACACCCCTTAGGTTATGGTTTTACAATGGTTACCCAGGCACCTACATATTGCATCTTCCATTGTGAAGGATCCCAGAGCTTTGTGAAACAGTGTCACTTAATTAAGATCACTTCATGTATCGCACACCTGGACTTGGACTAACTTCTTAAATGTGACTGCTCATCACACACACACAAGAACATGGAGAAAGAAACGCCACATGACACAGCTTCAATGCGTAAACTGGTGTGTCTTCCCTGCTGTCAGTGGAGCATGACTAAGGTGTAATATGAGGATGAAGATTACACCTTAATTAAGGTGTAAGTAAAATTTCATTTGGTAGAACATAACTGGAACTGAACTGAAGAACACACTATTCCCCTAGACTTACTATGGGTCTTTACATGCCCTTAAAGCAGCAGGATTTGAGTCCTACTACTCTTCCAATAACAGTGGCTGTAAGTCATAAATAAAAGTGATTGGCTAATGGTGCTACCTAAATCCACTCCAGAATACCCTAAGGTATTTCAAGGGGTTAGTTTGCTCTATCTCTACTAGAAAAAACAGCATTCTTTGGTGTATGCAGCATTATTTCCTCAATTAAAAACATTCTTGTCTGCAACAGACATGCCACATTATGAAAGGTTAAAGTCAAAAGGACCTAATTTTCTTAGATTACAGCAGCATTAATTTATGAGTTTCATCAAAAAGATGCTATTTGGCAATGGCATAAAGCTTCTCTTCTCCGGGGATGGTACCAACCTCACTGGCAGACTGGCAGCTTTTAAAGAAATACAAAACAATAACAGTAAGTGTATGCTCCTGTCAGAGCCCATGGTTTATAACACTTCTTTTAAGAGTCAAACCTCCTACAGTACCCTCCATGAAAGAGAGAGCAGTAAGAAGTGCATCAACAGTAATTCTAAAAATCAAATGTATGCTAAAAGCACACAGAAAAAAAGCATACAAAAATTATTTCCTTGGTTATGACAAAATCAGAGCTAACAATATTGTATACAATCTCATGCCTGCCCTACAGAAGGAAAAAAAAAAAGAGCAGGGACAAACATTGGCCCAATTTGGCCTCATCTCATCTTTTGTTTTCATTTCTTCTTACAAAAAGCCTATGTCTTGAGTTATTTCTGTCAAGCACAGTTTTGGAAGTTGGAGCTTGTGTACTTGCAATGTCTATTTCTAAACTAATCCATCTTTCACCAGAAAATAAAAAGTGATGATAACTAAAGACTCTTCATGCAATATGTGCATGTATTACCATTTTTTATTAATGTCTTCTGTTAAAAAATATCTGTTAACAGAGATCTTGCACTGACCACACAGAAAAAAAAAGAAGACCCCAAAATCTTCATATTCTTCGGCAGTACCTCACCAAGCAGAATTAAGTGCTTAAAAATCAAACTTTACATTCTATACCCACCTCCTCATCCTCCCCCCACCCCTTGCTTTACATAACAGTTTAAATGGGCTAAAGTATTTGGAGAACTGGGTACAGAAAATAGAATCTAAGAGAGTATTTTTGAGGAGAACAGTAGAACATAGAACAAAGCATTTTATTACAAATGGACTAATTGCCAAATAAGCAGTCAAGTTCATTAAGCAATTCCCATAATTATCTTGCTAATTTCCCATGATGCTTATTGCAGCTACACTGGAAAAGCAGTTACTGATATTCTAATTAGACTGATTTTTAGACAAAAGTTTCTCTGGTCTTTATTTTTTTCTAGAATTGACTGAAAATTTTCAGACCATACATTTCTTAAGAAAGAAATTCTCGTTCCTGAACCACAAATAAAAGCTCACGTTGATAAAATGGCTAATAACAACAGTGCAGAGCAGACTAGCCTAAACCAGCAAGCTTCACTTGCAAACTGCCTTTGGATGCCAATCCACTGTATTAGCTTTGTATTAGTTGAGGGGGCTTGGGGGGCTTTTGTTTAGCTGGCTTGTTTAAAAAAAAAAAAAAAAAAAAAAAAGANCAAGATTCCTCTCAAACTGAAGGAAACAAATCTCCCTCTTCTCTTCTGCATGCCTTCACAAGTGTGTGAATTCCTACTTGGAAGTTGCACATGTCGCTGATGCCAGGGCCGACCTAGGAAATACTCCCACACATTCTCCCTCATCTTTTCCAGCTTTATTTCTGTATGGACAGATGGACTTGCAGGTACTCTGTCCTTGAGTGGGCTCTATAAGCAGGGAGTAGACATGAGGTTTCTCTTTAGAAATATCGGTCCAGATCCAACTCCAAAAGCTACCTTCAGACAGAAAACATATACAGATAAATTTAGATTCCTGTTTTTCAGAAGACCTCAATACAGAACAGCATAGATGCAGCCTCTAAGAAGTACTCCTCTTAAAATTAGTCTTCTGTTAGGCTACTTTCTGCAAAAGAGCTGAATCAGAAATTTGAAAAAAAAATACCATCTCATATTTTATCCATTACACGAATGTGTTTCTTTAGTTAGGTAGCATTACTATTAAGGTAAGAGATAGAATATTGTTTCCTATAATGTAAAATACAAGCAGCAGAAACAAAAATAGCATCTTTGTTCATTAACAGCAGTATTGCCAAAGACAGCATACAGCCCTTTTATTTGACATGCATTACACAATAATGTTCTGAGATGAGACAAATGCCTTCTTATTTCACAAGGTCTCATACTGTTATCATGTAATTTCACTGTAGCAATTTGATGCCTTATCAACATGTAATCTTGATCCTAAGATACCGTAAAAAGAATCTTTTTCCTTCCCAGCACAAACAACAGTTCAATGAACTACATGTTGCATTCCTGTATCTCCCCTTTTTTTTTTTTTGATAAAATTTCTCATGGCACCCATTACTTAATTGATGTAAGGATGATAACTGCAGCTTATATGACAAACCAGAGATATCCCAGTAGGAAGAGAACAATGTATTATTTTTCAGAGGTAGAAGAATGTATGATTGCACTATTTGGCTGTTACCCCAGCCTGGAACTTGTCAAGCCGAGAACATAATTCCAAAAGCACAGATCTCCAGAGAACCATCACAACAACTTGTAGAAGAGCTCATAAGATACGGTGATGCCCCAGGTAGCATTCCTTCACCCAGGCACAGCTTTGCTAGATACCAGAATTAGCCTGCCAATTCTGCTGGAGTTTGGCTTCGTCCTATTCCATATGGATTGAGAAGGATGGGGAGAGAGGGGTAGGGCTGCCACTGCTGCTGGTTCCATATGGCCCAGCTGGACCAAGCTGGCTCTGAAGTTGGCTGTTTTGTGGAAATCACTTGCCAGAGTTTCTTTTTTAGAAGCATAATGTGTATCAGAACTGGCATACAGCTGCCAATGTGGGTTCCAAGCGAAATTCTACCAAATTCTTCAGCTGCTAATGGGGACTCATTCTTTCTAGCTAATTATCTGTTGCTTTCCAGTCTTGCTTATCTCTGAAACTAATTATAAAACTTCCATGGCTTGTATGAACTATAAAACTACTTACAGAACTTCAGTGACTCATAACAGAGCCAGAGTACTTTAAGAAGGATATAGAAACATAGCAAGTAACCACAATAGTCTCCAATACTGAAGAACTTACAGTACCATGGGATAAAGTCCTTGGGATTCAGCACAAATTCCTCCTAAATCATTCAGGTAAGTCTGATGCTAGCATATCCTGTGCTGCTGCATATTTAATTCCTTTTTTTTTTTTCCTCCCCCTTTTTAATTTTTTCTCTCAAGGTTTGCAAAAGTACAAAGAAAGAAAAAATAATAAAAAAAAAATCTACCTTTGCTAATGCTGTTTATAAAGTCACCAGCAACTAATAAGATGAATGTACAGTCAGGGTATTAACCTTTCGAGTCACTTCCCATTCAAATAAATTTAAGTTTCAGGAGGCATTACAACAAATCCCACCACACACGAATCACCAAACACGAATGCTTAGTCTGACTCATTCTGTGCACTGATAGACAAACTGAATAATTGGTTAACACAAGTCAAATGAGCTATTTAATTTACTCCATACAAGTGTTGTACAGCCACCATTTACAACAATTAGAACTTTTAAGATGTGGGCCATTGGCCTACCTACAATTTAGCAAAGAGAAAATACTTAAAAGATGGTACTGACAAAATTTAAAAGTCATGACAGCTACAATAACCTCTTCAGCCGTTAAAATGGGACTTTCAAAGACTTTATTCAGTCTGACACAAGTCTACCAGCAGATATACATGTGAATACACTGACATAGGGAGTGAAAAAGCCTACAAGAAGCCACTTGCTAACATTTTTCTGCAGCTTGACACGTTTCTTTTTAAAACAGCTTAATTTTGAATTTAAAAACCAGACCAAAACACTCTTTTTCCTGCCTGAGCCTCTCCCCTCAGCACTGCTCCTGCTGCAGTACCCACTCCAGCTAAAGAGACTTCCACTGTGTCACAAACAAGTTACTACCTACCTAGAAGTTGTCTCTGTAAAAGCAGCTAATCTTACAACTTTGGGGGGGGAGAGTAAAGTAATAAAAAGGTGTACTCCTCCATTATGTGATTGTTACCTACTGTGCTGTAAAATCCTAATGGAGTTAAGTATCTCTACTTCATGATGAGACAAATGAGGCAGGGTCAGTCTCCAGGTCAGGAAGAACTGCCAATTTAGCCTTTCAATACAAGTTAGACAAATGCTCTTTGTTTGTCTTAGGGTTTAAAGTGAGATAAAAGTTATGGGTCAGTGATCTCACTTTAATAGTTCCAAGGCTTATGAGAAACAGTCACACTGTAGGAGCAGAGGAATAAAGAACTGGCTGACGAAGATAGGTGACATAGTTACATCAGTTACCTGAATTTCATTCTTTCAACAGTAGACAAGTCCACCTTTTCTTCAAATAGTTCATTAAGTCTCAGGGCTGAGGCAGAGAGAAATATTATTTTGAGTAACAAACAGAAATGAAGGCATTTTCTCTCTTGCAGTATTTGTTTATGTATGCCATTTTCTTTCTTTCCATTATTAGTCATCCTTCTCCTGATCACCTCTTTCATAAGGAGCAATCTAACAGACAGGGCAAGCTCTTAGAAAGCATCCCAACATTTTCGTATGCTTTTTTATATCAGTTCCAGCATGGCAAGACTATGTTTTAGAAATTATTATTTATATTTGTACCACCAATGAAAGAACTGCAGTTCCTTAACTTGCCTTTACTTCAAGCTTCATCTTGTTCACACTACCAAACATTTTTCCAATAAAATTCTATGCTTATTTAATTTCCTTGAAAGTAATTAATTTATAATTTGAACAGCTCTAAAAGGCTTTTTCTTGGCAATCAAATTATCTGCATAAAGGGAATGGCTTGGATGTATATTGTAAGAAAGAGCTACTAAGCATTCTTTCCTCACAGTCATTCTGACTTGTAGCCTTCACTATAGGCACCTCCATCCTCGATGAGCAGTAAGGCTTTTTTTTACTGAATGTGGTTCCCAACTGATCAAGAATGTCATATTCTGCACACCTGTGTACTTTTTCAGAAGTAAAACGTTGAGTGGATTTTCTTTGTTAATGCTATGAACTGACCAACACTATTCTTCAGGAAGAGGAACAGATCTAGCACCCTGTCTTAGGAAGCTGTCTCTTCATCAAACAGAGAACTCTGATATCAAGACAGTCTTTCAAAGGTGTCAAGGAGTTTGGGGATAGTATCACTCTTAATTTTGGAGTATACGTTTCAGATGTACACCTGGGTTGAATTAAGAGGAGACATAACATACAAAATAGGTATAGAGAAATTCTGGTAATGAAATCAGCAATCATAATGTGAGAAGTTTAAAGAAAAATAAATTTTAAAGAAAAATAAATTAGCCCAGTGGGAACAAACTGCACAAGGAAAATCTAGGCTTACTTGTTTTTCGGTGAGACAACTTCCACATCTGCAAAGCAAGCTTCAAATAATCTTCACCATATAACAGTTAAACTTATTTATTAAGGGCCACAACACCAGCAGGAATTATTTCAGGTCATCACATTGGCCTGAACACATACAACACAGGATCATTTATACCCAGACACTTGCCCAGGAACATTTCTATACTCAGAGCAGAGTTTAGTAAACTAAACAGATGTCTAGTGGTTTACATTTGAACATATGTTTCCCCCCAGACAAATAATGACCTCTGGTAACTACTCAGTAGCTAAAGCAACATACTGCCTCAACCAATAAAGAAATTCTGCCTCTCTATCAGGAGTAGTACCAGTTAAGTTATCATTAGGACAACTCTGAATTATATTACAAACTTAAATAATTATCCATATTATAGCACCCGGGTTTGATTTTTTTTTTACTGGAATACAAATTACTCATTTAAGAGGACTCTTCTCATTCACTGGTGAAATTCAGAACTTTCTGAATTTAATTGGCTTGTTGTTAAATTAATAAATGCAGTCCATACTGAATTAATCGGTCTCCAATAAATATTACAGAAGTCTTACAAAATGTTTTCCTTGATGTGCAAACAATTTATGGAAAATTAATCAGGAGAACTAGATCTTTCAGTAATGTTCTGTACAAAGCAGAGAGCAGAATTTTAACAGCTCTGGCCACAGATTTACTTTCCAACACCATGTGGTCATTACAATTAAGTAAAATCTTGCTGGGTTTTAAAAAACTTTGGGTTTAATCTAAAAAAAGCTGGAGGACTATATCCTTTATATATACCAGAAATTGAATAAATCAATAAAGGAATCAAATTTAAAGTTAGAAAAAAAAATATGAAATTCAGAGTATTAACTAGTGCAAGGCACAAAATATAAAAATCCCATTTAGAACCACATTTCATCTTTCACATTCTTCAAATTAATTTCCAGTCTTCTTTTGCAGTAGGCACTAAATTATCATCTATGAAGAGTATCTGGATTTTTTTCACTCAACATAATTGTATGGATATATAAGATCTGTACAACTACAGTACCTAAATGCATTCTGAGTATTTGATCTATTAAAACTGTAGATGGAAATGGAAAGTATTAATATCGCTATTAACAAAATAGAGACTTGAGGCATAGAGAAAATTCAGTGATTTGTTTATGCTCTTGATAGTAAGTTTGTGGCACAGCCAGGAATTTTGGCCAGCTCTTTTAAGTTCCAGTCCAGAACTAACTGTTCTTGTCAAAAGTGTAGCAAAAGAAATGTTTCATATTTTACCAAGGCCACAGAAAATTCTCACTCTGCTTAAAATACGTTATGTGAATGCTGAACCAATGAATTATGAGCATATAATGATGTGGTAGGCATAGTCAGGGAAAAAAAAAAATCATATTCTTAAGAAGGAAGACAACAATAGAGACAACACTTTGATGCAAACTCATCCATTGAAAATGCAGTACTAATCAGACTTAAGAATATAAAAATACTGGAAAGTGTTCTTTTGCTGAAGTTAGGTGAGAACTATAAATAAATATGGCCCAAGTAATGAAGAGTAAGAGCTCTGGAAGAGACACTTGAATTGAATTTGTATGGCTTTGATGAGAAATTTATCAGCAGAGCAGGTAATGATTCTATTCCACTCTACAGGAATTTGTCTGCAAACTGTCAGATAAAGATGGACTTCAGATATGAATAGGGTTTTGACAGTTTATTTTTTACTGGTAATTATCTCAGAAAAATATCCTTCTGTACTGGGGAAAGACTGCTGACTTCAGTAGTTCAAGCAAAAAAAGATAATTAAAAGAAAATTAAATAGGTTAAGCCTTTCAAAACTGGTTCAGATTGTTTGCATGTTCATACTGTGAACTGAACCATCCAATAGCCTAAATCTGTGGAGACAAATCTATAATAAAATACTGCAGATACAAATTAAACAATAAAATCCGGAAAACAGTCTTTTCAGTGAAATACAGCTAAAAGTCATAATACTCAAGATTGGTAGATATTGAATAAAATGCCACATTAAAGAACAATTAAGACTATAAAGGACTTTTTTTTTTTTTTTTTTTAATCTGAAAGACAGAAAGACACAATTTGGCAGATGAACAGGGCAGCTATTTAAGAGGAAAACATAGATCCACCTTGAACATTTTAAATGTCTAAGGGATATTGATAATTCTTTTTTTGGGGGGATAAATACCAAATAGCTAAGGATAATCCTTCCTTCAATGTTAGGATGTAAGAAATGACAACTTATAGAAGTCATATTTAAATACCTAATAGGGTCACTGTTATCTGGTGATATGTAACAGGCAAATATCTTCTTGAGACAAGTGGTATTTCAGAGACTTATCACTGTCCTTTAGCTCATAATCATGGTGGCAAATTATGTTACATTCTACGCCATGAAAATGTAAATACCTCATATTCAGATTTTGATTACGTTTTCATAAACTTTTATATGTTATTGTCTAGCAATACAAATAAACTCTCCTGAAAATTCAGTTATTCTCATTTTAAAAGAATTAAGCTATTGCTCTTTTACTGGCCAGCACCACTCACAATTCCTGTAGCGAAGGCTAAGGCAGCAAGCATTGCTCTAGTTTCTTCTTTAGTATGAACAACTTCATCTTAACACCTATCTTCCAATCAATTTTCTGTTAACGTTACTGCTAATTAGGCTTCAAACTTCTGTATTTTTCTTTGAGGGTTATTAGAGCCAGTGTTCCTATCAGCTATGATTGTACATCTAGATGTACAGAGTTGACATACACAGGTGCATGCAAAATGTATATCTATATGGCTATACTGAAAATAGTTTGATTACATTCCATTTTAAAATGTGTGATTTTTATGTAGTTTGATTATTTGAAATCTTCAAATTAACTGAACAGTTGAACTTATTAGATTTTGGTAGACTGTTTTGCAAGGACGAATTTGGTGAACTATTTGTTCTTCCTATCTCTTACTTCCAGAAGAAGATGTAAGCATGGCCAATGACAACTCTTACAGCCCAGCTCTTCTGCACTTTCGGCTCATGCTATACCAGTATATGAAATGCTTTTATAATATTAACGGCTGTAGTTTTGCAATTTGTCTCTTCAACTCCATACATGCCAAAGGGCAAGCGGCTGCCTCTACACAGTTATCTGATGTGGGTACTTTGATTACATTACCCCTCAGCACAGATTAAGGAGCAACTTTATGTCAAGCATAAATGGGAACTCACTGGTTCAGATTTTAGTTGCTTATTACTGCCCTGCTGCAGAATTCATCTGAATGTCATAGAGGCTGTTCATGAAGCTATGATGGATCTACATACAGAGTTCTGCCCAGACGCTAGCTTTTTTGAGGGAAAAATGCCCCTCATCCTCTTTATAGCATAGTGGGAACATGACCATAGCTTTTCAGAAAGCAAGTAATGCTTGAGAAACCACTTTTGACAACGGTAAGGAATTTTTTTTTCAAGATGGTAAGATGTTGATGGTTAAAAAGCAAAAGGCCCTGTTGAGCTACTTCCACTTGTACAGTTGAAGAAAAAAAAAATAAATAAATGCAAAAGCCAACACGCCAAACCCCTAAATTAGTATTTTTTTTCCTTTTTTTAAATCTTGCCAGTAGCAATTAAAAAAGTTAAAACACATTATATGACTTCGGAAAAAAAAAGGACAGATTCTGAGATCAAGCATTTACAATTCTTTTAAAGTGAAGATAGAAAATGTTACTTATGGCCACTTCTAAAGATCAGACCTTGTAATGTACTGAAGAGGGGACAAGAACACTGTCAGTAGCAACTTCAACAGGAAGGAGCTTGTGCACCATATGAATTATATTCTTTTAACAGGCAAAGTCAAAATGCATATGTTCTTGATTTAGTTTATTTTTTTTTAAAAAATTACACTCTAAACTGATGGATAAAAAGAAAAATAAAAATCCTCAAAAGCAAAGTTTCAATCCACCTTCACAAAACAGAATTGGACCTGAAATTTGTTCAGTGACAAGTTGTTTAAAATCATATTTTAAAACATCTGCAGTTTTAGAATTCTTTTCAAATGCAATAATTTTGTTCTGATATACTTTGACAGACAATTCATACAATTTACTTTTTCACAGTATTTAGGTAAAGTAAAAGTCTTTGATAAGATAGTAGCCTTCCCAAAAAATGTTTTACAGAATTAGGCTACCTGAGATCTCAAGTAAATAAATAACAAATAGAAGTCATCTATAAATTTCATAGGATTTACACAAACATAATGAAATCAGTGACTTTCCCTTGCTAAGTGGCTCTGCTCTAAAGTGTTTTCATACTAAGCCTGTTGAAATTAACCTGTTGGGAAGAAGCTGCTTACTCTACAGTGTTTGACTCTTCTTCATTCTGACTATATATCTGCATTTCCAGACAGAAAAAACAGGGGTCCTGCAATTAAACTATTTCACTTTATTGAACTAAAATCTAAATAAATGGTTATATAGATACATATATAAATACATAACATAACTAAAAAAGCTCAGTTTTGCACATAATGCACGGTTCTGGTTTGCCAAAAAAAATAATAATCTGCATGGAAAAGATTTTCACAGTTATTTTTAAATTCTATTTAGATCTCCCATGTGTATTATCAAAAAATGTATCCAGATTTAATTAAGCAGTGTGTCAAGAATGCAGCGGAGAAACTTAACCTAAGTGACATCTGCTACAATAAAACTGCTCTGACACAGTTTCTTTACAAATCAAGTAAGAAAAAATACCTAAACAAATTGTATTTGTAGACTTGAAATGTTTCAGCAGGTCCAAATATAATAAAAGCAGTAATTTAACCTTTCACCCCAAGTCATAATGACTGAATTGCAGAAACTGAGGCTTTTATCCTGTGTCACAATATACTCAAGTGTATTCAGAGCAATAAATATTAGGCAAAAATTCGAACTACATCATATTACAATACATGATGCTAGACAGGGAAAAATAGAAGTGCTTGCCTGAAACAAAACAAATGGAACTCGTGGATGGAATACTTTGATGTCATGCAGATAAGAGATCACATCCTAGGAGAAAAGAATATTATTGAGAAATATAACTACTATCTCATCGCTTGGAAAAGAAAATAAAAAATTCTGTGCATTAGAACAAATATTTAACTCCTGGAACTCTGGTCCAAGGATCATTATCTGTGCAAACACTAATTACAGAAGTGTTCATACACATACATTTAACCTCCTTACTACAGCAAACCAATTCAACCACTCCAGCAAAGGTGCTCCTGAGTAGGAATCTGCATTCACATAACCGCCTCCAGTAGGAACGCTACTGCCTGATTTGAGATAGTGAATTCCCTGTTACACACACTGTTTGCATAAACATGTACCCTTGGTACACAAAGTGCCTGGAAACCTTCAGTACATATATCCAGCTATTAAGATGCACTCAAAATTCACCCATAGTACAGTTACAACACATAACAATTACTGCATAATAAGCCATACCTAAGAACATCCTGAACACACCATTCCAGCCCTGCTTAGGCCTGCCACCATCCTCCACTACAGACAACCCTTTTCTTACACCTGCATCTGCAGCTGGGAACTATCCTACAATCAGTGAGCTTCTACCCAACTGAAGCCTACAAGCAATCAGCTCCTGACCAGTACCTTAGGCGTTTCTGCCCAGAGAAATCTAGAGTGTCACTAGTACCTGCTGGGGGTCAACCACCCACAATAACTTCTCACATGGTTACAGATTCCCCTGGGTGATCCAAAAATACAGTAAGATCGTGTTTTGAAAGGGAGAGCAGGGAAGATCCACAAGAAGCTCAGGGACTTTAAGATCTCTTTTTTAGTACCCAGATAAACAGCCAAGCTGAAGCTCTAGAATAAGGATAGTGAAGACTAATGGCGCTGCTTATGTGGCTTTTTTTTTTTTTCGACAAATCTTTAGTGCTGAAGGGGCATTGTTTGTTTTTGTATTTGCTCTGGAGAACAGACTAAAAGAAGTCGTTTCCAGACTTACAATTTTTCTCAAGGTTGTGTGTTTTGCTGTTGGCCAAGATGGTGGCTTGAAGTTAAACATACTCTAAACAAACATTAACTTTAGAAAGCCCAGAAACGAATTACAGATAGCAGCTCATCTCAGAGAACCATGAAGGAGTCCTTATGCATCCAGAAATCAGTATCTCACTACTGGTTTTCCCATTTCTGGAGTGTCTGTGCATGAAGATATTAAACAACCAAAAGATGCTTAGCAACTGAATAAGCAAAGGATCAAAATGATAAGCAAACAGCTATTACGATACTAAACACCCTGATCTGATACCATATAACATCTTCTGTCAAATATGTATACACATTTAATGCCTTTTAATTTCTGGCAATGTGTTTTCATGCAAAAATTTAAATCCAAATTATGTACAAATGATAGCATATACTTATACCACAGTTCCACTTATCTATGAGATAATCATCTTGCTGATTTTATCAAAAATTAGCTACAGCATTATCAGTGTACAGATAAAGGAGCGAACACAAAAGCTGGGGGTTGCTGCCTGGCTACCCCTATGATTCCCATGCTCCTGCAATCCCATGATACCTGTGAGGTATGCAAGCATCACTCGAAACAGCTGAGGCTGTGTTTGAAAAGTAAGGAGGGATTCAAAGCAGCCAGAGATGCTGAACAATTAAGGCTCTACAAGTCAGTCTTGGAAAGGGTTCTTTTTGATGTTTTCTGCCCGTTTTATAGCAAAACTACCTTTGATAATCTGGATGACTGGCTCAGAACATCATAAAATCAAAGTTAGTTCCCACAACATCAAACTTTAATTTAGGCAGAAATGCCTCCCTCAGAGTTGAAATGCTCTTAATACATGGTTAGCCTTAATCTTGCATGTTCCCCTGATTCAACATAATATTTTATCCTGACCTTTTTCTGAGAGTTAAAAATAAATGCTGACAATTATAATTATGTACAGCTGAAGATGAAAGTAGCCTCAATCAATCTACTTTATACTAGAAACTTGTCAGCCATTTTGGCCAGTTTGTCTTCTGCAACTGGAAAGGTGAAAGGAAGGAAAGATGAAAAGTTAAAATTGCAAGCAGATAACATCTTAGATTTTTAGAGATATCACCTGTGCATGCACATGTTTTTATAAAGAAAAGGATAATATGCTTCTAAAACGTGCTCATTGTTTCTTCTCTGTGGAAGGCAAATATTTTTAATTTTCTGCTTTGCCTGGTACTAAAGGAGAGAAGTTGTACTAACTTTGCCATTGAAACACAGACTAATTGTGTTACGACAGAAATCTGTAATGTGTATATATATGTTATATACAATATATACTTATGGAGAGAGAGGAAAACATAATGACAGATAGACCTGACAACAGAAGACAAGAAGTCTGAGAACTAATCTATACTGGAACCTGAATATTGAAGTTAAAATGGATACATCTGCTATCAGAAGGACACTGCTTCAAAATACTCTTCTGCCTTTGTTAAAGAGCTTTCCAGCTCTAGGTTTTTTAAATTGACTTTTAGTTTTAAAGAAGTAGAAATCCCTAAGCCACTTGATATACCATGGGAGGGTGAAGAGGATCACTAAAGCCTTGCTGATTATGCTAATAAGATAGTAACTCAATTTACTTGAGTACTGATCAATGCTAAACAGTCAGAGAAGTTCATGTATTATGTATTTCAGAAGAACCTGTGCTTTTTAGTGGAATGTCACAAGGTTAAACTACTGGTAGACACTGCTTCCCTTGAGCCCAATTTCTGCTTCCTATCCACATAATAAAGAAACAATAGCAAAATAAAGCATTGTTTGGAACACATAATGAACTGCTCTCATAAACTTCAACCTTCAAAAGTCATTATATTTTAGAGTTTGATGCAGCAGACAATTATCGGCCCTCCATTTGGCTGGCTACATCAAGCAATGTACACTACTTTTTACCATGTCTCTGATTATTGACAGAACAATTGTCATGGCTTACACTGTTAATACCACTGCATTAGCAATTGCAACAGTCTGTTACATACTTCCTGGCAGGTACACTGCAGTGCTACAGAATCTGCCTCTACTTATCCTAGTTACCAATTACTTTAGGAAATATCCAAAATATAAACCTTGCAAGTTACCCTTTCTTCCTGCTACTGACTGTTTTCTGTGGTTATTTAAACCTCTTACACAAATATCAAGGAGGTTTGGTTTTTTTTTTTTTTAGTTCACAGCAATTCACAAAAATGTTTTCTATGATTTTTAAAGCAAATGAGATAATTTCATACTTATGACTAAAGACAAAATGCTCTGCACTCCTATGCAGCATTCTGCTGATGGGTACCTGTGAGGGCCATTACTCTTAAATTTCGAATGGTAAAAAGAGAGACAAGATTTATTTATTTAATATTATCATGCTACATGGAGGATCTCATTCTTACACTAGTTAACAGCTCCTCTTGAAATTACAGGACAACTATGATGTTACATACATTACATTACACTTCAAACCCATTTTTACTTGGTTTTTAAGCCTGTAACATTCACAAATCTAGTCTGGAATAAATTTCCCAGAGTTTCTGGAATGACCATTTTCAGAAGTATTTAAAGACATCTGTAATAGGCTATGAGTACCCCAACACAATATCAAAGTTTGCCCAGCTCTGATTGGGGTTTGGACAAGAAGACATTCAGAGATCCTGTATGGCCTAGATTATTCCATGATTCTCTGACGGTAACTGCCAAAATGAGGTTCTTAAACTCACCACACACACCCCTACATTTCATGTGAGCAAAACAAATGGAAAACAGTTTAAGCTGTAGAGCAGCTCTACAAGGGATCAGGCTTTCAGAATTCAGTAAGAAAATTACATATGCTAACAATGGCTTTTAGAACTGAGAGATGGAGAATGTATGATATCATGAAACTCTTACCAAAATGTTCAGAGGCATTAATGCCACTATTTATATATCAACATATATTGCAATGGGTACTTACCATCTCCTTAGATTATGTCGTTCAGAATCAAATTAAAATTTATGACTGGAATTTTGAATAATTTATAGATATCACATGCTAGGATACTTCAGAGGTTCAATTCAGTGGAATGAATATGTACATCCAGATCAAATACATAATATATAGATATGGAATTAATTGCACACAGAAAGAAAGGCAAAGAAGAGAACCAGATGAAAAGGAAAAGCTGGCACATGTTCTGCTGAACATAGATGCTTTTTTTGTGTAAGGAGGAAGCACTGCAAGAAATGGGTCACAAACAAAGAATAACAAAATGATCCCAAAATACATCATCCTTCTATACTGGAGTCTGTAAGCATGGAAAACTTGATGAGAACTCCATTGGGCAGGAGAATGCTCCTGTCCTGACAGAGAACACACTGAATGCTGCAAGTCAGTTCAGATCTCTCTGCCTTCCGGCAACGCTTTAACACAATCAGACCCTTCCTGCCAGTCCCTGACTTCATCCCTTAAATTTTAGTTTGAAGTTCATTTTTAAACTAATCCAATAGAATGTAAGCTGACGCATTATCTTTATTAGAGATCATTCATTAAAAGCAGCATTAGACTGCATTATGACGTTAATATCCCAGAGTAATTTTTCAAGGTAAGTTAGAGCTGACACAATAAAAAGAGAGCCCTTTTAACAGTCCATTTCCAAGATAAAACTGTGAGCCCTTAGGAAAACTAGTATCATCTGCCACGTACTTCAACATTACAAAGAGAACAACTTACTAGAGCCTTTAGGTCATTTAGATATGTAATTACAGGAGTTTGCTAATGAGCATTAGCATCTATTTTCTGTAACTGTAATCTTGATTTTGTTTATCAGTAGTGATTTGTGCTGGTGACTGACAAACTCAGCATAATTACAAATGTTTGTAAATAGATGGTATGCGTGCTCACATAGACAAGGCCTAGGGACAAATTATTGATTTATAGGATGGTAGCCTCAATGATCTTCGTGCTAATTAAAATCTTCTTATACTAGTGGGTAATCAGATGGGGTGGATCTCCCTTAAGGTCTTGCTTGCATACCCCTTGAAATCATCGTCAAAGGCATCAGAACTCCCATTCTTTCTGTTTTAACATTTTACATTCTGAATCCCTGATCCCTAAAACTTCAAGGTTCAGGAGCACTATTTAAATCAAAGCTTAAATATACAGACACTAGATATTCTCTTTTTTCAAGTGAGTCTTTTTGAAACAGACATTCCTTTACTTCCACCAGATCAGGTTAACATACTTCCAAGGAGATATTACTTCTGCACATGGTTTGAATTAGAGAATTGCTATAGTTATCATTATGCTGCTATTCAAATAGAAAAATTCTAGAACTTGGCAGAAAGGAGAGAAACAATCTGTCTCATATACACTGGCCAGACTCAATGCAGGCAGGCAGGAAAATTAGAACATGTAGAAATCAAAATACTAAAAAAAAAAAAAAAAATCTCAATCAGAAGACTGCTTGAAAAATTGAAAATGTTAAGTATGTCTGTCATTGAGATATGAAATTAATATATCCAAGGTAGAGAAGAAAAGCATAGCAGTATGATATATTTACACAGAAGAAAGAACCTGAAGTTTGAATGAAACACAGGAAATAGGTAATGTTATATAAAATTTAAGATCTAGAGCTGCAAAAAAGTGGTGCTTTTTTTCACTTTGTCTTTTTTTCTAGGATTTTTCACACTGTTCTGAAGATGGATCCGTAGGTACAACCAGATAAACACATCAAACCATGGTAGGTGTGAAGATTCTATTGCCAAGTGTTTATGGATGCAACAACTCATCATAAAAACTGGAAGGAAAAATGCCACTGAAATAGCTAATGACTAAAAAAATGTGATTTATCTCCCATTAAATTTTATTGTGAGAAATAACATAACCTCATGAATTGATAAATAACTTGTGTGCTATGGGGACCTTGACGCTAATGCCTGAGAGTTTAGTAGTAATGAAAATGTGTTTGAAAGTCTTCATCTAGCCCATACAAATAATTGACAGCATCAAAAAAGTGTATAATCAGAACTAGAAAAAAAGGTGACAATCAGCTCAGAAATGATATTAATTTACAGATATGCAAAGAGAGACTTTTGCAAGTCTTCCAAAGATTGGAAATAATCTCTGTATTTTATCAGTGTCATTTACTTCAATGCCTTATCTTTTTCTTTTGCCGTGGCCAGGTGGAGGGGAGAAAACACCGATACGATGTAGGTTCACATCAGCTCCGTTTATTCATCAGAAGGCTGCTCTTAATATACTGTCTCAAGCTTCCGTACACGTGATCACGCATTCCCTGATTGGTTGCCCCGCTCTGTCTGCAAGGCAACCATGCCCATCTGTCCCCTTCTAATTGGTCCTTGCAGTACCTCCTGCCTTGCGGTTACTGGTATCTTGTTATCGCATTCTTGCTGCATACTTGTCCTGTTGACTTAAGCACTTCCTCCTCCCGCTGCATACTTTCCTGCTAATCCAAGCACTCCTTCCTCTTTAGATGTTGGGCCAAAAGTTCATCTTCTCACAGCTTGCTGTAAACATAACTGACTGCCCATGCACAACCCCCAACATTCTTTAGGCAGCACACAAACAGAAATAAAATAAAAAGCAACTGAAGTATAAAATCACAGAATCACTGAAAATGGTCAGATCCAATAGCAGAATAGCTAGGCCAAGCCTCTTCTGTTTTACGAATATGCAAAGACTCAAATAAAATGGTCTATTTTTAATATAACAACATCCTGTCTGCAGAATATGATAATACAGGATAGACCTGAAACTAATCTTAGAATTCTTCACTTACTGATTCTTCTATAACAAGTAACTGCAACAATTAGCAATTTAATACATTTTCATTCATAAACAGTGTAGAAATGTCTTGTTCATATATGATAAGAACATAAAGAAGATCTGAGGCAATGTAATTAACCAGTCAGACTTCTTATTAAAGTTGTCTTTTCAGTCGTAATGGATATTTATAACTTGCCATCCAAAACAAATTTATCTGTTTTCACCACACCGCTACATTACAGAATGCTGAGTACATTGTGTGGTCTGGCTAGAAATGTATCAAAACAAATAAATAATCATACAAAGGCACTGTGTTCTCAAGCTTCTTACTACAGAATCCTACATACATATAACTCTGTGGAAATATGATCATATACGCTGAAGTATAGATACAAACATGATTATGTATGTGGCTAACAGTATTTTCTAGATTTCTTTGTGGGATAATTCTTTGTAAAGAATGGCTGAAAGAAAAAAACCCAAAATATGAAGTTGCATTAATCTTTTGATAAGTAACTTCTATTCTGAAAGAATAAAAAAAAAATAATCCAAATAGCCTAATTTCTATTTTGGACCCTTTTTCATGTTTTATTTTGTTGTTGTTATGCAGGTATGGCAAGACAGTGCAGCCCTGAAGACAACAGAAGTAAAGGAAAGACTGCCAAAGCATACAGATTGATGCTTCATCTTTCTGAGAATATGCAGAATGGTATTCTGTTCACATTTATTTAATTTCTGAAAGCCACAATAGAGTATTTCTCCAACAATTTCTGAGAATTAGTGTCTCCACAGATGTAAAGGTGATAAAGCAAAAAGTGATTTACCTTGACCTTTCTAAATGGTTTTCTGGAGGTTTAGTGGTGCTGTGGGCTTTTTTTTTTTTTTTTTTCATTTCAAAGGCTAAATATGGAATGATACAATGATACTCAAAATACTAACAACTGGCAATTTTCTCCCTCCATTGTTCTTGCTAACAGATATTTTTAAAAACCAAAAATTGCTGCCTCTGTGAAGCTGAGCTGTACTAGATTTGATAGTTTAGTTGCTTTGTTTTTTATATAGTATTGATTTCAGGCTTCAAATGCCAATACAAACAAATTCGCACCCTGATTAGCTTTCATTAATCACTTTGTTTCTTGGGGCTATACACTACCACGTAGCTGACACTGGCTAAACTACAAACTGAAAGCAGCAATATGCAACTGGAACCAATTAACTTGAAGGGGGGGAAAGAAAAAAGGGTGAAAAAAAGCAATGCCATAACCTTAGTCTTCTACTGATTTCTCTTATATGCCAAACAGAATCTGGTTCTGATTTTTAAGTTGAAAATTTTCCTATTAAAGAGACAGATACGGAGAAAACAATACAATACATAAAACTGCAATAGACTCTGCAGGAAAACTGAGAAATTTACCCCTTAAGCAAACATTTTGACTGGAGGGGAATACAACACAGCATATTTTTAAATGGATGAAAATACCTATTCTTGATCACTTTGATTACTAGTTTAAAGGAGAAAGGGCAGATATGACTGCAATTCTCATTGTGAGAAGCCAGAGCAAAGACCATGTGGCACTCAGAAGATCTTAGGCGGCCAGAGATGCCTGATCTAGCTTTGAAAGTAGGACAAGGCAGGGCCAGCTGCTCTTAAATCTCAGGTAATTATCTTAAGACCTTCTTCTTCTCCCTTCCCTTCTCTTCCCTTGAGCTACAACAATAAAAACTTTTAAATGCATATGCAAATAAATAATTTAACTAAATCACTTTGATCACTAGAAACTGTTAGTTAACATTAGAATGTTTCAGCTGAGAGAGATTCAGAGAGATTAATTTGTCTTCCACTGTGCACAACAGCTATTCAAAATCCTCTAAAGACCAGGCTGTGTTGTAATGAAGCATATTTACAGCTTTCTTTATATTTTATTTAGCAAGTAAATACTCTGGCATTTTCAAACTGAAGAAATTTTATTTGTTTTCATGGAACACATCTTTCCAAACAGCAGAGTGTGCGGAGAACACTATTTACAGTGTACTCTGATCACAAACCAAAAACCACTCGGGAAATCTTGCCCTGGGTCTCCAGACTTTTGTATCCTATTTTGGTGTGCACAGATATTAAATTTCCTACCCAACCATACCCTTAGATATGAAAGAACATCACGATACCTTGCTGATTGCAGCTATTAGTACCTTTAAGCTTTCCAGAGACCCATCCTAGTTAAAACTGCTCACTAGACGATGTTTCTCCCACACCTCAAAACCACGCCACTAAATGGCCTATGAAATTTCTAGGGGGCTACACTCCATTACTTTTTAAGTCTGGCAGAGCAAAGCATTAATGAAAGCTGAATATTTATTCAAATTCCAGTATCCAGATTCACAGATGACACATTATGGTGGACAATTTGATGTTGGCCAAGAAAATCTTATAGTTAACTTTAACAGAAGCTTGCTTAAAAGTAAATTGAAAACAAAAGTACTTTATGCACCATCTAAAATAGACATTACTGTTTCACAGAGCTACAAGAAAAAGAAACGAAAGAGAAACCATACTTAACCTATCAAACTAGGATTACATCTTAAAGGCCTCTCTCTTCCACTACCCAGCTGACTTACTTTAGATGCTTTCCTGACAAAACCTCCTCAGGGACTCCTGTCTTCCTCATGTTTCTTTAGTCAGAGAAGCCTGTTTGAAAGTGGAGCCTGTTAGCTTTTAGAGTTAATCTCCATTTTCAGTTTTTCAAGGAGCTGAGCAGATTTAACACATTCCTCCCCACCCCTCACCCCCCCACACTTGTTTTCACATCCCAAACATGTTTATTTTTCATTGCTGTAAGGAATAGCTACAAAATGTATCCAAATAAATGAAATATGTCGATTATTTCATTCCTGCTTTGAGATGCAAATGTTGTTTTCCCCAATCAGGCATGCTCTCTCTATCTGACTAAGCAGCGAGCTAGTGATCTGCTGGCCCTGTGAGAAGTTACGCTTTTAAGATCTCACTGACTCATCTGGTAATCAAAGACCTGCAGGTAGACACATTCCACACAAACTGATAGTGAAAAATGTTTATATCCACTGAACTTTTATTTTTCATCAAACTACACATATTGTCCTTTAGATAACCTCCAAGTAAGATTAAGTATATGTTATGCCATGTGTCTTTTCATTGGAACCAGATACAGAGATAAGAAGTCCCTTTTAAGTGACAGTAGTTTTGGAATTTAAATCTCTTCAAGGAATACTGTAGTATCATCAAAAAGTCTTCTGTGGAGATGCACACTTTCATGTCTTTAATGACATCAGATATCGTCAACTCGGAGACCTTATTCCCTGCATCCCTTCCAGAACCTAAAGCTCCCTTAACACAGTGCAAGGAAGTATCAATGGGTTTAGGCTAAGTACCCACACTCACGTTATCCCAGTCTTTCATATAAATTTATAGTGTAGATTCTTTCTATTAAACAGTGGGGTTCATTATGTGATGTTTTCATTATTAGTAAGTAAGTCCAGAATGACAAATTTTATACATGTTCACTGGAAGCAGGTTTTTAAAATTCCTTGGGAAGCTCACTCTATGTAGCTGAATACCTGGACTGATGAAGGAGGGATTAAGTATTTTAGCGTTGTTTTTATGGAGCATTTCAGTTGCATAAACTTAAAAATTATTACTTGTTTGGTGACAAGGACTAGAAGCCTCATGGACCAAAGAGGGCATAGTACCACTGCTAGCAGTCAAGTAATTATCAAGAAAGAACACAGTATTTTACAAACTCTCAGCCTTCTATTTCAGTCTTAAAGTAACTAGCAAGTTCTTATTCCCCCAGGCTGTAATTACTAGTAAGTGGAAGAAGCTCATGAATTGAAGATATAACAATTGTGATTTTCATAATTAAGGATAAAATTTTAAACATGGTTCAGATTTAAAGGAAGAAGAAAATTAAGGTTAGACTAAAAAGATTTCAGAGCTAAGACTTTCATAATCCTATACCAATGCTGTATCGAAGCTTTGCCATTCACTGTAGGGGATAAAAAACACAATTTAAAAGCTGTAATATTTAAAAATTAAAGAGTTAAGACAAGTTGAAAAGATATTTTCTCATACATTTCTAGTCAGTGTGCTTTTGTATAGAGAATGTCATCAGAAGAGGTGCCATGATTTGGAAGACTGTTTAAAAAGACTGCCTTTTCAAAACTAAGCGATATAAATCATGCTCATAATGTGATCTGAAGGAAAGAAAATCCCCAATATGCCCATCTTTGTTCTCAGAAGATCAACCGAATTGCAACTCTGCTTTTCCTCAGCTTGTCACAGAACAGGAAGATGAAGTGTGTCTGTAAATGTAGATGACAGCAGCAGGTACTAGCCAGGCTGTAGGAAGGCTTTTCAGTATGAAAATTCCAAACTCAGAGTGCCAAAGTCTTATAAAGTTCAAACCAGAGATAATTTTATTGAGATCAACAATGTTAACACTTCTCACTACCCTAAGGTTTGGCCACAAGAATGGAAGTGATTTCCTTGCTGTATAGACAAGTAGACAAGTTTGTCAGTGTGTGGAACACAAACCTGCCCCTGTGCAAGCTGGTGGGACAAACCCAGGCTCTTGTTGGGAGCATGAGGAGCCCCCCCACTGAAACCAGGTACAGGAGGACCACTCCTGTGGAGGACCAGCAACCAGCATCTGCAATAAACTGCTGTCCAAGGAGTGATCTTCAACCTCTCCCTTGAGTGAATGTTTCTTGGGTAGTCTGAGCTGAAGGAACCTGCTTTTTTCATTGGCTTTGTTTCCTATACCACTTTTGATCCCCAATGGAATCCCGCCATCACTGAGAGACAACTGCATCTAGCTTGAGGCTGCAGAAAGATTTGGAGAAAAGAGGGGAGTCCCCGCTTTCACCAGCACTTCTCAGTGTCCTCAACCAGGGGATATCTCATCGTGAGAGTCTGAGCCTAAAAACAATCCACTAGATAAATAAACTATAATAATCTTAAACAAAATCCATTCTTACTTTAAGCACACTTTCTCTATTCATACAGGTATATAAAGGAATGTAATATACCCCACAGTACTTAATTTGACTACCAGCAAGAGATCCTACTAGAACTGTCCAGGGTGAACATTTTTCTTAATAATTTTTTTGTTAAAATTGCAACATATATATTTAATTACCAGAACAACATTTTAAGGAAAGCAAAATTGCTGCTACATACTCCTTTCCAACAGACCTTTTATTTCCATAAAATACCTGATAAATCCTTTCTTTATTATTTTGTTACACAGGTTTTAATTTTTTTACTTAGACCAGGACAATTTGCAATACATTTGATTTACAATGCCATTCAGCTCTGCACTCATGTTGCCACAGCTGTCAAACACTACCACAGAATAAAAAAGGAAGCATTTTTGGAGACTTTTGATACGCAGAAAAGATAATGAAGTCACAGGACAGGAGGTATCTGAGGATGCCCCAAACTACAAGCAGTGCTGTAGCAGATGATTTTATTTCTGAGAAACCACACACAGTGAACAAATATCTCAAAAGATAATTTATAGAATGTAATTTTATTTGTAGAATACTTTCAATTTCATAAACTACATATACATAAAAGAAAACTTCTTGCTGACTTCATACGGGTACCAAAGGGATGAAGGATACCTCCAAACCTGAGCACCCCCATTGGACTGGACCAGAGCTAGCATTGCAGAAGAATGGCTCCTGTTCCCCAGCAGAGCCCAGCTCTGCGCTGCTGGGTCCTGCTTGCAGAAGGACCAGAGCCAGCCTTGAGGGCTTGAAACCGAGAGACAGTGACAGAGAAATTCCTGGGGGTTTTCGATAAAAGCTGAAGAGTTTCAGCAGATGGCAGTCAAAGTGCTTCTGCTCGTATGCAAAAAGAAAGAAGCCAGTAAAATATATCAAGATTAATTTATGTTGGAAAAATATAAGTAGAGGAAATTGAATGAAACCCCTTCCTCAAAAGACCCAACTTTGATCCTTAAAATCTTTCAGTAAGTTTAAATTAACTACAAGTAATCGCTATTCACCACTACAGTCTTTTCTTTACCCTTGGAACCTCACTTAAGGCTTTGATCTCATTTTTACCCAGCTAATTTCATTCTGCTTAAATATTACAGATTGCTTTGATAAAGTCTTCCTGTGCTTCTCTATTTTACAGGTTTGACTTCAATAGCACCACTCAATACAGCTGCTAACTTAAAGCTACACACGCAAGGCAGAATCTATAGGTCACACTATCTGTGAAGATATTAGATGGCTAAAAAATATGAAGGTTTCCTGATCAGTTTATTACATCTGTAATTATCCAAAGCCAAGCCAATTATGTCAGAAAAAGGACAAATTACCAAGACTGACATTAAATAGCTCCAACCAGAAAGTCTTAATTTACCCACTGACTGGACTGCAAAAATTTACCTTTATATTTTTATGATCCCATGTTTAACCGAGTATGAACCAACGTTTAGGAAAGAAGTCATTAAAATGCAATTACATATTTTTTCTACTCGTTCTTTTTTTCAGCCTCTTTCCAAACCAGCTACAAAGGTTTAACACAGAGACAGAATCGGGCAGAGACAGTCGGGTGCTCTCCAAGCTGAGAGCTTGCTGCTCCACGGCCAACAGAGACAATGTCGCATCAAGAAAAGGGACTTATATGTCAAAGTGATTTTGTCAATGCTCATTTTGTTACTGTTATTGTGACAGTATGAAATCCAACACAGTGATTACAATTTGGAGGCAGAATAGAATTGTGATATAATCCTGCTACTCCTATGAAGCCAAAACTCAATTATGGCAGAGGTTTTCATGGAACAAGAACTTCGAGAATGTGCAAACCATATAAAATAAAATGCCATGTGTTAAAAAAAAAAAAAAAAGAAGAAGTTGACATTATTCTAAGCCTGTATATTCACAAGCCCATTTAAGTGCCTTTTTTATTTCAGAGCTACAACTAACAATACTAGTAATGAATCCGATAAGCTGAACTCCATTCCATCAGCCACGAGATGTGATAGTAACTGTCTTTCTCAAGAGGGGCTTCCACGACAAAGAGAGCTCCTAACTTCTAAACTAAATGAACAAGATTACACATTTTGAATTCAGTGACAAAATACCTGCTGACTTCAGTAAGCATAAGTGAGTCTCCTAAAGAATAAGCACTAAGGCTGTGAGTTTGACAGTAGAACCTGTATTTGTGTTCCTTGTTTTTCTGTCCCTTATAAATCTGAGAGAGGTAGTAACTGGTTTCTGGAGAACATGACATCATTTCTCATGGTATTGCTTAGCAATGAGGAAGTATAAACAGTGACATCAAAGGGATGTTAATGCAAGGTAAAAAAAATGGTCCAATCTCTTGGTAAATAAGCAGTTCTTCCAAAATGAAGACAAAGGTCTAAATGCAGTAGAGCTAGATTGCAACACCAAAAATGCAAAACAGAAAGAATTTTAAATATGCACTAATGGATTAGTAGCTGTGATGACACGTTAAGCACTAAAACAGAACACCAAAATAAAACTAGATTTATCCAGATGTTATTAATAAATATCTAATATACAGAAGTGTTTCTAAACTGTGCACTGCATCTCACTTCTTTCTGAGGATGTGAAGTCTATAAGCTATATTTTATTTTTTGCAAGTCTCAAACTTATGAAACTGAGAGGATGCAGAAATTGCTGATGAACATGCCATGTTCTACAGAGAAAGAAAGAAGCCACAGTATAACTGAAGAGCACCATGACTATTTCACAAATTGGTACTATGCTTAGACATTTTACTCTGCTGAATGGAGTACAGGAGTGTATAGGACAGAGATTTTGACAGCAGAATGTTCAGCAAACAACTTCTAACTTCTTACCTTGAATTTAATCAGACATTTCTCTAGAAAAGTCTTCTGTAACATCATACATGAGAAGGACAGTATTTCTAGCACCTCTTCAAAAAGTAATTTAAAGATGGAATATGTCTTGAAAACAGTTTCTGAAGGTATTCTTTGAAACAACTACTATGTGTTTAATTTTTTCTGTTTCATTTCTTGAGTATGGCAACAGATATTGAAACTACAAATGTAATTGATTCTTGAGTACTGAGAAGTGTTTTTTCAGTTGATGGGCTTATGTGATAGAGATACCAGTGTGAGCAAAGAATAAAGCACTCAATAAATTTTTTGGCCTGAGCATTTCAGCAGAAAGAAAAATCTCAATATTGCCACCATTTGGGAATGTTATAAAGAGATTATTTCCTTCCTGAAACAAGTGAGCAAAATGCAAATGAAAAATCCCTCCGTTTGATTGCACACACATGTATCTGATTCTTCTAATCTGTATTTGGATTCATGTGTTCTTTAATTGCAGTGCCCTAGATTGTAAGTCAAAGTTCTAGGTGAGATTGCAGGTAAATTGATTTCTATATATACATATAATGCAAATATTGTCAGTGCTGAAAGAATTAATGTCTTTTTTGTTCATCCAACTTGTGAAGTAACATCAGCTACACCCATTTGACAATCCCCTTGTGAAGGGAAAAAGGCAAAATAGTACTCAGAATTATATGATACTCATATAATCATATATATCTCATACTGGATGTTTGAGTACTATGAAAAGAAGAATTTCCTAACTACTTGAGGATGTTGTAATGTTGAAAATAAGAAAAATCATGAAAACTATTCAGAATGAAGGGATCATTTTGCATTGTATAAACTACATTGTGCTGCTACTTTGCTAAATGCAAACAGTGACATTTGGCCTCTTTGTATTTCCAGTATAGTCAACCTCAATTCAATAATAAAGTAAAATCCTGGCATTATACTAAAAGATATCCTTAAGTATCTACAAAATAATTAAGGTAGGAGGATCTTCTTCCAAGTGTCACAGTAAATTTGGATTAAATGCTATCTGTCCAGCAAGCAGATTTTGCAATACTGAGATGTGTTAATGACCCTGAAAGTTTAGGTTTTTGAAATGTCTGTTGAAGGAGATATACAGGATAGAGAGTATAATGGAGTTAACATTCCAAGCTCTTGGACATGCTGGATGTGGAGAGCACCTTCATACTGCAGCAAGACACTCACTTTCATGCAGAATACAGGTAATAGCTAGATCTGCAGTTAATGAGGCTTATTACAAAAGCATTGGTTTGATGCACGAATAAATGATTGCCCACGTGCAATGGGCACCTGCTCCTTTTGAGCATCCAATGTGAACAGGGAAGAGAGAGCAACTGTAAGACATCACTACCATACCAAGCCATTTACAGTCTGCTTCAGGCTGCCAAAGGGGCCAACTCTGAATTGGATTAATAGATCTGGAAGCAAGTTTTTCCCAGATCACTGCTGGTCTTGTGATCACAGGCAACCCATCACATTATGAAGGAAAAACACTAGCTTAAAAATGGACTTGATATTGCAAGAAGGATCTCAGCCTCCCCAACTTTATTCCTTACATGAAAGTAACAAGTAAACACACTCCTATTGATAGGTAAGAACAATAGCAAAATCTTATTTCAGTGACATTTACAGAAGATGTGTATCTGAAGCCAAATCGGCATAAGGCAAATGGAATTTTTTTTCATACTCTGAAGTGGCTCCTTTGCTTACTCACCCCGCATACGTTTACCCACCTGCTGCTCTCACTAGTATCTCACCGGTATCTGCTTCACATCTAATATTGAGTTCCTTAAAAATAAGCTAAATTGGGAACTATTTGATGTCTTCTGAATTAGCTATTTCTAACAGGAACATCATCCTGAATGAAGCCTAGCCACCCAGGAAACTCTGTCAAATGCAGCAGACATCAAAAAGAAAACAGTGCCTGCAGTCCCCTGCTCAGCTCAGCAAGTATTCACCCACCCAGGCTTTGCTTCTCTAAAGCTCTGGTTATTCTAGCACCAGCAGTCTACCAGAAAAGCAAACGCAGAATGTTTTCCTGCATCCTGCACATCTCTCTGGAAAGCCTACAAGCCCCTGGGCTACAAGGCAGCTCTGCTGGAGACTACAAATCTCTGACATGCAGCAGCGACTCCAGCAATAACCATGATTTCACCACAGAGATTCTTGATGCATAATTTTCTCTTCTGCATTACTTTGGCACACCTGTGATTATCTACCCACATGTTAACTCACAGATAGAGAAATAAGCACTCCTGTGGGCACCAAGAACTTTTTGTCTTCATACTGCAAATGCATATTGAAGTGAGCACATGCAGCCAAGGTAGCTGAAATAACTTCAGGTATCGCGGTTCCCTCCCATCTTTCAACAAGTGTACTCAACACATTTTCAGGTGAGCTCTTTTACCATTTCTGTGCCCTAATTTCAGACAATAAATAGGCTATCTCGACATCTCTCTGATTAGTACTCACACCTCCTCACTGCTTGCTGTTTCACCAGTCTAGACTTTGTTATCTGAAGCAGCAATGGCTTCTGCTAATCCTGTCAGGAAGCTTGTACAGACTCATGGCAATCTTGGAGCAATAATCTTGCAGCAGTTTGTGGTTGACATGAGCAAAACCCATGACCTTAACAAAGAAGAACATTGAACAAACTGAAGTGTTTCTAAGAAGCTGCAGGAAGAAACATGAGATAAGGAGGCTAGACATCAGTGTACAGGAAAGATAAAGCGATTAAAGGAAGGGTACTCAGGAGTAATAAAACATATTTCTTTTTTTTTTTTTTTTTTCATTCAGTAGTAATTCCGGGTGGTCTCTGAGATTTCTTGGCATGACAAGCCTCACTACTTAAAATTTCCGTCTGGTTATTTATCAGTTTAACTGTCAAAAGACATACAAAAAATTCTTTAACAAAACCAGATGGTCTCAGCCCCAGTGCATGAACTAACACGTCTTTCTTCATTACAGTATCTACAATATCACATCTTGTAAAGTTACAGTGGCTGCAAAGAGGATTTGAATGGTTAAAAGGTCAAATTATGCAACTATTCCTTCTTCTGCAATAATCTCAATGTGCATGTATATGTAAAACAAGGGAATGACATTCTTTTGAGGAAAACAATCAAAAAATCCTTTACTATTTAATTGTAACAGTGTCTACATATGCAGGAGAACAAAAAAAAAAATCCACAAGTTTTCTTTCTGGAACAAATGTTCAACCTGTCAAGAATAGCACTTGATATCAGGATTCTGAAGTGTGGATGAAATGACAGATCAGCAGAGGGAATCCGATAACAGATTAATGAGATGTGCTCTGTGCAGTCATAAAAGTACTTGAAATGAGAAACAAGGAAATGGGAAAAAAAGAGACAGAAAAAAACAACGGAGAGAAAGGAGCTGCTTTGTGAGCCTCCTGTTGTGATCCTGTGAAAATGAGTGAAACAGAATTTTATAGAGAAATTTCAGATATTCTGTGCATCAATAGCCAATGGAATAAACTCTGAACTATATTTGCCTTCACATAGTCATGAGCAACATTTGTTACATGAGAGCTGGGACATCACTCTATTTGTTTGGACTGACACTAACTGAAGGCAGCTATACACCCACCGTTTTAAAAACTATCAGCCTGTGCACTTCTACAGAAAGTAACAGTCCAAATATGCAATCAAGTGCACGTTTTCATATATCTGCCAATCCCCTGAAGAGGAATCCCCATCTGGCAGGTAATATAACTCTAAGTTAGATGTGTTGCTTTTCTACGAGCCCATTCTGACTCAGAACAATAATGATGACTCTGAGACTATGTTCTTCTCTTGGTGTTCCCCTTTGATTTCTCATTCATATGGCATGCCACAACTCTGTGCTATAATGCACTGAGCAGCACCTAAGACCAATGTCAACTCTTACTTGCTCAGTGTACATTTAAACTGCCTGTTTAGCTGCTGGCATACAGCCCCCAGCATGAAGATAACTCGGGAAGGGAAGCGAGTGACTGCTGGCCTTTTCAAAGGACTGAAAACCTCTTTACAACTTTACTGTGGTGAGCAGCAATGAACAGATCCATGGGACATCTTTGTATCTTGTCTCATTTCAATGTTCCTACCATATATACTGATGAATATGCTTCAGGATTCTACAGATTTGCCTCTAAAGAGCTATACAATAGGAAATGTATTCTTTCCTAAACATATTCACTTGAAATAGTATGCATACAATACTTACGGATCTGCCTGAACAGCTTGGAAACATCATCTATTCCAATCCTACAATAATTCTAAGAAAATTGTCATTGTTGGCCTCATAAACGTCACTAATTACAGCATCAAATGCACACTTTCCAGTACTTAATGCTTAACAAATGCTGGGTTGGCATTTTTCAGAGATTATCCTGTTCCTTTGATAGTAACAAACTGCACCAGGGAAGAAACTCAGGTGAGTACAACCCACTGCATCGAGAGTGGAGCTCTGGTCATGCAAGTCACAAGAGTCAGGGTGAGGACGGTGGTATGGAACAATCAAGGATTACTGTCCATGTGACAGCACTCACATGAAGATAAAACATAACACAAGGCATTCCATATTCTACAACACCTCAGAACATCAGCAGCTCTTCAGCCACATCTCACTGATAGGAAAAAGGCATATGGATCATCATCATAAGTATTACTTTTTATAAAAATGCAGCCTTAGATGAAAGAGGTAGTCATTAACTTTAAGATACTTCAGGAGATGTTTTAGTAGCTTATCTCACACATGCACCCCCTTGTCACTTCTAGCTGCATGGTACAACCAAAGCCCAGTTTAACTAACCAGCAGGATATGCCCTGTAAAATCTGAAGATTGAACCCTAAAAGAGAATTTTGAATATTATACCTTGTGCCTGTGAGGATGAGTGTGTCCTGAATTTATGAATATAAAAAAGAGAGGGGAAAAAAAAAAAAGTAAAATCTAAAAATATTTCCCTACTTCAACTAAATATCCATTTTAGTTTACATTTAGGCTCATCTATGTTTTGTGAAGATAATGGCAAGAATTCTGATAAAGTCATGTAAGTTAGAACAACTCCTTTGACTTTTAAAGACATTTAGTTCAAGAACATTAGGTCTTTTTCCTTTCTATGATCTCAATCACAAATCTCCTGTCACTTCTAAAGAATTACTTCAGTATTTGTCAATTTGGCCTAAATTTGGAAATGAAAAGGGATAATTCACAAGACAAAATATACAGTGACAAGAAACCATACAGAAAATAGAGGCTGGTGTGGGGTTCAGCACAGTTACTGGCTAGACAGTCTGCATGGTACTAGACTGTGAAAATGCATGAATTAGCATGTCAGAAGCAAAAGGGATCCTATTTGAAACTCCTGACCTCTCCTAGCTATTTTTAGGTATTTTAAAAAATAGTTTTCTTGGTGAGGAATCTTAATTTGAAAACAAATAATAGTGAGACTCTTGGTAGATTCTTATTTGTTGCCATTGTTTTTCTTCACATAAAAATGGCCTTGGCTGTAAATGTAAACTTAAATTTTAAAAAGGAAAAGAAATAGCACATTTGCTGCTGTCTTGCATTTCGTACTGTTTTATTTATGGATTTTTTTTTCTAACCTCACAAGTTTAATGGAATTTTTACTGTGACTTTATAGCTGTGTGATTTATAATACATCAAACAAGCCAAATCAATCAGCAAAGGTTGATATGGCTCCTTTAAAACAAATCATTACAGCTGTTAGAACTCAAACATACATAACAAGGATTGACCACTAATGTGAGTTATTTCAAAATCTCACTTTCTTGGTAAGAAATGCTGCCCTTTGTATATAACTTTTTAATGATCTAATAAAACCATCTGCAAAAATACAACACAAAACTTCTTCCTCTTAAAGCTCTTTAAGTATTCCATACTGTTGCTTTAAAGAAACCTATCCATATTCTCATTGCTATGGAAAGTTAAACCAGATTTTTAATCTTTAGAAGCAGTTATTCCTATTATGCTATAAATATAATCACATACACTATAAACATTTTTTTTAAGTCAGAAAACATCTTTTCTGTTATTTAAGTATCTAAATTATAAACAGCACAGGGCAGTGTAACCATGTGCAAAACCAATTTAAGCTTTGCTTTTAAGATTACACTTACAGAAGTCACATACTTATAAAGACCCTTGAAAGGGATATTTTAAAACCCCAGTTGATGTATGCAAGAGGAACAAGCCCACTGAGGCTTCTTCCCATATTTTGCAACCCATTCCTGCCAGTAGTTTTCATGCTGCATGAAACGAGGCACTGGGAGTACAATAAACCACAAGATACTGTTCTAGTTTGGAAGTAGCAGCTGCACAGACTGCGCATGTTGCCTGTCCGAGATAAACCGGATGATACTTTTTGACCAGCTTCTAAAAAAAGTGGAGAGTCTGCACTCTGAAAGCAGTGAGTGCTACTAAGCCTATAGGAACATTCAGGAAAACGGGACAAGCCAGTTTACTTTAGGAGGCTCTTTTATCTTACAGAAATAACAGAAAAAGAGGCATATATACACTACGTATGGGATACTGTTAGTCAGTTTTAACAGGAAGAAAAAGCAGCAGATAATTTTGTACCTGAAGTGTATGCATATAGGAATTTATGAATGTAAGTTATACAAAAGAACTGAGATTTACAATACTCATTTGTTCTTAGGATCGACAGACCTAACTTGTTATACTAAAATGAACTTTTTCATAAGCTACAACTGCATTTTGTTATCAATTTAATACAATCACCCAATAAAAAATGTTGATTCAGATAGCCTACATAATCATGATTATTTAATGTATGTACTTGGAAGAGTCCAAACCACCAGCTAAGGTCACCTTGAGAAATAATGGCACTATACAATAAACAGTAAAAAGAACGATTTGCAGTCAATTCAGCTCAACAGATCCACTTTATAAGCCATTACAAAGAACAAAACCAATGACATTTCCTCCAAAAGATGTCTCCTTCCATTCTAAGCAAAATATGAATTTGTAGCATCTAGAATGCCATTAAGCTTGACCCAAAACTGCAAAGCAGCTCCGCATTTTTCTTTTTTGCTATCAGCCTAAGGGATTTGTTGTTCCCCAATTCTCTGAATAGTCTTGAGAATTACACCACCACCCAGAAACTGTTAATTAACACTCAATCTAGAATAGAGACATGTTTTGTTGTACCCGAGTCTGACCAGCGTTCATTGGTCCTCCCTACAGCTATAGCAGAACCACTGACAGAGACTGGATCTGCAGGTAGGACAGAGATTGGATCTTTAAGGTCCCTTCCAACTGTAACTATTCTATGATTCTAAGATTCTACAGTATTGTTTTGCTTAATTATAGAAAGCTTGGTTTTCTTGTCTTTTACTCTCTCACTGAAGCTGATACGGGTTTTTATCCAATTTTTGTCCCAAGCAACAAAGCTTGGGCAGAACGTGTGTCGATTCTTTAGTTCCTGGCAGATTCTTCCTCTCTGTCTTCCCAAAGATGAGCATCTACCCTGCATGTATGTTTATTTAGAGGTTTTACTTGTTTCTGGAAACAAAAAGTGCTAATGAATAACAGAATGTACGTGGAAAGAGAACAGTGTACTTCTGAAATTAGTACCAGGAGGTGTAGTAATTACACTAGGTGGTGTCATTAGGTAATTAAAGAGAGCAGCACTTGAACTTCCTCTGAAATTCCGAACCCCCCTTGTTCCCAGACTATCAGATTCTTGCAATGCCTTGCTGCCTGGCAATGCCCCTAGAATTCATGTTAACATCATTATTTTTACTCAAGCAGAAGTCAGAAGCCGTATATACAGAAAATGATGCTCCTATTCCTGCAATGTCACTAGAAACTATGAAGTATTGTATTATTATTATATTCATCAGCTTTAAAAAAAACGAGCATAAGATGAAACATGATGCAATTATGAAACAACCACCATTTCAACACCCAGTTCTAGTCACTTCTTTCCAACACATACTGAGTTATTCCAGTCTACTCTGACTCATCTCATAGGTTTTCTCCAAAATGCTATTAAATTTTGCTATTAATACACCTTTTAAAATCTTCACTACGGAATGTGTAAGGGTTTCTTTTGTTTTTAAGGAAGCTCTTCTCAGAAGTACATTTATCCAGGTAAATGCAAAAAAAACCACAGAACATGCATGTTTCCTCCATTTTTAAACTTCGGCCATTGTACTCTACCTGTGCTTTTAGAACAGATTTTCTTTTAAACAATTTTGCATGAGATTCCCAAAGCTGACTGTTACAATCCCAGTTTTACTGAAATTTTCAATGAGTATAACGCACAGTTTAATCAATGATTTCTTAGAAATACAAGATAGGAAGATAAGGAAAGAAATGATTGATGACAATAAGAAGAGAAAATAGAATGGTGTTCACATGAATATTGCTGGCATCACATTTTGCCACAAAGAATTTAATCATGATTTTGGCACTTGGTCACACCTGAAGGAGCCCATTTAAAGAAGGGTACAAGCATGTTATTTTCAACACTAGAGCTACTAGATATACTATTTTCTTACTAGAAAGATATTCTGCTTATCAGTGACAGTGAAACAATGCCAAAATAATAACCAAGTTCATGTATTCAATTTTGAAAGATTTTTTACTCCTGTCTCATAATACAAATAAATACAAATATACCTCCATAATACAGTGAAACGGAAATTTTGTAGGAAAGGAGAGCAGGCATGCACCAATGACCTCTGGAAGCAACAATATTGCTAAAAAAATAGGCATGTAAGACTAGCACTAGGTGTTAAGTGGTAAAAATGGTCATCAGCTCTTCTGATCAGAATCTCAGTGTCTGTCTGAGAAAGAAACAAAACTGATTTGACTGTTCTAACATTGTGGTTCTGAATCAATTTGTAAAAGAGCAAGTGGATAAAAGTCTCATTATTTCTTTCTATTAAGTTTTCACTAAATAATTGCATAGTTAGCATAATAGCTAGTTATATGACTGCAAATGAAAGTAAAGGACTCCTAAATTTACTCCACTCTTAAATAAAAGGAAACAAACAAACAAACAACAACAAAAAAGCCCCCACATAAGCAAAAGCCCCATCTGTAATCCTAAATAAATTTTGTATCTTTTTTCTTTGCCCTTTTTCTCCCTTTTCACCTAAAACAATTTACCTTTTTAATGAAGCTGTGGGGACTAATTTATTAATATTTCAGTGTTGCAAACAAGAGGTTCTCTTTCATATTCTCCCTGGGAGTGTTCAAGGCCAGGCTAGACAGGGCTTTGAGCATCCTGCTCTAATGGGAGGTGTCCCTGCCCATGGCAGGGGGGTTGGAACTCAATGATCTTTAAGGTCCCTTCCAACTCTAACCATTCTATGATTCTATATAGTTTATTAAACACTAGGGTCTGCTAAATTTGTATTATTTCTTTTTAAATACTTGGCATCTTGTAACTATTGCTATTGCACACTTGCTTATCACTGGTGCACAATACCCATCCTCCAATAAACCTCCATTTTCAAAGGCCCTTCTGGCTACCTCCGAATCCATTAGTATTCTTGGTGTCTCTTCCCACCCCTGATAACCATGATAAGGCCCTGTCATGTTCACTGTTGCTCTTAGCTTTTCATTTTTAGATCATGCATCACTGCTGAATCTCTTTGTTAAGGCATCTATGCTTTTAACGCTTTGAAACTATTATCTCAGCAACCATACATACAAATTGTAAGGAAAAAAGTCTGCAAACACAAGAGAAGATTTATTAATAGCTTGCTTTAGCACATTTCTGCCAAATATTGTTCTTTTCTAGGGATTTTAAAATGGGACAATGAAAGAAAAATAAGAAGAAATGTAACATAAACTTTAAATCCATTTAGCTCATTTTTGTTGGTGGCTAGTGTTTTCTACTCTAGGCTTGTGATTTTTCTTGAGGCACTAATGACTAAAAGACAAGCATATAGAATCTGCTGTTATGCTGAGGATCCTATTGGCAAGTATGTACTTAGGCAAAGTGAATTCTATACTGAGTGATGCTTTGGTCATGGAACGCTGATTAACTCAGAACTAAAAACACTCTTCCACAGTTGCCTGGGATAATGTAGTAGAGGAACCAAGCAGAAACAAAAATGGACAGTATTTTGTGGCATTGGAACCAAGGTTTTCTGCTGGAAAGAGCCAAAAGATGAGATGTAATAGAAAAAAAGTAGGAAAGTCTTTTTCATACTATTTCAAATCTATTTCAGACACCCATGAATCACATAAGTGAATACATACACACAAATATGCACCCACATTCAGATTTCCTTAAGAAAATAAGAATTAACCTTGACAGATTTAAATATGTCAAAAAATTTCAAATATATGCAGATATTTGTTGCTCCCTCAGAAAAACTTCTTTGGAGTATGATGCTTGTGAAAACACTAGAAAAGTTCTGCACATGGTTTCCTCCTGTTCAGTCTCTGAAGTCAATTCTTTTCCTTGTGGTTTTATTCCTTTAGTTCGTTCTCATAATCTTTTTCATGGCAATCTATAAAGCAGATCATGAGTATTTGTCAAGTTTGTCAGGCAAAGTCTACATGGAAAGAGGTAGTGCTTGGATTTCATCAACTTGCCATTTTATTTTGTAATTCTCTGTAATTATTGTCACATTTAATCTTTTGAAGAAGTTTCAGGAATACAAAACCATAGAATCATAGAAGATTCTAGCCCAATCCTCTGCAATAAGCAGGATCATCTTCCACTAGGTCAGGTTGCTCAGAGTTCTGACCAACCTGACCTTGAATGTTTCCAGAGATAAAACATCTACCACTACTCTGGGCAACCTCATTGCAAAAAATTTCTTCCTTCTACCTATTCTCAATCTACCCTCTTGTAGTTTAAAGCCATTCCCCCTCGTCCTTTTGCAACAGGGCTGCTGAAAAGTTTATCCCCATCTGTCTTATAAGCCCCCATTAGGTACTGAAAGGCCACTATAAGGTCTCCCCAGAGCCTTCTCTTTTTCAGCCCAACTCTCTCAGCCTGTCCTCTTAGGAGAGACGCTCCAGTCCTCTGATCGTCTTTGTGGTCTCCTCTGGACCACTCCATCAGGACGATGGCCTTCAGAGCTGAAGACAGTATAGAACTCTGGCCTTCAGAGGGCTCCAGAGCTGGATGCAGTACATAACCTTTCTTCTTCGTACATGCAATCCTACTCTGGTGACTTCTATTTAGCATGCTACTGCCAAGATATTTTCAAAATACTGACTGATCATGTCAAAATCCTTAAGAAGAAGGGCTTATGTGCCTAAAAATCTTCTCTGCTATAACCTTTGTCTTGGTTATGTCTTTTAATCATAAGAGCCATAGTAACATAAGTGTGCATCTTCTTTGTGCACTTTATCCTGTGACGAAGCCAAGTGGTGAGAAAGTGCAGAACATGTTGCTGCTGTGCCACAGGACAAATGGGCTCGCCTCAAATGCACTCACCCAAGTCAGCGCAGATGCATGGGGAGAACTGGTAGTTTGATACAGAAACTACGCCATCATGTCAGCTCAGCTGCAGTCTGCACCCTGCCCATGTTTGAGATCCTTTCAAAACAAAGGATGGGTAGGAAAAAATACGATTAATTGCCTTGGAGTTGCATACAGCTGTAGATCCCACTAACTTGACTGATGTTTAGATAAATATGCCACATTATCTCACTGGGGAGACAAGGAAATACATTTCTTTTTCCATCAGTTCTGTCTTGTTTTATATAAAGTCTGTAGGCTGCTGGGTCTGCCTCCATAGGGCTCCAGTGTCCTGATCTAAAGATGATTTACAGGTAGTGAGGATAATGTTACAGCAATAATACAAGCCTCACGTTTCCTTCTTTCAGGTCTTAATGCATAATAAAATACGCTTTATGGCTCTGATCAAAAGCTCATAGAGTTCCACAGTAATATCCAGTGACTGCAGGTGAACTTGGCATTTCAAGAATATGTCATGTTATATCTGTCTTTCCTTGTTTAGATTAAAGAAGCAGCAACTATCCAAATGGAAATACATGCATTAGTAAAATGGGACCAAAACTGATACTTGAAACAAAAAAGTATTTATTGTTGTAAAAAAGATGATGAGAATGAACTAAAGGAATAATGTTCTAAATTCGAGCAATTAAATTATTCATGCCCATCAGACAACTATCCCAATTCAACACCTGCAGTCTCTGCTTTTTAACACTCAGCTTACTAGTGATAGAAAAAGAAAACATTCCTTCTTGTGAAATATTCAGATACCTCAGATGCCTAATAAAAATGCAGGTATATTATCTCCATGTTACTTATCTTGAAAGGAGGATGATGTCGAGACAATAAACTGTGTAAAAATAAATCCCCTTCTGACAATCCACAAAACAATGGGAAATGTATTCATCTCCATTTGCCTTACTCACAGGCAGTAAAAACTAATAAGACAACATAGTCATCAGAATTACTTTGTCACAATTCCACAGAGGTTCAGCTAATTCTTTTCAAGTCCATTTTATTAGTCAGGAAAAAAAAATTAAGTCAAATCCTGATTTAATAAGTGGTGGATTTGAATAAATTACTCTAGTTCTGTGTTCATTGAACTTTAAACGAATTGTTCCACAATCCATTGGCAAGCAACTAGAATATATCCTTAAGAAGTTCGACAGCATACTTCTGTTACATTGGTAGGATGTACAAACAGTTTATTGGAAACTTCAGGCTTGCAAAACGAAGATTTACAAAAAAAAGAGTTTTCCTCATTAATTCTATCAGTTACCTATAAACAGAAGCTTAATAAATTGACAGAATTACATCAGATTTGAAAACATTTGTATTTCTGATAATGTGTTTGCCCAGGACACTGATGATATTTTAAGACTGTTGAAATACTAATACCCTATCTTTAGCCTGAGACAACTAGAGGAATTAAAGTCAATCTGTCTGACAAATGCATACACCCTGAAAAACTGTTACTGTAATAGAGATCTGTATCTAAAAAATTATATTTGGGGACAGAAAAAAGTCACAAGTTCTTTTTAGAAACATATTAGCACATCTCAGGTTTATCACCTTGCACCTTTTACTCACTGTAGCATGAACACGGGCATCACTGCACCGTGAGAATATCTGCAGTAATTGGGATGGATAAACTTCCAACAATTTTAAGTATTAAAAAAGGGTTCTGCTGAAATAAGGTTTTTGGATTAAATTTTTTTAAAGAGAAAATTTGGGAAGGTTTTTGTTTTATTATCTATTGGGAAACAATCTTCCTAACTCTCTGGAGAGAAATGAGATTTAGGAGCCTTCCAGCTGTATCTGTATTAAATTATTACAGGCACATTTACTTAAAGTTTTCCTATTTTTGCTCACAGTTCAGATAATATGCAAATTTTATGCTAGTTTAAAATCACCATTTCCTACTGCTTTACATACCACAAACATAGTTTTGGGTTTTGACTACTAGGCTTGCAATGGAGTACGTCACGAAATAACAATCCTTCAGCTCTTTTCAGTAAAAAATTCCTACATATAGGAATAATGTGAAAATTCAAGTTGAATCAGGTCTCTTAACTCTGGATTTTAAAAAGCTAAACAGCTGAAGTCATTCCACATTACTTTTTGTAACTACAGGATTACAGAGGGGTAAAAAGTTCAAGCTCAATCCACTGGACCCACTCCATTTTGTGAAAATAGCCAATTTAGAGCTATTATGAGAAAATAACTTTCATTAAGCTTTCATCATTTGTAGTCTACTACATACCATTTCAGCTTTCTAAAATGTCAACATCTAAAAGTATCATCATTCCTCATTTATTTGGAGGGGAAAAAAATAGATCAAATGGAAATGAAGAACTATCACTTTCCTTTTGGATAAGCAGAGAACGCTAAGTATAACTCCATAGCAAAAATGGGGATCTAATGCTTTAGCACTTACAGTTACTCTAGCTATTTATAATAACAGAGGCAAGAATATAGTTGAATGTAAAAATTGTATATATTTGATGGCATCTCTCTCCTAATATCGTTCATGTAAACGTTATTAGGCTGTCGTGTTTTTTCTAGTCAAGAACTGTAACATTTATCACCCAGTACTATCCAAGACATGTTTATGAAAGCTTTGCATATCACCGTCTGACAAATATACTCCATTTGTAGTATTCTTTGGGCCCTGATTTACTAATGCAAATGGCTAAACCTGTGACTTCCATAAAAGCTCCATATTGTAGGCTCTAAAGCTCATATAACATTCACTGAATCACTGAAAACTACAAGGAAATGTATTAATGTAAGCCAAAAATCAATGCCTGTTTAACATAAGATGAGATAAATCATAGTGGTTAAACTCCTGGTTCACAAAGATGGGAATGCTAAATGAAATAAAAGGAGAGGAGTAGGCTACTTTGGACATAAACAACATTAATGAAGTTAAGCTACTCCTGCTTGTGAGTCTGTCCTTACTCTCAGCTTTCTCCAGTCACTGACTTCAATGAGATCACTTGCAGGAGCAGCGATTCACTAAAGACTGATACAACCCTTGTCCCTTAAAAATCTTCTAGCAACTTCTGAAATGAACTCTGCAACTTTGCACAATGCACAGAAATTTAGAAGTAAGTCAATCCCTGCCATTTTACTTTTATTTTCTTTTATTTTTAATTTTTACTTCTAAATATTCAATACATGACATTTTCCTGATTAGGGAGAATGAAACAAGACAAGAATGGGTTTTTTCTTTTAATTCACCACTGAAATCTCTCCAAAGATCTTACAGGATTTAATATTTGACTTCATATGAAATTGTATTTGATTTAAGTATATCCATTGAGAATTATCCAAATGCAGGATGTTTGGTTGTTACTTTATGTGACAGATCTAAGTTTCAGAAATAGTCTATATTACTGTAATAGAGCTCCCTGAAAAAATATATCCTCTTGGAAAATTTTCAACAGGAAATCTGCTAGTAAGCTTTAATGCTGTTTGATGCAAGAAGACTTATTTAGGGTATTAAAGATCTGTCTGTTGCAAAGATAATTTTGAATTTCAAACTTTAAGTATTCCTAAAACTCTATAACTAATACCTCTATTTAGGAAAAAAACCTCAAGATTATGCCAACTCTGTTTCTATTTTGTAAAGCCAAGGAAATGTTTAAATATTCACTTAAATGCCAAACAGGAATCCAGGCTGATCTGTGCAGGAAATATATTTCCTAAACCTGTTGCACTTCAGTTATCCTGGAGATGTAACTCTCAACCCAGGGGTTCAGCTGTCTGTGATCTGAGGCTTAGCTTTGATGCAGTGTAGCCGGGTGACCTTGGCTCCAGTTACTGAGAAAATTTCTAAGTTGTTAGGAAGAAAGTGTGAGAAAATAAGGTACAGCCAAGAAAAGAACAGTAGAAACAGAGCAAGACGGTAGTAGCTACTGGCTCAAGAATATAAGAGGAAAAATACTGACATGAAAAGGGATGAAATCTGAAGGGCTAGGGAGTGGGGGAATACGGAAAAAGGGTTAACAACATGGAAAGATGGCAGCTCAGTACCACCGCACTGCAGCCTGTCCCAAGAAGCAAAGGTGGCCAGGCTTCCCCCAGCCAACTGAGGAATGCTGGCCAGTAAAGCCTCACCACATGCAGTTTTGAGTCCAGTGAGCATATTAACACCTAACCTAGCAGCTTGTTACCTTTAGCTCTCTTCTGTGTGCATTAACCAACAAATATGTACTTACGTTGGTTGAGAATATTCTGCTTTTTATGAAAAGTCTCTTTTTATGAAAGTTACCTAAACAAAACTGACCAAAAGTGAGAGGGTTGCAGACAATCAAGATACATTTTTTCACCCCTTCCCTTTAAAACATTTCTTACAGATGTCCTTTGATTTGTATTAGATTATACTATCAATAGGGTAAACCAAATTAGGGTCTCACAAAGACACACATAAATATGGAAATGCAAATCATGCTAACAGACAGCTTCCCTCTAAGCAAACCACATATGACTGTAAGAGGTACTAAAAGATTCTGTCCTTTAACTAAAGCTCAATAGTTAAAAGGCTATTAGTTAGCTTTTAGCTATTATTAGTTAGCTATTAGCTATTTAGTTAAAGCTCCTTTAACTAAAGCTCCTTCTTTCAAACAGCTCAACATACTATACCATCAGTTCAGTGTATATCCTTGCTCCCCTAATGTTTTCCCACATATTCAATAGGAAATAACTTTGAGTATTTACAGTTCCTAAGTGGGTGGATATTTACAAGGTTATCCAAGATAATTCACTGATTGTGTATTAGAATTTCTTTTTCTCTTTGGTATTTAAAAATGTGAGAAAAATTTTACATGTGTTAATTGTAGCTGATCTAGACTCCTGCAAAGGTAAGAAGGTGCAAACTAAATCTGCACATGCGGAACCTTCTTAGACTGTATAAGCAGCACATATTCAAAGAAGCAGATATTAGAGACAGACTGTTTCAGTACACACAAAAAAAAAAAAAGAAGGAAAAAAGAGAAATTTTCTTGGGCAGAAAATGCCCAACAATTGTTGGTCCTGTCAAAAATACCCATTATTGTTGAACATCAAGGACTCCCCATAAATCTGCAAATTGAAATGTCTGGAATGGTTGAAATTATTTTCTTCTCTTCAAGATCATTACTTTTCGACCACAATTTCACATTACTTTCATGAAACTCAATTTTCTCATTGGTGTGGCTAAAAAAAAGTTATATAAAACTCCTGGGAAATCTGAAACACAGCACACCAGTATACCTAGAAGAGTGCCAACGGACAGTACCTTGGCCTTTCCATCCCTTTTACATCAGGTACAAAAGAACCATTGCCCACCTTCTTGAATACACAGCCAAACCCTGTAACTGAATGATCAACCTTGTAAAGTCTGCAGGTTTTGCTGAGATTTCTTTCCCAGCATCAGCTATTAGATCCTGATTTATTCTTTTTATTTTGTTCTTTATATTTTTCTCCTTTCTTGCTGCATAACAGTTGCATTTAAACTTTCTCTCAAAGACTATAACTCTAGGTCAAGGATTTATAGATGTAACACACAAAACAAAAAAGGAATAAACACGATGTTTTTTAACATTACCACCTGCATATATCAGACTTTTTTGCAGCAGAGCCTGTAAGGAATGCAGCAGTACATAGTAGGACAGATTAATATTAGTCCTGTCCTTTGAATACAACTCCATTTTCTTCTACACAATTAATTGCAAAGAAGTTGTAACAGAAAAGTACCAAAGCCTCTAGCACTGAACCATGCTGCAAAGGGTTTGGTCACAGGGTACATACCAAAAAGAAAGCAGAAGTAGTAGTGAAGAAGATAGGTACTTTCAGCAAGTGTGGGGCAGAGACACTTATCAACATATGCTAAAGACTATGCTATTGAAGAACAGAGATATACTATGACTGAAATGTTGACAAAGCTGCCTTCAAAGAGTGGTTGAGATTCCAACTAAGGATGACAGAAGATGCCTCATTTACTGTATAAATAAATCATTTTTTATTGCATTTCTCTGATATCTTTAACAATGACCTACAAGTACGCTTAAGAATGAGAACCCCAGCTGACAAGAAATGCTTTTGAAGTTGTACTACCTACCAGCCAAACATTTATGTACATGAGATCACATTTATTTATGAGGTCATTGCTGAGATGCTAAGTGAAAGAACTGTGAACATAAGGTAGCTACGCCAAAGTGTTGCATCCTGAGAAGAGGTGCAGAACCCAGGAACATTGCTAAGGACAGTGATTAAAGTTCTCTTGAAACCCTGTTGCCATGAAAACACAAATAATCCAGCACATGGATGGACAGTGTCTAAGACTTAGTCAATACATACTCCGGTGACATGAGATAATAGATTCATCATTACAAATTAAATACTGATATTGAAACATATCAAATTGCATAAAGATAAATAACATGTTTATATCTAAAAATTACCCACACTTATCTCCAGCACTAGGGTACTGATTCTCACCTGTTCAAATTTCAAATGAATTTATTAGTCCCTCTGTATCAGCATGATTTCTCTGCTCCCCTTCTCTCACAAGTTCTTATGTCAGCAAGACATGTTTTAATCACTAGTTGCAGAAATAGCTACTAAGTATATGCAGCCACCAAACCTGTCCTTTGATCCAATTTCCTAGATGACAATTTCTTTACTCGGTGTTTCTCAGCATAACTGAACTCCCTGGGAGCAGTGTAAGTGTAGCATCAAGGACAACTGTTACAATCTTTAAAGGTACTTTGAATTCCAATGAACCCTGCGAACGGCATGGCTAGAGCTAATAAAAAGTTTCAACACTAATACTTGGAGCCGAAATATTTTTGAGATGCACAAATACCTTCCTGAAAACTCCTACTTAAAGATAAAATTGTGGAAAACCAAGAGAACTCTTTGCAATTTGTCCTATAAAGTTCAGAATGAGAAGCTTTCTGAGCATACTGTGTATTTCAGCTTTAATAGGCTAAAGACAGCAGCCTCAAAAGCTTTTCCAATAGGGAATGACAAAAGGGAATACTTGTTAAGTGAATCCTAAGAAGCCCTCTGCTTCTAGTAAATAGGAGAACTCATTTTCTTTTAAACAAGAAAAAATGCATAATGAGAAACTAAATTGGATAAACAAAAGATCTGTACTGAACTTGCTGCTACAGTAATCCTTTATGATAATTTAAAAGATAGTACACAGAATGAAAACAAGGTTAAAAAATTGTAGTCTTGAAGCAAGGCAATCACTCATCTGTTTTATATTGATATGGGCTAAACTTATATACTGTTGGGAGCTCTGAAAGCAGCACAGCATTAAACTGGTATTAGTTACACACACACCAAGGAGAAAAAAAAAAAAAAAGAAAAAAAAAAAAAAGGTGTTCATAGCAGGAAAGGAAAAACACCTCTTGCATTTCTTACTCCAGTATATACCAAATCATAATTTCTCTTGCAAACCTGCATACAATTCACAAACTGGGTAGATTACTTTTCAAGAAAAAATTTTATAATTGTAAATTTTGAGTATTTTTTAAGCTAAGGAATGCACAAATTAAACTTTCTCTTTGCTTGCTTTTGTAACCTCTCCAACTTTGAGGGTGGGGGATAAAGGTAAAAATTAGAAGGAAAGAATAGAAAAGCAAGGACAGTGGCAGCACATTTGGGAGCAAGTCCATCTTTGACAAAATACAGAAGCAGTCCTTGGAGGCTGGTGCAGTGACAGCTACAACACTGGAACGAGCACTTGTTTGTGCCCTCCTGCAACCACGACTTTCATCGTGTCTACAGGAGATGCCTCCATGCTCGTTTGGTGCAAACATAAACTTACAGGGTTAATATTATAATCCCTCCTTTCTCAAAGATGCTTCGTGATCCCCAAGAATCTCCTCCAGTCAGGCCCCCAAAGGGCTGAATCATATCCCCAAACGGATAAAATCTCCAGCAGCACTTGTAACTTGCTGACACAACCTGTTTGTATAAAAGATAAGGTCATAGAAAGACTTCCATTAATGGTCTTAAAGGTCCTTCCTTTTTTCCCCCTTTAGTATTCCTATCATAAGCCAAAAATAGAAAGTAGGAAAGTTCTGCAATATACTGCAATGCCATTTTTGTAATACAGTCCCACTTAGTGAAGTGTTACAAGCAATGTGGTATGTTCTTCAAAAATCTTTATGGAACATTATTTGTGAGATACATCACAGAAAAAGACACAAATCATGTATTTACATAACATTTTCTTTGATGTCCAATCTATTTTAGGAAGTTCTTGCCCTATGCTTGCTCCTTGCTTTCTGCTCTTGAATTTTACCAGCACTCACTGCGTTCCATCCCCAACTGCTGCTGGGGTTCAGTGATTTTCTGGCTGTATGCTAGCCTTGTAAAAAGGAAAATCATTCAATTATAATCTCTAAACCTTGCCATCTAAATCCACTATTTCAAAATATACTTAATCTTATATTTTAAAAACTACATGTTAAAGAACAGCTATACAGAGAAAAGATTCATCAGTCTCTGTATCATGTCCCTAATAGTGACCAACAAGGGACAGACCTCACAACATACTGCCCCAGATTTTCCCTCAACTTTCCTCAGCTTCTCACTCAACTGTTTCCTGAACAAGAGATAGTATTTTGTATTAAGGTTCCCAGTGGATTTTTTTTTAGCATTTCATCTCATGTAAAACATGTTCTCAACAAGGCTGTGTGGCAAAGAAACTCCAGAGCTTAACTGTAACTAGGATTTTTTATTATTCTGAACTTTCCAGATGCTAACTTAATTTGATGTCTTCCATTTGTTTTGGAAAACAGCGATTAGATGCTCCCAAGCCTCTTCTCCCATCACACACATAGTTTTGCAGAGCTGTGTCACATCACATCTCTGTTCAGGTATTGTGTGTTCAGTTTGAGGAGCTCAATTTCAGGCAGTCAACCCTTCAGACAGAAGCAGCTCCATGCCTCTAGTCATTCTTTCTACTTGCCTGCAACTTCTCATTCTACCACCCTTTTAAAGTCTACAGTAAAAGCAGTAACAAGCACCTCAGGCAGCACCACTACTTAAGTCAGTGTAGAATGCTGTAGAATGATTTGCAATGTGTAGAGCTGCACATTCCTGTGGCCTAGCCGTGCTGAGAGGAGTAAGTGTAAAATTTGGCAAAGCTACTTCTGCAGATACAGCATATCTTGATGTACACAAGACTTGGCATGTCCTTTTCTCAACCCAGTTCCCTTTGATCATGGACATAATTGAGTTTCATGAGCAGTAGAAGGTGCCTCCTTTGCCCACAAAAATTTTCTGTTGGGGCTGCAGAGCCCTAACCTTCAGCAGGGCTCTGCAATAACCCCTCCTGCTTTTACTACAGCAAAGATAGACTTTTTTGTTTGGTTGGGTTTTTTGCTCATGCTTCTCTGAACTGTTTAGAACATACACAGGTGATATTTCACAGACATATTACTTGATGTGTGGCATAATTAATACTGGTGTTCATTTTTTCCCTTCCTTGTGTTCTTGTGTCATGGTGATGAGACAAGTCCCTTTTTCTTTACTTCCTAACTCTCTCCAAGACAGAGCTGACATGAACATTGCAGATGCAGTTACTCTCAGTGTGGCCAAAGAGCTACAGAGGAATATCACTGACACAGAAAGTTATATAATTTGTATACAGAGTATTAGTAAATGTTTTCTGGACTCGTATTGAGACAAAATGATTTAACAAGGTATCTTCAGGGTACTTAAACTCTTTGGGCTTCAGAACACTGTAATGTATCAGTTAGATCCAATTTATGGATACTGTAAAGCCAGGAATTTTAAATGTGCTTATCCTGAGAAGATGCCCCTTTTTATTGTGTCTAGTGACAAGGGGAGCAAAGTCAGGATTCACTGCTGCTTAGCCAGCTTATATTTGCAACCATAATTACATTTAAAAAACCTGCTTCATATTATTTTAAGACGTTATTCTATCACTATATAGATCAATCCATTTTACTCACAGCAAAGGGAGGCAGAAGAGTGATTTAGTCATCATCCCATCTCACACCTTTTGCTGAGGTACCACACAAAGTGCCATACGTCAAAGAAGTCCTGAGCTGTAGCTCATTAAGTCTTTAGTTACAATTATGTACTTAAAATTCTAAATATAATAAATAACAATATTCTAATACATACTAAATTGTGTGCTAAAGCTATCTAAAATATTCTAAATATCCAGGTTAGTTTTAATAAATTCTGAAATTAAATATATTTAGCAAGTTGAAAGTGCTGTGTTACCACCAGCTTTGCTGAACAATCTCAGACCAAGGAATTACACCCATACACCCAGGATGATACAGATATACAGTTTTCAACTGGCAAAGATCCAACTTGATCTAGATAGTGCACTGTTAAAAGACGAAGTCTGAAGAATCCAAGTATCAGGTGCGCCAAACCAGAAAAATGTTTTCCTACAGTCCATGGACTATCAGTAATTTGCAGATAACAGAAATCCAGGGAAAGAAATGTATTAACTGAACTTCAACACAATCTTGTTTCACGTATCCCACAGATTGTATAAAACATCCACTCTGGAAATACTGGATGATACGCTCTGTGATTTTTTTTGCTGAAAAACTTGGGTGGTTGGGTAAAACAAGCCTGAAAACTGGGGCACTAAGCTACATAATCCTGTTCAAGATTTTTCTTCTGAGTAAAATTTAAGTTTTCATTACAGGTAAGTGCTAACAATTATCTTGTTATGTATTGTATTTACAATAATGTGCAATCTCTTGTCCACTAGTATGATTAGTTATCATGCTTTAAATGTTTTATCCTGAAGCTGCAAGATAGTAACTTATCACTTCAGCTCTGTAGGGCTCTGCTGGGCAGACGAATAACTACCAGTGCTCCAAACACATTCTAATAAGGGAGGGTGGGAGAGAGAATCATAGATAACTGCTTAGCTGATAGAGAAGACAGTAACAAAAGCAAGATTTAGTAACTTTTTATGAAGTTGCATTTTTGGGACACGATAGGTAAGTAACAGAGAGACTGAAAGTTTTTTTTTCTTTAAACTTTCACATCATGCTGTCACTCTGGTTTCCCATTTCAAATCACGGCATGCAGTGTGCATGATCATTTGTCAGCAATGGCAGAGCATGTGCATTTTCTCAGTTGTTTGTATTTTAACAAAGAACATTAATTACTAAAATCTCTAACCAATTCATTTAATCAAATGTCATCTGATCTCTGATCACTTGGAAACATAATCAGCCTCACACTTGTGCCTACTTGAGAATTATTGATTTTGTCTATCAACCCAAATAGAGGTCCAGGTGATGCATATAATAATTACCACAGCTAATGTGATTACTGCATGTGAACTGATTACTATAATTAGGAAGTGTTTGTTTGTATTAAAAGGAAAAGTAAAGTAAATTCCCTTGTAGGTTTTAAGGAAAAACAACAGCAACAAAGACAACCAAAAAAAGGAGCTGTAGCTGTAATTATACAGCCCTGTATTAAAATGTTAAGAAATCTAATGTCTGCCAAAGTTAAAACATTATTTTCTATACTCTTAATAATAAAAAAAAATCAAAGAAATAGAAGAAAATTCTCCTGATATAGTTTTTTTTTTTCTAAATGATATTGAATAAGGTATCTTTCTAAAATATTGACATAAATAACTTTCCTCTTCTATTCCAATAGACATTACTCCTTAAATCACTCCTCCTATATACTCTGTTTTAATGCCTTGGACAAAACTCAAGCATCTTCAACTGTGCTACAAATTGCTTTTCCTGAAGAACCACTTCATATTTTTTAGATGTTATTATTGAAGAATAAACACCAAGAATCTGACATGAAGACATACACCATATTTCACTGAGAATGGAACCGGACATAAAACAGATTTCCTTGGAACATACCCCCACATGTGCCCAGAAGATAAACCAGCATCCCATAAACATTTTATCTACAGTATTTTATAACTCCATGCAATTTATCAAACAACAAGCTTAGCAGAGAATTGTGAAAAAATGGCAACAGTAATAGAGGTTTTATTACACTATGCATTGCTCATTCCACTGAGAGGAACACTTCCACAATCTAGGTGTTGAAAACTGCCTTCAATCACTAATGACTTGACTTGCAAAAATGACTGATAGCTCCATTGGGCTGAAAAATTTGGTCAATACTTGTACGTATTCTGTAATGTGCCTTAGCTTTATAGCAACCAATCCAATTTTGGCACCCATGAAGAAATTCTACTGTTACATGAAGCTGGTTGTGTATGTGTTCAGGATATTCTAAATGACAATGACCATTAGGTTGAGAGTGAGGGAGAGAAAAAAAGAGGAAACACTCATCTGTGTTAGAGCCTGATCTGTTAGCTGATGACAAAGCAGCTTCCCTTCTCCCATCATACCTTTATCTTGTAAGATTTTTAATTTTGCTGGAGAATAGCCTTTCTTTTGCTTGCTTCGCATGTCTGTAGCATCTGATATAATCACACATTTATTCAGAGCTTCTCAATGCTTCTGTAATACTAATAATATGCAATCGTAAATTTAAAAAATTACATCAAAATAGGAATTGAAAAACAGTTCACATGTTTTTTTCAACTGTGCTGCTGTGTTTCCATGTACAGCAAGAAGAACTAAATGCTCCAACTCTATTCTTCCAAAACAATTAGAGTTGATCCAGTCTCTGAATTTTTAATGGTCATTTCTCTAAGTGATTAGCAGGAAACCTTACGAAAAAACAATGAAATATTAACATACTTCCAATATCATTAGAGAATCACTAAATGTTTCCAAATAACTAAAGATATTGACTGAAAAATATAGCAAGGACATAAATCTCCTAGGAGTTTAGGCATTTTGTTTGAATTCACAGCCTAAGAAGTTCTACATTTAGAGGACAGAGTACTTCAACTTTTTCTAGAAAACTTGCATTTAGTATCTCCACGTTTTTCTACTTCCTTTACTCTTATCGTATGTTTATCACAATGAGAACAAGAACAAAAATATATCTAAGAGAAACACATCCTAGAAATCGTGAAGACTTTCACCCAGTTTAGGTGCTATTTTTCACTCTCAGCACAAGAACTTTATTTTGGTTTTAACTTCCATAAAAAATATAGAAGTAATTCTTAAAGACAAATGATTATTAGTCTGTTCACTCATAGTACTGAAGTTTCACTACTGCTTTGGATAAAGTTATATTATCCTTTCTATTATAGTCTTTCATTTCTAAATTAATATACAATAAAGGAAAAAGCAGTTCCTCCTCTTCTTCCTTTTTTAGCTATTCCTCTATACAAAAGGATAGGCGTGATCTTACAGGAACACCTGTTGCATTTAAATGTAAAGGTGATTAATCTAAAGGAGGGAGAGAAACACACAGAGAATAAAGAAAGTGGAAAATTATCCAGATACTAAATGCAATTTTTCCGGGGGAAAAAAAAAATATAGTTTTCTAAGAAATGTTTTGTTGTGTGTCTTTTTAATACTGTTGACACAGGCAGAAGGGGACTAAAGCAGAAGGCTCATTCTTATTTTATAAACTAAATGCTGGAAAATAAACTCTACATATTAAAACCTAACACTGCACTCCAAGGGGAATTACAAACACACGCTGAAGCCCTCTTGTCAAAGGAGTATAAGCAAAACTAATTGGCTAAACTATGTTTCTATTGTAAATTTTGTTAGGAAGTCATTAAAGCTGTTTACACAATAATACATTCAGATCTATGGAAAACTCAGCTCTTCTAAGTCATTACCATTGCAATTGACAGGGCTGAATATCTGGGATACTCATTACCTATAATGAAAGTACAGATCTCAAGATCTCAAGTGCTTGAGATCTACAGATCTCAAGTGCTGGATTACATATCCAAGGTATTCCTTGCAGTAGAACTTAAACTTTTTTGAGTAGAACTCAAAAACTTAGCTAATAAAACATAGAAAGGACAAATCTTACGAGAGACAAGATGATACTTGCATAAAACAGCTCTATTTTCAGAGAAATAAGCAGCAGCTACTGAATCAGGCTATAGTACACATATCTTAACTAACAGCATTCTGATTCCACAAGGTTCCCATGTCTAACTACAGTGGATTCCATGATTCCACTAAACTACTTGATTCCAGTGGATTCAGTGCTACTACAGGTCAGCGAGGTGGTACAAGGCACAACAACATATGTTTGCTTTTCAGAACTTCTCCTGAAAACCTGAAGAAATTATTCTTAACGTCTACTAACCCTATCTACCTATCTCCATTTCCATTTTCTTAAAATCCTTAACAGTATTTCAACTGTTTTACTGTGTTGGGGTACTCTTACTACACACCTGAGGTGTCTGGTGCTGCCTTTGCCTCAGTCATCACTAGCAAGGTCTTCTCTCATTGTACATACCTGTCTACAATGTAGGCAAGGAAATTTATGATAGAGGAGGATCAAGCTAGGGACTGCTCTGATAAGCACACTTACAAATCCAGGCACAAGATCAGATGGGCAGCATCCAAGGGTGTGCAAGGAGCTGAGAAATATCATGAAGACATCTTCTGTCGTTTCAAAGATTATGAGGACTGAAGGAGGCTCCATGTCTACAAAAAGGCAAATACTACACTTATCTTCCAAAGGGCAAGACAGAATTCAGGACAGCCAGCCTCACCTCAACCTCAGTGGCGATAATGGAGTAAGTCTACATAAAAGGCACAAGTAAACACAAAAATCAAGAGAAGAAAGAGCCTTAACGGATCTAGCATTAGGCAAGCCATAGTTGACCAGTCCAATCAAGCCTTTTATGATGGAATGGATGGCTCTGTGGATAATGGAGAATGGATATAATTTATTTTTGCATTAGGAAGGATTCTGGGAGACTATCATACCATACTGATATGAGGTGATATGGATTGGACAACCAGAGTACAAGGTGGACAAAAAAAGGCATCACATCTTGAAGACAAATTACTCACTGAAGACTAGGTATCTTGCTTTAAGGAAGAAACAGCTGTGTTACAATTAGGACAAAGTTCTTATGATCACACACCCACCTGTATAAAATATTCAGCTACCTCAACTTTAATGAACATTTTATCTTCTAAACTAAATTCATTATCAATGCCTCGAAAGCCCAGGCAATGATTCAAACTATAACTGGCAGACAGTTACATGTGGTGTTACTCACTGGTTAATACTAGGGCTAATACCATTTGACAGGTTCATCAACAGCCTGAATGAAGGGACAAAGTGCACCTTCAGCAAGTTTGCAAATGACACCAAACTGGCAGCAGCTACTGTGCTGGAGGGCAGAGCTGGCTATCATCTATGTTTGTCAGGACTTGCTGCCTTCTAAGGACTGCAGCATGGGAAAACACTTGAATAAGAATTTTCTAGAGGGTACAACAATTCAGCTAAAACTAAAAAAAAATTTGCCTGAGTGTTTTCTAGTTGTTCACATTATATTTCAGGTTGCAGTGCTGCAGCTGAATTTAGGCCTAGGACAGCTGCAGACTTTCATAGAAGAAATCTAGACTACAAGACAAAGGTCATTTTAGAATGAAATAGAATGCTGCAAGGACAGAAGAAAGACGTAACATAGTGTCAATCCTGGCTGTGAAAATCCCTTTATAGCTCCTTCTTTTCTCCTTAGTAGCTTTTAAAAGAGGCCTCTAATTTAACACAAAATCAAAACCAAACATAAGCATATTCTTCTCTCACTTTCCTCCTTAAGCAGAATACTTCATTGGAGAACAAAACAGTAAGCAATATGTATATCACTGTAATCTTTTAACTGTGACCCACAGTTATCCCTCCCTCTGGTTGGATATTTGAATAAAATGTGGAAAGAACTCATTTCTTAGAGTAAGAAGATGCAATTTTCCCACCTGCCACATACCTGTGAAGTTGGATTTGCAGAAGTAATGAATGATCTCCTCCTCACTTATTTACGTAACACATTCACATCTCACAGCCTTTCTAAAGGACAACTCCTAAAAGTTTCTTTCCTGAAATAATACTCACTAAACTGCTGATTCAGTGAGTGTTGACATTTTACAGACAAGCATATATTTCTCTCTCTCCAAAACGCCAAAATTTCTTGCACAGGTAGGATAAAACTCAATTCCTTTTTTTTTTTAATTGCCATAAACCCAGCACAACTCTCTATTCTAGCACTTTGCAGCTGCCCAGTCATACCTCCAGTTCTTACATTTACCAACACAGGGATAGGTGATATCTGTTACAGTCCTTCAACTGACAGAAATCTCACAGAGACATTTTCCACTATGTTCCTCTTTCATCTACCCATTTGTAAAAATGTGAATTGAAACATTTCAAACTTTTTCCTTTATTGAAATTTACCATATTAAAAATATTAACCCGCTCATAAAAGTGATAATACAAGGTTTTGACTATAAGAAAGATGTCCAAACATAGAAAAGATCAAAAATATTCAAACTTCTTTGAATGAAGAAATGTTTATTTCATCATTAGTAGATCATCATGTTAGAAACAACTTCTTACAAATAGATATGGTCTATATTAGCACGGAACATGAGGTCACTACAACAAATTTTGAAATATGTGCTTGAAACTCTGTACAGAAGACAAACACAATGCAAACAGGCACTTACGTACTAAATATAATGGGTTTAAGCTATCTTTTTAATTTTCTGCATCACTTCAAGATTCCTTTCTTCATCTGGTGTTTTGTTTCTTTTTTCATTGAATTTTTTAATCTTCTTTGCTTTATTTCCAGATTAAATATTTTCATAAAAATCTCACCATCTGCAACTGTCATCTCCAAAGGAAGCTAAATATGTTTGTAAAAGCAGGATTACTTATGAGGATTTGGAAAAGAATTGACTACATAGAAAATTAGGGAGCGATATACTCACCTGTCCCAGAAAAAAACCCACAACAACAAAAAAAAACAACCAACAAAAAAAAAAAAAAAAAAAAAAAAAAAACCCCACNCAAAACAAAAAATAAAATCAACCAACCCGCCCCCAAACACCCCCCAAAAATGGATTTCATCTTCTTGTTTATTGACCTTAAATCTAATTTTACCTGGTGAGATTTAAAACTGATTTTCAGCACCATGAGAACTGCTAGATACAAAAAAGCAAAAACCAATAGCACCTATATCTGGTTTTCCTTTGAAAAGGATGAGTTATATCATCAGGGTGACTGAGAATGGAAGACCAAATGAATTATTACAGAAAGAAGGGGGGAATATTTTCTCCATTGGCATTTATTTTTATGTAAAAGTAAGGTATGACCTGTATCAAGCCTGCAGACAGCAGGAATGGTTGCACTTATTTTGGCTAGAGAAGCCTTGGAAGTGAAGTATAGTGCAGGTCACAGAAATACGGGGGAGAGCTGAAGACAAGCTTTCTCTGATGCAAACTAATTCTGAAAGGACAAGCTGTTGCACAAACTGAATCAACTGACTAGTACAGTGTAAATTCATCCTAGGAATAGACTCCTCCTTTGGCCTTCATAGTTTATGTAGCCACAAAGTATCTTGACTCGTGATACTAAAATTCTTTATGTAGCTCAACTTATGATTAAATACGGCAATTGTTTTGACCTATTCTCTAGTAACAGGCAAATTGCTTTAAAAGTTAAAGATACATCAACAGGATTTAACCCAGATCAGTACAAACTCAGTTTAGTGCAAAGTCCACTAGTAGTTCTTGTTTTTCATAAAAATCTACCAGATTTCTCTATATTAAAAAAATCTCCAAAAATCATTTGCAAGCTCATGTATGACATTTTGTAGGTCAAAAACCATTAAGTTCAGGAACATGACAGGATTTACACAAGCACCTTCAACTATATTAAGGCCTTAAATATCTCCACTAAACCAAACCAAAATAGCCTAAAAATAATAAAGGCTTGTCTGACATCCGCTCACCTTCAAAATTCAACAAATGAAATCTCAGAACAGTAGAAAAAGTCACTTAAAACAATAATGCATCACATCTTGAAGACGAATTACTCACTGAAGACTAGGTATCTCGCTTTAAAGAAGAAACAGCTGTGTCACAATTAGGACAAAGTTCTTATGATCACACACCCACCTGTATAAAATATTCAGCTACCTCAACTTTAACAAACATTTTATCTTCTAAACTAAATTAATTATCTTTAGAACTGACAAGTCCTCTTGGTCTTACACTTTGAAACCCTGCTCACCCAGGGAAGAATTGAAAGCTGAGTGTCTTTCTTTAGCCCAAGCGCTCCTTTTCAATCTTCCTCCTTTCCTTTTCCCAGAGTCTTTTATTCTTTCCAGTTTACAGACTATCTCCTTTAAAAAGAGAAGCTGCATGTCCTTCCCAACTTCACAAGTGTCCAAGAACAACCAAGTGAGTTTACCTAATTGAATTATTTTGTTTTTTCTGAAGTATGTTAAGTTGCAAAGCCTTTGTTTTGGTATCATAACCTAAGGCTACAGGAGATGAATTCTCTGCTACCTTTGAAGGGAGAGATGAAGTAAAATTCCCCAAGTACAAAATCAAACAGAAAAGAAAGCTTTTTCTGGTTTGCCTGAAATATACATCTTGTCCTGCTGTTCCTTTAATGTTTTCTTTTATGATAAAAATCAGTGAAGGGCAGGTAGAGGGTTTTTTCTCCCCCTCCTACAAGTACCAGTTTATTACAAAAGGATATTGATGACTGCAAACCATTGTAACTCAGATTAATCCACTTGTTTACATCAGATCAATTCACTTATTTATCCATCAGATCAGAAAAGAGAAGGCCTTCTTCTTAGGTTTTCCACACTCTCCTAACATTTTAACACATTTTTGAGCATCGCTATGAAGCAAGAGCCTCCTGTGGTTAATTGTTGATACGAGATTTTTTTTTTTTTCTTAAGCTATGCAGTCTGCCTGGCATTCAGTTGAAACTAATGAAGAATGATTTTTAAATTTCCAATGTGTCATTATTTAAGATGAACACTTAAAAACAAAACAGGCCTCTACACTTAGTCACTCATTTCACAGCTGAAAACTGTTCCACCACTTAAACTGCCTTGACATGAAGAAACATTTGCAAATGTCCAAAGGCTTCTAAAGAGTTCCTTCCCAAGACCAAACTAAATCCCAGGCAATGAAACAGCTCTTTTTAATAGCCCTTTCCTAATCAACTCTATCAACATCCTCGTCCACAAAGCCCCCCAAAATCCATCTGTAAAATATCAGAACATATATTCCTTTCAGTTATACTAAAAGATATGATAATTTACAAGATAAGAGGTAAAGTTAACTAATTAAGAAATACATACTTGAAAACTCAAAACTTCAACTCAGAATTTATCTACACTTTTTAAAAATAAGAATACTTTTTGCGTTTGTTCAGAAAACAAACGTTATCGCTCACACTTGAAAATGTCTGTGTTAGAATACAATGTACCTAAAGCTGTCAGCAAGTTAATACCATGGGGCCTCCAAGTATATCCTCAGCATTGTTAGAAAATTCCTCATTAGCCAAAGTGGGAAATGGTTGCTTAAACATCACATCTATGGCACCATTCCAGATGCACTAAGTTGTTTTGGCTGGACAACAAATACCAAGCAAGAAGGGTACAGATCTTCTATAGGTCCTGTAGAAGACTGTTATCCCCAGGCTCTTGTTTTGGATATCCTCAAACAACAAATGTAGCACTAAGTGTTATTTATAGAATAATAATTCTAAACACCCACAACCCTATCCCCAATCCTTCCTTCCCTCCTCTGTCCTCAGCCCTGCTCCACAGTTTGTTGAAACCATGAGCACATTCCTACTTTGTAATGAGGACAGAATTTCCCAGCTAAAAACTTCTTGAAGAAACACTGGGGACAAAAATATCTCCTCCCTAGAATACTATATGGATATTCTTTACCTCCCAGTAAACTTGTCAGAGCTTAGCAGACAAAAGTGGGCAATGCAAGGAATGCTTTCTGCAGGATAAAGACACTAATGCTGATTTATGTATCAAATATTTTCAAATTGGAGTTGTTTGGGGAGGAGTAGAGAAGGGGAAACATGCAATATTTAAAGCCTTCTCCAACGGCCCTTAAAAATGTAGGTTATTAAGAGAAAGAGCTGTGGGCTGTTGTGAGATGTATCTGAACTATTTTAAAACTACCAGAGTGTCCGAGAGGATAACAGGCAACCACTTGATAAACATCTTTTAAAACACAAAGTTTTCCACTCCCAAGAGAACTACACAAAGGTGTTGTGCTAAGGAACCAATTAGAAGGTAAAAACAAAAACAGTGATCATTAATTAGAGGAAAAAAAAAATCCACCTGGAAGCAGAGCCTGACCTAACATGACAAAAACTCACAGAAGACTAAAGTGAAGGTCTACAGCATCCTAGCTACATGCCCCAGCAGCAAATGCAGATTCCTAGGAATATCTAACAAAAGAAACATCCAGGACACAGAGGTATTTCTTTACTTTATAAAGGGAAAGGAGGTTAAGGTACCCACCCTAGAGATTTGTAACTCAGACTTTGAGACAGGTGGGTTACGTTTAAAACTCCAGAAATGAGTAAGAATTGTGAGCGTTACTTTTATTTCTTATTTCATCACATAGCAAAAGTTCTAAAAAATAGTTTTATCTGTCACAAGGAGTAACTTGTGATTTCAGTCTTTCCAATATTCAAAATCTGCTATCGTGTTTTTTAATCGGATGTGAGAACTTTGAGCTACTATACCTAGAAGAAAATTCAATTAAATGCCCTTTTCTGCATATTTCAAAGTAAAGCTCAGAAAATTCTCATTCTGTTTTGAGCTCAGGGTCTGACATTATATTCAAAAACCTGCAGGAAACAATGAAGTTTGCTGTAAGAGTCTATTTAACGAGCCATAAAATATAGCAGTACTCAGCACTATTTAAGCTTCATTTTAGTAGTTTTTCTAAATTCTGTTTTTTAGCTATTTGCATGGTTTGTCACCTGTTGAATAAGAAAGGCAGACTAGTAATAAAAAAGGATTTCTGTCTGTTTCTTTTAATTAGTGTTGGTGCAACTATTTAAAGCTTTCCAATACAAAAATAAATTATGCTGGTTAATATAGCTTGATATACTCTAATTAATACAATTTGCAATACTAATTTTGCTTGACTAACTTTTTAGCAAGATCTTGACATTTCTATAAATAAACAGGCTGTTTGCAGGAATTTTGATGGCTTTATGTCAATTGACAAATAATAGAGTCAATCTGTCAACTACTTCTCGTGATTACACTTGTTCAATGTTACGTGTTTGGATACTGAAGAATGGAAATGTTCACTTAAGAAGAATGTCTGCTTTGTACAGTGACAGAAATTATCAATAGTTAATAAATAGGTATTAATTTCATTGCTTTTGATCAGTGTAATTTGACCACTGTCGTATTTTAGAGCTTATGCTAGGCTGTGCTATAATAAATGTACTCACATTTAAATTGATACTAAAGTTACTATCATAGTTGTTGGGGTTTTTTTAATTAACAGTTCTCAGTCAAAATTCTTCCCCTCTCTACCTACAAACAACTCACTTCTACCAGCAACCAAGTTGATGGGAAAGTCACATTACAACACAGACTTACAAATGTGAAAGAGTCGACCCTCAGGCTTTCAGCCCCCTGTGCATTTGCCCTGAAAAAACTTTCAGGCTTTCAACACCATGAGACAATTTTCATATTTTCTTCAAAAAAATCTGAAACAATAAATATATTAACTAGCATAAAATCCTAGATTAGCCTCTCATGTGCTAAACAAACATGAAATTTAATAGTATCTTTAAACTTGTATGCAAAAAAGTGAGTCTGGTAGAGACACACAGCTATTTGGAGAAGTCCAGCAGAGAGACATAACTATTTGGAGGTCCCTTACTGGAAATAAAGTTGAGTTTAAAGTTACTCTGCAGTCTCACAGCAATTCCCTATTCATGTTTCTTTGCAAACATCTCTTTTCCTCAATTCAGGCTGCTCAACCAACAACAGCTCTTGTTTCAACCTTATTGTTAGCACCAAGTCAGGAGGAGGTGAGCTGCACTGGAGACTAGAGTAGTGGTTTGCTGGTCCCATCCTTTGAAGAGCTAAACAAGAAGATTATTTGTTCTCTGAAATGAGGGAGAAGACAGATAGGCTTTTTATAGGAGGCAGTGCCTAATTATTCCGAGGACTCTAAATACTCAGATAAAAGCAACTTGCTTTGTATAAATTAGATACTTAACCAAAGATGGATTTTTGGTATTCCCAAATACCTTGCTCTTTTCAGACAAGTATGCGTTTCACGAAACATTCTTGCATGTTTCATAAACTCCACCATAAGAAGCAATTACCATGTATTTTTCAGCTTTTTTTCATTAGTCAGTGTTGAGCATAACTACACATACACACACAAAATCACGCAAGTACAAAGGTTTGCGTACTGCCAGTTTGCATCCCATATCATTAGTGCCATTTGAAGCTATATATGTTTATTATGAGAAAGAACTTATTTGGATTAAATGTTCATCCAATTTTTCACTCCATATAAAGACTGTCACAGAATATCCCAAAAGCATAGTTCTTCAGAAGACAAACACACCTTGTACTTATCTTTATGGTGATGTAAAAACACCTCAAGGTGGACAAATGCTAACACACCTTCTGGCAAAAACAACAAACTTCAAACTGAAGAAAGAATATTGTGCCTGTGTGTTTGAACAGTTTGTGGGAAGGAAGAGTGATTGAAAATAAAAAAAGCAGAAATATTCTCCCTGTCTCTGACTATTGTGAAAGACTGCAGATGAGTAACATGATGTTTTCAATTGATCACTCCCTGTAAATTCAGGTCTCAATATAGTAAGTCTACTTATACTGTTTGTGAAAATTTGATCATAGATATCTTGGATTCTCCTCTTCAGCACAAAAAAATGAAAGATGTATTTGCATGAAAGCATCATTGAAAAGAAAGAGATTCAAAACAGGACAAGCAAAAGACATCAAGCAAACTAAAAACCAACTTTCCTTTATCAGATGTTGACTTGCAAAAACTATAAAAATTCCCTGACAGTCTTAGTCTTAGTCCCTGTGTTGTGGTTTAGCCCCAGCCAACAGCTAGAACCATGCAGCCACTGGCTCACTCACCCCCCAGTGGTGTGAGGGATAGAATCAGAAGAGTAAAAGTGAGGAGAAACCTGTGGGTTGAGATAAAGACAGTTTAATAGGCAAAGCAAAAGCCACACGTGCATGCAAAGCAAGCCAAGGAATTCATTCACTTCTTCCTATGGACATCAGCCATCTCCAGGAAAGCCAGGCTCCATCGCACATAATGGTTACTTTGGAAGACAAATATCATCTCTCCAAATGTCCCTCACTTCCTTCTTCTTCCCCCAGCTTCTTATTCTGAGCATAGTGTCCCATGGCATGGAATAGTTCTTTGGTCAGTTGACGTCAGCTGTCCTGCCTGTAATCCCTCCCAACTTCTTGTGCACTGCCAGCCCACTCACTGGCAGGTGGTGTGAGACACAGAAAAGGCCTTCAGAGTTTAGCAAGAACCAAAATAAACCGTGTTTTATCAACACTGTTCTCAATCCAAGTCTAAAACACTGCATTATACCAGCTGTTAGCAAGAAAGTCAACTCCATCCCAGCTGAAACAATGACATGCTGCCCGACAAGTAATTAGTAGTGTAGGGTTAGATTACAAACTGAAAAACTCAAGTCTCGCTATTTTTAAGTTTTATCCTATTTTAAGTAGCCTTACTCTGCTTCTTGTTTAGTCTTGCTCACATCCGAACAAAGATGGATGTGTATACATTTCCACGTATGGATAACCCACAGATCTGAATCTCCACCTTCTCTGAAATACAGAAGCTGTTTAAAGTAATGGGTTGACACAGGCTGTTGCCTTTCTGGTCTCAAAAGAATGAAGACCTGAAAAAACTAGGAAATCCATTTGACTATCCATCCATGAAGGGACAGGTTAATACTGGTCTCATCAAGGTAAATAAGTTATGGGTATCTAACCACGGACTAAAAAATAGGTCTTCATAAATTTGAGATAATTTCTTCAGAACAATTAATATTTTTCATTACGCTCCATTGATCAACTTCAACTACATTTAGTGGTGAGACTAGGACCACTGTCTGTAAATCCTGCAAAGTTTGAGATGTGCCAAGTCCATCCAGGAAAATTTCAGATTAGCAACCACAATATAAGTACAAAACTTCTAAATAGATTATGAAAAATAAGAGCATTGGAAATCAGATATTTGGATTTTTTTATTTTCTTTGTCCAAGATGTCAAAAATGTTTTCATTTTGGAGATGGCTAAATACTAAAGATGAAACTGCACAAAGATTTCCTCTCCATGCCTGGGGAAAAATTATACCAATAGATATTGGTACTATCAGTACAATTGCTGCCGTGCTGTTTTAATCTGTTTGCAACGGGATTGTTGCACAGTAGTCCATGGAAAATAGCTGCTGCAGTTTGCTGACTTTCAAATGCTTTTTTGTTCTAGGTGGTTTTGCTGATATTTTCTCTGTTTGCTGATATTTTTCTGTTTCTCTGTTTTGAAGCTGGAGGGTCAGTTACAGTAAACTCAGCAGTCACATAGAACATAAAAATATAGATGACTAGTCCCTATTCCTGCCCAGACAGCAGTGAGATGTCTACAGACATAGGCCACATTGAGAAAAACATCTCCAGAAGTTACGGAAACACTTTCTTAAGAAGTGTCATCACTTATCTGTTGTTATGCCTCTAGAAGTCATTCTATGACTGCATAAAAGCAGCACACATGTAATTCACTTTCATTAAATCCTTTTAAGTCAACATTAAGTTCTCTTTTTACATCATGGCACTCTTTAGAATACTCACCAGTATATGTCACACAAAAGACACTGATTTGATGTATGTAATAGGTATTGTGATCCTCAATTGTTCTGATTTTAGATCTGAGATGTAAATACTTTAGAGCAAGAACAAATCTAGACTTCCAAAAACCCAGAGACAGCATAATCAAAGATACAGGATGCTTTCTGCATCTAACACCACCTCTACTTCCAGAAGAGCTGACATTCGGTTGTGTGACAACACCTTTACACTGGGTGGCACTGAGAAGGCAAAGGTTGCCTGTCTGCCTTGTTTTCTTTGCACTGGAATAAGAGGAGAACTTATGAGGGGCATCAAGGGAAACTACCAAGTCGTGAGTAAAATACAAAGCAAGTTGCTTGTTCAGACACTCTGTGGTTACAGCGGGGACGTCATTGATGCATTATGTTTTGGGCTCATAAAAAACTGGACTGATTTGTGAAAGTAAAATACATTGAATGATACAAGAATTAAAGGCACAACTAAGATAGGTACCATCATAAGCTGTGAAGAATTACTTCTACCTTTCCTACTTCTTTTTGCCTTCTCTAGAAAGAAGATGCTGGTTTAGACAAACATGAGAAAAGCCATACCAGTTCAGACTAGAAATTCTTAACTTCTAGTTTGCAACACCTGAAATGATCAGCACAGATTTCTTTTACATCTTCCTTTTACTATTATTGATCAGTTCAGTTTTCAGACCCAAAGACCTGGTGACAAATGCGGGCGGAGGGTGAGAAATACTGAGTTATTCACAGAACCGCTACTTCAACTGATGCTGGCTAACAAATTCACTTCAGTGAATAGAAAGTTCTGTTATTCTGGCCAAATTGTGTATTGTGCTACCATACAATAAAAAAAAAAATAATAAATTACTGTACAGTAAAGAATTCTATGAATTCCTATCTCCTCTCCTTACCCACTGCCTACTGCTGTACAAGGGCATTGGGGGTTCTTTGTCCCCTGTCTACAGCAATTCCTTATCTAGCTACACTCTAGACAAAATGTCTTATGTCTTATTACATATTTCCTAGCTAAAAGAAAATAAGTTTATAGGTGCTAAATTTACATTATCCTATAGTCCAAAATGCTGCTTTGTGAGTGAGGACAAGCTTTTTGTCTTCATCCAAGGATGTTTCTCTGATTTAAAGCTCTGAGTAAATTGTTTATTCTCTTGTTCAGACACAGGTAAAACAATCGTGCCACAGGCAATCAGCTTTGGAAAACAAATGGTTGAAGAAGGAGGTTCTTCTTATCAAAGCACATCTTCAGTTATCAAACACAATTTCAGGGACAATCACATATTGAAAGTATCTACTGTCTGGAAAGCTTGGAATGACATGTCTTTGCACACACTTAAAAGAACAAAGTGATTCCTTGCAAGCCAACAGCACACTGAGCTGAAATGGATGAGGAGGTTTAGAGGGTTAACAGAATGTAATAGCCCTGAATTATAACACACACAAAAAATGCAGCTGGGGTTTGTGTTTGCTACCTGCCTATCTTCCCCTTCCCTGTCCTTCCAAGATAAAAATGCTAAGGCTGAAATCCAAATTGAGTTTAAAGTTGATTTACCAACAACTTGTGTACTTTCTTCAGTGTAGACTTCAGTACTCTAATGTGTTAGATACCTTGTGGCAAAGAAAACACTTTCTTTTTTTCCTTTTTTGCCCTCAGTAAAAACAAACACTTGAAAGTAAATTAATGAAGAACCAAATGGCAAAGCAGATTGGATTGTTACTACCAATTGGTGTCTCAAACACAATCTAATTAGGTGATAAAATGGACCAACACACAGTGAGAGGAAGTAAGCAATTAAGTGCTGTGTATTGTGGAGTGGGAGAGTCATCAGTTACACAGGACTGTAGGACAAGACATTTGGCGTTTAGCTCTCTAGCAACTTATCTATCTCAAGGGAAGAATAAAACGAATCAGAGTAGAGGATGGTTTCTTCAAATTGATGCATCTTCGTCTTCATCCTGATTTTATGATGAGTCAAAAAACCCCTCTATGTATTGATACTAATTCTCAAGAAAATAGTTAACCTCTGTACAACAGATGATTGCGCTCATCTTTGACATTATCAGCGCTTACTCATTTCCCACAAAATTTGTTTTTGAGGTTTGGATATTTCCTACATAAAATAACTCAAAAACTTGCATATTGAAAAAAAAAAAAGACAATTTGTATAACTTGAATTTAACTTCAGATGTCAAGACAGAAGCAGCATAATGTGTTTGATGTAGCAGAAAGCAACTCAAAGCATAAATTTATCAGCCATTTACTCTTTTTCAGCTTCCTCAAAATTCAAAATAAGTGATGTCTCAGCCAGGATTACTGACATACAGGAAGATACACACATGCATATTCACAAAAGAAAGGCTCAGAAAACGGTTCCTGCACAAAGGTACACCACGAGACACTAATGCTAGGAAACCTCCAGAGTACTTTCACAGTACTTCTTAAATATTAACTGCTCCCTTAACTGTGCCTATTTGATTCCAAATGGATAATATCTAAACAAAAGAATCAAATTTACAGTTGATAATCTTTAACACCAATATTCCAGCCATAGATGTTGAAATAAGCCTGTTTTGAGCAGTGTTCTTAGAAAAGGCAAATCTCACAGTTATATGGTCACATTAATTGCTAATTTAGGTCACATTATAAGTGGCAGCAATGACTTAGGGAAACTGAAAACTCCCAGCACTCTTGAAAAAAAGTTTAGCTTCCTTGAGTGACAGTCTTCTTCTTGTATTCTCAGGGGCAAATTACTATATTACTAGAAGTATATCTATTAATCCAGACACTGAACCACAATATGCCAACACACATATCATGTTAGCTCTCTTCATGCATTTTCAGTACAAGGAACAGGTTTTACAATCAAGCTTCTATGTTCCTATCTTGATTACTGCATATACTGGCATTAACTTTAACTTAATAATACTAATAAAAATGAACATTTGCATACGCGTAATGTAGCACAAATGGTAGAAAGTAACACACTTCTTAAATTTGTGCAGTTCAGCTTGTCAAAATAGCAAGTGTTGAGAATAACCCACACTGTATCACTGTAATTCAAATAGACGAGCTAGACATGTACCCGTCTTTAAAAAACGTTTTCAGATGTCATATGAATATTCTATGAGATTCTCTCAATAAATATTATTTTAAAACTCTGCTAACTTTGCAAAGGACTTAATTGCTGTTAAAGCCTGCTAAATGCTGAGCCCTAGTGAATAAGCCTGATAATCAAGAGATTTATGTGATTAACATGGTATAGTTAACTTTGAAGACATTTTCTAATAAAAGCAAGTACCCCCACAACAGTTTTTTCAGCATTAACCATTTCATTTAAATTATTTCTATTTAATATACTTTACCATGATTCTACACAAAATGTCATTTAATTAAGATGCAGAATTTCTAATGTCACAAAGACCCAGAAGGTATTGAGACAGAAAAAAATATGAAAATATTTTCAAATTTTTTTGTAATTGACAACTCTGTAGTGACATTTATTCAACACCCATAAATAAAGTTATTCTTTGATCCATTAATGTACTTTTTTTTTTGAGAAGTTGTATGATTGTATGTATTGTATGTATGTATTGCTGTACTTGGTGTACTGTATAATTATAAAACAATCCCCAATATTCCTGTTACTACTTTAGGGAAAAAGAATGCAAGCTCTATAGAGACTCTTAGCAAGGAAAGCAACTTGAATACTACAGAAAAAATTGTGCAGTTGAAAAAAAAAATTAATTTCTTAGACTCATGTTACAGACATTACAACTGATACAGATCCTTGTTCATTATGCAGTTTATTGTTATTTTTTTCTGAATTATTGCAACACGGGTGTAAGTAAGATACCTTTGCTTTTAAAAACCTTTCAGTTTTGCATCACAACTTTGGGAAAGAACTCCTGAAGTCACAGAAATTCTTACAGAAACCTTTTCACCAATATCTGGACAAGATGCACATCTTTAAGAAACTTGGCAAAGAATCAGTTTTAAATTAAATTCCACACATTATACTTTGGAAATTAGGAATACACTTTATTCATTTATTGCTGCTTGTTACTTTCAACAATAGCCTCACCATAAATAATCTGAATTCTACAAGCAATGGAACAACACTTAACATTCATTTTCTTCTGCCAGTTAGAAGTGCCTTAGTGTCCAGCTGTAAACCGCAGTACATGCCATACAGGTCACCAACTGGAATGTTCTATGAGCAACAGCCCTCTGAACAACAGGGGGAAAATAATTCTTGCAGACTTCAGAGAACAGGGCCATCTAACCACGCTTGGGTGAATACAACAGTGTAGGCAGAAATACTACCGTTAACATTTTCAGAATACCTTACTGAATTAAGTTTAACCTCTTCTAAATACACACATACACACAATCGCTTAGCATGTTATCTCAGAGATGCATGTTCTGAATGTATTTCCACAGAGATCTTTCTCTCCTATTATGTCTTTCTATGCAAAAGTCACAATCAGAGACATAAGCTAAGATCCTTTTTGGGCATATTTGAAGACAGAGGATAGTGACAGATCTGCAAAAGAGACTGCACAAGTTCTTTAAGCGCATGCTGTACACACAGGTAACACACGGCTGAACAATCACTGTCACTGCAAGAAGCAGAAAGACCCACTAGAAGGATTGGTGGCAAATTCCAAGCTGCACAGGCAAAATGCAAAATGAATCAGAATGCTGCAGAGTGATCCACAAACTCTTACAGAATTTGTGAATTATGCACACACTAATCTAAACTGTCAACTTCCAAACTAAGGAAAATAAAAAACAACAGAACATTCACCCTAGAAAACGTCAGCCAAAGCTTTGTGCCTCCACATGCTAAATCAGATTAGTAAAATACCAATATTAAATTAAGGTAAGTGATGAAACAGCAACACATTATTAGAGGTACTTTTAAGATCTTTCTAAAATGTGTATCAACATGAACAGCTATTCAGCAAAGTGAATCAAGCATGGAAAATAGTGCCTAGTAGAAACAGACCTTCCTTTCTCTCCACTGCACCTCATCAGGGGAACTGATAAGCAATCTTGTAAAGCATGATATCGTCAGAGTTTCAGCTAGATATGAGAAATACTGGACAACAGCGACTTAGAGCTCCATACTGGTACAGAACAACTACATGGATAAAAGCAGAAATTTGTCTCCACTGCTAAATCTGCGAATGTATAGTATGAGAGGGTTTCACTGTAAACCAGTCTCTGAGATCATATGTACTTAGTAACAACAACATAGGCCATAAAACTCCCTCTACTTTCAAATCCTCTACAATCTATTAAAGAATCTAGTATTTAAACTCTGCAATTCTGATTTTTTAAAAATTATGAAGTCTATTCTTAGTTTCAATCCAGCCATGAATAGACTTCTATTAAGATGTTTTGAGTGACTTGAACTTCTGTGATTTATCTGGCTTTGGAGGAAAAAAAAAGTGATGGATAAAGCCAACAGCTTTGATCTTTATTTTACAAGTAAGGAGCTTAAAAAAAATCATAATAATATAATCCAAAATGATGGGACTAAATAAAACAGAAATAGTATCTTGTCTACTGCTTCATCATATCAGGCATAAAAAAAAAAAAAAAAAAAAAAAAAAGGAAAGAAAACCCCATCAGCACTGCAACTAAAAGGGCTTGTTCAATAGCTCTTCCTTTAATAATAGCTTTTTTTGGTACAAATATTATTAATGACCTTTTCTGTTTGTCTTCTATAGCAACTGAAGAATAAAAGATGTAACGTATCATTGACTGTGTCAACACAGGAAACTGCTTCTTGCTCCCTTTTTGTTATTTCTGCTGCTGTCTTCTTTAACTGCAATTTTATTTATTTTTGTCTTCATTTTGATTAATTTAGTATACATAAATAGCAGTCATGCTACATGACAAAACATGTTGCCAGGATGCTAAAGCTGATCTTTTGTAGTATGGAAGTATCCTGCATGACATGAGGTAAAAGTGAAAGTGTGTTGAAGGGGAAAAAGCAGCATAGTTGTCATTATTTTTATTAATAGTCCGTAGCACATTACTCCCAGAGTGGCTATTAGTCTTTCTGAAGATTTACTGAACGGTAACAAAAAATCTAGGAAGCAAGGCTAGTTTATTCAGAAACACAAGACAAAAATAGCTAACAGTACCTTTACAATCTAGTTTTGGAATCACAGGTATACTGTCCTTGAAATGACGATATGAGAAAACAGTAAGAAAAAAATGTTACTTGTTTTCTTAAAAAAATCAAGTAACAAGCAGCAGAAGAGTCCACAGGTCCACTCCTTCAGATAACCTTTTTGCCTTTCCTGAAGTATTTGCAAAGCCAGACAAGACCATAAATTTAATTTAATTCAATTAAATAAGAGAAAGGTCATATTTGCATGAGAAAATATAGTTAGGTGAGATGAGCTGCCAGAAGACAAACTGCTACATTTGCACCCAAAACCAACAGGTAGGAGAGTGAGTGGAGTTTTCTCTTTTCAAAAAATTACCACAAGCAACAGCTGAAGATCCTTCAAATAAAATTACTTTTTAAGAGTTTACTCTTGCAGTATAACCGTATCAAATGCTGTTTGTCCAAGTTCACATTAGATACAAGATTGTATTTTCCTACCACATCATTATTGTTTCTAAACAAGATTTATTTTATTTTTTCAATTTTCTTTTAAAAGTCCCTGGAAAAAAGATGGAAAAAAAATCATAAAAATTCCATAAGAAGCCTGTTTGACAACCTCTGGAACAGAACTACATTAATCAAAAGAAAATTATTTCATATCTAGCTTATAACTAATTCACTTTGCACATTTAACAAATCCCTCCATGACCATGTTACCAGTAGTACTTATGCACTGATCCAATGGACAAATTATGCTTTACCCCAGACATATTCATATCCCACATTGCACAGGAAGATTAGGCTGCAAGTGATCAAGTCCTGCCAATTATTTATTTAATTTACTTGTGAACAATGAGAAAATCCTCTCATACTAATGAGATAAATTCTAAAACAGAAATATACCTCTCCCCATTCTAAGGAAAAAGGGGAAAAAAAAAACACCACAAACCCATAGAGTGTGATAGATATTACAGTAATTTCTGTGATTCCCTTATCTCAGCCTCCAGATAGATGGACCATTTAATGAAAAACAGCCCCTCTCACATTAAAGCTACAAAGAATGACCAACTTCTTAATGAGAACAGCTAAAATACCTCAGAAGTGCTCTGATCATCTCATGTTTTGTTTGCAACTGCTGCCTTACAAAATGCTTGTTTCATCAAAATAGGCTCTCAATTTCTTGAATACATTTCTCCATTAATTAATTTGTTGAAATTTAGTTAACATTCATAAAATCATTACTATATTAGCATAATTCATAGCTATAGTACTGAAAGATACCATGCTATTCACCATTCTATAATTCTTTTTAAGAAGACAGGATGAAAAATACAGCGTGATGGTTATTTCTCCTTTTCTGAATTCTCAGAAGCTTCTAACTGTGCATAACAAAAATAAGAGAAGACTGCCTGCTTTGAATCTCTTGTCATCTGAGTGCTTTTCAGAGTGACAAACTGACCTGATTCCCACCACTAAGAGAGGCCATTTGCAACATTTGCAAAGCAAGATACAGATTTTGATTTATTTTACAGAGTATAACACACAAGTCTTAGGTCCTAAGGAGATAGTTTTGATCATGTTTCTGCTAGCTTCTTAGATTTTAACTATTTCTCTGCTCACTGTTTTTTAAATTGGAACCAGCTCTGCATGAAGTTAAAAGCTTATTTGCTTGAATTAATTCACAATGAATAGTGCTCACATAATTCCCTGTAACTAATTCTTCTTGTTCTGCCTGTAGCTGAACCATCTAATCTGCCCATTGCTTCTCTACCTTTAATTTATCTTCTGACTCAGCAGTAATCATGGTTTCTCACATCTCCTTCTCCTCTGTAGACTCTCCTGTTGATTCAGCTCATTACTTCTATACAGTATTTCCATTTTTGGTTTTTGTCCTTTACTTTCACTCTTATTGAGAGTCACGTCTTATGTTCAGTATTTCTGCTTTCCATGCACCATACGCTATTTCCACACATGCTTCAATGTCTTCAGTTCTGATGCTACTGATGTTGAGAATCATACCTTCATTTTGGATGACACACACAAATTCCTAATTGTTTTTGGTTCTTTGAAGTTTTTTTAATCTCTTTCCCAAAGATGAAATTAAAATAGTCACGATCTGAGAATTTTAAATGCTTTTATTTGACTGTTTTCTTCAGATTTGGAGTTTTGGACTTAAAATGCTTTTATAATTACACATATCAAAAGCATTTTCTCCTGCAATTGATACATACTCCAAAATGTAATTTCCCTCTCGTCTAACTCTCTTGCATTTCATTAATTTACAACTTGCTTTGTTGCATCTGTTAGCAATATTTCAAATTCTCGGATTCTTTCAAAATAAAGGAACAACATACATTACCTCAGCTGTAACAACTTAATGCTTTTCACTAGTCCAATGAACACATTTGTGTACCAAGTCTCTATGATGCCTGTGGTTGTTGAATAATTTTTACTAAGATATACAGCTATGCAATGTTTTTATGATTTACAGGAAGAGAGGCAGAGTGAGACTTTATAGTCATGATAACTAAGCTCAAAAAGGAGACGAAGTAGACTGACTGGTACTCTGATCTCTACTTGCTGGTCTTGGAATCCCAAACACCAGAAATGCCATAGAGGACGTGAATTCTTACTCTCTGGAGAAGTAATGCAGATGGTCAAGAAATGCACTAAAAATTGCAACTACTTCCAGCTAAATTATATTGAAGATATAACAATAATAATGGGATAAGACTACTGATAGTAAGAGTGAGTCGTATTACCATTACAGGAAGATTTACACTGAATTATATTTAGTTCCAAGAAAATGACGTAAATTTAGGGAGAGAAGAAAGTCACACATTACTCAAGCTAAATATATCCACGCCACTAAAAAAAAGAGTTAGTCCCACTATGAAAACATGTTATGGTGGTGCAGTGCTAAGGACATGCCACTTACAATGAAGAATTTCAGAGTGCTCGTTCTGCATTATTTTCTATTAATGCTCAAGATTATTCACCAGAGAAAGGTCACACTGATGACAATTCATTTCACATCATAAAAATAAGATAAATGTGTGACTAGCACTAAGTCACTGGGTCACTGTGACTCAAAAACAGAGAATAAAATAGAGCCTTCTCAAAATTAGTTCAAGAAATTAAATAATGGGAAAAGTGGAGGTGAAAGTCATAAAAACACCCAAAAATGTATAAGATGGAATTTCACTGCTTGGGGTATTTAAAGATATCTACGTTTCTTAATAATCTGGAGTCACAATTCGATTTTCTGACTGCATATCTGTATTCATGACACTCGATGGGTTTCTGTGTCATGGAGTCAGAGGATATTAAAATACAAAGATTATGCATTAAGCCAGTTGAAGCATTCCGCTGTGCTAAAGGAGCAATGGTGGAGAGCAGTATTTCGGATTAACTGGCAGTACTGAGTCATACTTAACACAGAGAACCCAAAACAGCGTGACACATTGTAAAGTAATTCTTGTAAAACCTCTAAGCTTCCCAACCAGGAGTTCCTTCATTCCTACGCACAGTGAGAGGGTGTAATTGTGCTTATCAAAACAAACGAACAAAGAAAACCACCCAAATCACACACAGCACTTATCAGGTGTGAACAAAGCTTCTTCTTAAAACTCCACAAATTCTCTGTAGCCAAACAGTACAGAGATTAAATAACTGTATTTTGAAAAATCTTTAAGGATGTCAGGAATTAATTTTTCTAGACATGATCATTATACCAAGGATGTTAGCATTAACAGCTATCTATAACAAGTATAGCTATGAAATACAGCCTGGTGAGAATCTGCTTGGCATAAACAAACAAAGAAAATGTAAAAGGAAAAATAATCTAAAAAAAATGATATCTCTTGCACTTTATGGGCAGGACTCAAACCTTCAAGAAAAGTAGAAAAAAACAACTCTAAGAGTTCTACTTACACCTCTAGGTGTCCACTATTCTTTTCTCCTTTGCGGGTACACAGTGCAAAGAAGCAGAAGGCATTCACATTTTGTAGCATTTAGATGTTAATCTGAGACATAAGGGTAACCATGCCAAGCAGCTAAACATACACTTAAGATTTAGTATCCAAGGGGCCGTAGAAGTTAGAACTGACAATTCCAGTGCTGTGACAGCTCATTCCACTACATATGGTTACACAATTAGCACCAAAAAAAGGCCTTCTTATTATGTGTAAATTAGTTAAACTATTTTCTAGTTGTAACTAAGCATCACTCTGCTTTAAAGTTAAAATTCTTGTTTTCTTTGAGTATTGCAACAATTGCACTGTCAGGCTAATAATCATAAAGCTCATCCACTGAGCATTCCCTGCCTCTGTCCATCTCTGCTTTCTGATTACTGTCTGGACAGTTAATTTCTTCATCATTTCAATTTGCACTAATCGGGAATTAAAAGCTGCCATCAGCTTTGCTAGATACAGATTCCTTCCCCTGGTTAGAAAGGATTTTCAAAAGAGGCAATTCTTGGCCTTTTCTGATTATCCACAGACAAGCTCATAATCCAGTCGCTAGTATTTAGGAAGTCAAGCAGTGAAATAAAAAATGTTGATTATAATCTACTGTTCTTTTTTTTTTTTTTTAAATCAAGAAATAAAGCAAAAAAACCCCTTCAGTGTTCCTATCTGGAGACATCTGTTTTGTGGTTGGTTTGTTTTATACTTATTTCAACAGGAGAATGGATTTGGGTGAAGATGAAAAGGATGGACAATGGCACATCTAAAAGTTTCTTTTGTGGCAAGTAAACAAAGACATTTCAGTCAAGTTTACTATGATTAAGACTGTTTAAAGAGATTTTGCAGTTTTAAATTGGTATATTTCAGGAGGAGGGAGGGGAAGAGGCCTACTAGACAAACTGGATGGGAAGAAAATCCTTTTTAGTTGTTTTTCCAGGTAAGGAAGCTTAGAATAAATCTTCTGACTAGCCTATAACCATCTAAAAGAAAGATCACAAAGTAACAAACATCAGTAATGACAGTAGTTTCACGTTTGAATATATTACCATCCTGCAATTCACTTACATATTGCCATTGAACCCAACATTGCTGGTTCTCAAATTTCACTCAGATAACCACTTCCTCAAACTGTTCTTGCTAATTTTGGCTAAAATAATGAATCAAGTGGGTTCCAATAACTCTCCTCAATATTACATGAACCAGTACAGCTACTGAAAATCCAAAAATCTTCTTACTGAATTGTCTCTGAATCTACCTGAACTGTATTTTCTGTTCTCAGGAACATTGCTCTGCAGATCACACAGACAGGATCTGGGACAAGAATTGCGCCAAACCACAGGGAAAGATCACTGAAGGTAAGCAGGTTAAGTATGCTAAATTATATTATCTTCTTGTTCAAATACACAGAAGCCAATCCTATGACTACAAACAATACAGCAATTTTATAAAGCTGTACAGATTTTATAACACAAAATACATAATATGCTTGCATATCAATAATACTAGGGTTGGTTTTTTTAATAGTGTACCTTATTTTTTCTTGCAAAGCTGTAATAACATCCATAGGATCATGCTGCTGTCATTCAAATTTGGACAGTGTGTAAGCATCCTTTTACTTTGAGCCTGTGTTTTTTAAAAGTCAGAATATTATTCTGTAGTTTCAATAAATGCTAAACAAGTCGGTAATTAAAAATAAACAAAAACCCCACTGACTGCAAATGAAGCAAGAGTCTGGGGTGATATGATGCTGTACACCACAAGAAACTTCAGGGAATAAAATAAACTGATAAAACTTCTATTTGCTATTCCACATTCACAAATGAGAAAAGAAATTTAAATCCCTTTGTCAGGTCAAGCCCATAAAGTGTATAGGCTATACATGTGTAGTGGATTACAGCAGTGCACATGGAAGAGATATGCAGAAAAAATCAATCACTTGAAGTTCAACTATTGTGTGTAGATTCACTGTCTAAATATGACAAGGCAAAATAAAAAACAGAGATATCTGAGGTTCATTAACAAGCTAAAAAAGCTTTCACTGTTCTACACAGAAGTGAAAAAAACAGGAGGTTAGCATTACTTCTAGACTGTAAATTTTATTACCAACCTCACATTTTAAGTGAGAACTTGTCTGAAAATAACAGAAAATGCTTCTTGTGTTCGCATGTAGTCACTTATTAATTCTTTTTTGCCAATTTGAAAAATTAGAGGAAAAAGTGGGAAGAACTTTATAAGATATGACAAAGTTTTGCTGGCTCTGGTATTCTGTGTGTTCAAGTTAATACGCACAAAGAGAAACGGTCCCCCACAACATCCTCATTGATAAATTGGAAAGATACGGATTCGATGGGTAGACTGTTCAGTGGATAAGGAACTGGCTGGATGGTTGTATCCAGAGGGTGGTGGTCAATGGTCCGTGCTGGGACCAATACTGTTTANCGCTGTATCAAAAGATGTGTCGCCAGCAGGTTGCTCAAAGCCAGCTGATCAGAGGGTTGGAGCACCCTTGCTACGAGGATAGGCTGAGGGAGCTGGGCTTGTTCAGCCTGGAGAAGAGGAGGCTCCGGGGAGACCTAATAGCAGTCCTTCAGTAACTAAAGGGGACCTATAGGAAGGCTGGGGAGGGACTGTTCACCAAGGCCTGCTGTGAAAAGGCTTTAAGTTGGAGAAGAGTAGATTTAGATTGGATATTAGGAAAAATTTCTTTACTTTAAGTGTGGTGGAACACTGGAAGAGGTTGCCCAGGGAGTTGGTAGAGGCCCCTTCCCTGGAGATATTCAAGGTGAGGCTGAATGAGGCCCAGGGCAACCTGGTCTAATTGAGGGTGCCCCTGCGACTGCGGGGAGGTCAGACTAGATGAACTTTGGAGGTCCCTTCCGGCCTGGATGATTCTATGAAACTAATTTTATTCAAAATTGTACTACTGTTTATTTAAAATTATGTACTTTTGAAATGCTTTAGCTGCTGCATGTTAATTCCCCATTTCAAAAGTGAGAGGCCATTCTTCCCTTTCAGGATATTTTCAGGTTTGAACCAAATAGACAAGTGTGATATCCAAGATGGAGCAAAATTTAAGAAACTCACAGCAAAAATCTAGCAACCAGTAAATACATGAGCACCAAAGCACAGTAGGAAAAGTCAAGTACAAAATGCTTCTGAATGGAGTATCAGGGGGGAAGCAGTTTGTTTATAGGTGCCGTCACCTTAAGAAAATCAAACAAATTTAAAGAAAACACAGTTGAAAACTATGAGTGACGATACTATAATTAGGTATCAAAGATAAAATTGCTGAAAAAGTAGTACATTTGTACTATATGTATACTTTATAGAAACTTCATTTTAAAGAGTGAACTGTCAGTGACTCCTTAATAATACTGCATATTGAGTGCATCTCAGGCTGAGAGCAGAAGCCTTAAAGATGCAGCCACAGGATGAAACCAAAGGCCACAGGTAAATGCAGGTGGATAAACATGAAGCAACCTGGAATGAAACTTGCTTTCTTTCATAATAGAAATAACAGGCCATAACAGAAGCAATGACAAAAAAAAAAAAAAAAAAAA
>VZRU01010443.1:504788-583028 GCA_013398155.1 Pedionomus torquatus
AAAAAAAAAGTTGTGCGTGTGGCTTAACTGTGTTAAGGAAGCCATTAGTTATGCTATCAGAAATCTGCATCCTAAAGAATATTTGTAAAAATAACATTCTCCTGTTGGAGAAATTTCTCATTTTGAAGGATGGCAAGAAAAAAAAGAAACTTGTGAAATGCTGCCTTGCTGTTGTGTAGGGGTCTCTGGCTCAACACCTCACGTAACAACTGAAGAACACAACTAGCCCTGTCTTTACATTTTGTATGTGTGTGAAACAATAAAAACCCATCAGTTCTGCTGCTGTTTTATTTCAAATCAAGATATGAAGAAGCAATCTCTCTAGTAGCACATATTGCTACATATGCAAGTTCTTTTGTTTATTTTAAAGGGAAAACATCAGCTTGTTTTGTGCTTAGCCTGGTATCCCATCCTCAATGCTTGCTAATTTGGATGCAACACAACAAAAGCTAGCAATGAAGGCTAGAAAAAAAAACTTAGTAGAATTTCAGTTTGATGTCTACAGGAGATATCTGATGTAGAAAAGTGAAACATCAGTACTGTGATGGCCTTTAAACTCATCATATTCAGATATATTATCCAGAGGGAGACAGAAAAAGGAGTAAGGACAGGCCAGTGATGCAAATGGACTGAAAGAGTAGCAGAGGATAGAAAAGGAGATGATATTCTGTTGGATAGCACAACAAAGAAATGATCAGAGAACAAGGAGGATTAGTGGGCGACCTAGTGAGGAAAGTCATGACACTACTGCAAAACAAGGGTCAGTGCTGGGACCAGTACTATTTAACATCTTTGTTGGAGACATGGACAGTGAGATTGAATGCACCCTCAGTAAGTTTGCCAATGACACCAGGCTAGGTGGTGCAGTCGACACACTGGAGGGAAGGGATGCCATCCAGAGGGACCTGGACAGGCTTGAGATGTGGGCTAATGCAAATCACATGAAGTTCAACCAAGCAAAGTGCAAGGTCCTGCACCTGGGATGTGGCAATCCCAGGCACAAATACAGGTTGGGCAGAGAATGGCTGGAGAGCAGCCCTGAGGAGAAGGACTTGGGAGGGCTCATGGATGAGAAGCTCATCATGAGCCAGCAGTGTGTGCTGGCAGCCCAGAAAGCCAACCATGTCCTGGGCTGCATCAAAAGAAGCGTGACCAGCAGGTCACGGGAGGTGATTCTGCCCCTCTACTCTGCACTCGTGAGACCCCACCTGGAGTACTGTGTCTAGTTCTGGAGTCCTCAACAGAGAAAGGACATAGAACTGTTGGAACGAGTCCAGCGGAGGGCCAGGAAGGTGATTAGAAGGATGGAGCACCTCTCCAGGAGCCTACAGGAGAGGGACTCTTTGTCAGGAAGTGTAGTGATAGGACAAGGGGTAATGATTTTAAAGTTGAAGAGGGGAGATTTACATTGGATATTAGGAAAAAAATCTTTCCGCACTGGAACAGGTTGCCCAGAGAAGTTGTGGATGCCCCATCCCTGGAGCTGTTTAAGGCCAGGCTTGATGGAGCTTTGAGCAACCTGCTCAAAGGTGGGATGTGTTGGAACTCAATGATCTTCAAGGTCCCTTCCAATTCTAACCATCCTATGATTCTATGATTAGTAATAGCACTTATCTACAAACTCCTATCAACGTCAGCAAATTGCCTGCATATAGTGCATAGATAAACAATACTGAGGTTGTGCAAGACCTGCTCTAAAATGAGAATGAGTACAGTTTAATTCAGAACTTTAATTCAAAACTTCACACATACAACACACCATACAACCTGACTGGCTGATGAAATAGGAAAATGCTTCTAGTAGCCTGAAAGAAAATAACACTGGCTTATATTAAATAAAATGGTAGCCTGCAAAGTTTTACTGACAATCATAAATGCTTCAACAAAGGAGTATGAACTGTTCCCAGAACTGCAAGTAGTTTTAGAAAGATGATCACTTATAACTGACAGAAAGGTACAGAAAGCAGTAAAGAAATAAAAGGATAACAAGAAATATTTGAAATCACTGCTTTTATTTCCTTTTGTTCTCATGTGCTCTCAGACCACAAAAGGTGATTGTGATGTTGAACCTAAATGTATTGCTTTCTATTTGGCCCCTGCTACGTACTCATTATTGCAGGAAGCTTAGCTTCACAGCAGAATACCAATGCTTTTCTACTGTCACCCCTTGCCTCTTAGTGTTCATGAGAGCATTATTCTCCTCTTCCCTAACATCAGTATCCAATTTTACATCAGTAAAACACTCTTAATTTCAGTACAACTTCTTTTGAAGCATAAAACCAAGAATCAAATAATGTTTTTTAGGTTTGCATACCCCCAAAATATCGCTTTAAGTTGATGTTCTTCTGTTGTCAATACAGTACATAAAGTATACTACTTGGTAAGTTGGAAAATATAAGTCTGATGTATTTAGTGTATCAGACTTGGCTGGATTTCTAGAGAAAGTGCCTCAAGTACAATGCAGTACATCCCTATTTTATACACCATTGAACAGAACATCTACAAATTGCCCTGGAACTTGCACAATGCCATAGGGCTAACTGACATTATTCCTGGGCTGTGGTTACTTCTAATGCTCTGCTAATCGTTCTGTGCTCTAACATGCTCTGGAGGAAAATCTGTATGCTCCCACAAAGTCAGAGAAGTCCCACTAATGAAATTAAGTGAAAGGAATATAATGTATTTTTGTCAATGTGAGTCCCTTAAGCTAAACTTTGGAGGGTGAAGCACATGCATTATTCAGTAGAAAAGCTTTAATTAGTGTTTCTTTAAAATTACTCCAAGAAAGAACTAGAAGAATCAAGATAGTCCATCAAGGTTGTTGAAAGTGTAGGTAAGTAAAACTACCATAAGCTAGCATCACTGTACTGACGCGCTTCAAATCTAAGTGAAAGCTAAGTAAAGACAAGTGACAGTAAATCAAATTCATTTCACAGAAAATTCAAGTTCTTTCCTATGGTGTACATGACAGTAATTTTAATCAAGCTCTGGCATTCCTTTTTTTCTGAGACTATTTTTAATAGTATTACCTGATCCTGAGAACGCTCAATATAGAATACAAAGTGCATTTTAAACAGCAGTAACTCAAAGCCTGGAGAGGGAAAATTATTAGTGTATTTCAAATAGGCCTGTGCAGGAAAAAAAAATGCAAATATCTCACATTTGCAGATATCGATTTCCAACCAGCCTGATGTGTGGCTATAATTGTTTTAACAGACCATTGTCTACAGCTTGTAAACTTGAATAACGGACATCTCTCTTTTACTAGAAGATCCAAAAGTATATCGATTCAAACATCATCTCCTAAATTGAGATAATCTTTTTGAGATTTCAAATTTAATTACTTCATTGCCTCCGAGTGACACGGGTTCAACACTGTCATCAGATGAGTCAAACCGTCCTTGACAGTTCTGACACTTTAACTAGTTGGTTTTGCAGGAACTGATTCACTGGCAGAGGACTCATTATCTGTAGTGCTCTGTGGAACTGGGACGACTCGATTCTGACCTAGGCAGTTTTCATCTGCTGCTGAGCAGTGGATTGCTGTGCACCCCTGCTGAGTTGCAAAGTAATTTTCGCTTTTGTATTTCCTAATTGTATGCTTTTTATTTCCTATCAGTCTCCTTGTGGGCCCCCTTTGTGCTGCAGCCAGCAGGTGACACCCTGTACATGATTCCCTAGAGAGAATCATTGTCACTCCTAACTACTTATCCAGTCACTGCCTAGTGCTAAGTTTCACTCCCAACTGCTATTTAATGTCCTCTTTCTCATGCTCCACAGAGAAATCTAATTATCATACAAACAAAGTAAAATTAAGTGTTAAGCGTCTGATTTAGGTTTATAAATGCACTCCAAGGTAGGGTATATAGCTAAGGCTGGACTGCTGTGTGGTGCATCAAACTACTTATTTCATTATTCCTTCTACCAGCTAAACTTCTACAAAAGTCATAAGCACTGAGCTCATTAACTTGGTGCTAGTTAATTAGCATAGTGGCAGTATTAGTTTTTCATAATCTGTGCCGTTATCATAGTTCAGCAAGCCATGATTCTGCACTTTTTCAGCTATTTGAGTTCTGGAGGTGACACGCACAGCTAAACCCTGAAGTATTCAATGTCTGTGAGTGCGATGGCCCCGTGTGACCTTTTACTTGTTTGTAACATTGCTAGCTTTTTAGTCTTTAATCCACTATATTTCTTGTGAATACTCACAAGACTTCATCCTACATTACACTGACAAAAAAAATCTCCTTGTAGAAGTTTTCATTTAGTTTCTAACAATATATTTTACACTTTTTTGGAGCATGACAGAAGTAGACGAGAATGTGCCTTCAGGAAAACTGCAGGAGAACATACTTCTTATTATCCATTTTGCTCTTTAGAAGACCCCAAATTTCATTGGTCCTTCTTAAATATAAACTAAAATAGCAATACTGCAACTGTGCAGTTAATCATTCCTAAAGCTTTTTCAAAATATGTGTCTAATCACAATGGGTCCTGTTCACCTCTCTTTACTCATAACTTCCATCAAAGTCACGCTTCCATGGGAACTTAGCCTGAGGAAGGAATGCAGGGTAAGCCAAGGTGATTACTGCAATTCCTTACTGGGAAAATACAAGAAAACCTAATATTTATTTTTTTTTTTCTTCATGTTTAAAGAGAGTTTCAAATGCAGATTGTGCTGAGGCACTACATTCTTAAGAAAATTCTTATGACAAGTTGGGAACAAAATATTAAAAAACAGTCTGAGAAAGATTTTTAACTAAAGTGCAGCAGTATACTTGCACTGATTTTTTTCAGTTAAAGTAAATTTAGAGTGTAACCCACTGTTCGAAAGAGCAGTGGAAATACATATTGTTATACCATACTATGGTTTATAACTCATTCCAGTTACAGTCACTTCCAGATAAGAAAACTTGCTTTATAAGCAACAGAATATGCTACATACTTTACTGAAAACACGCTTTATTACTATAAACAGAAACTTTACTCTGTAATTCACCTTTGTTTTCACTCTTGTGGTCATGTCATTTCCATTTTTTTAAAGCATCTAATGTGAATTAGCTCATTACAATGGGTGCTTGCTACATCTAAAATACAAAACCACACTGCACACAAGCTGCATTTCTGGCCACCAAGACAAGCTGCAGGGGGATTCCAATTCCTGCTTTTGGAACAAACTAGCATTTTGAATCTTCATTGTTGAGATTTTAGCTCCATTCATTGTTCAAACAGTGGTAACAGGAAAGCAGAGGAAAAACGTAGATTATTAGCTTCAGCATCTTTGAGAGTACTGATTTATGACGCCCTAAAATTTTCCTCCCTTCTTTTCTTTCTTGACTGCTGTACATACACTCATATGCTTAATTAAGGATGCCCCAATGACCATTAAGAAAAAATGTGTTCACAACATTCACATAGCTAAACAAAATAAAACTAATCTGTAAACTAGCTTCAAAGTCAGAAAATATATGGTTAATTCCTTTACCTTATCGATTTTTGGTTAAATGACTCAGTTTCACAGAAAAACCAGCAGTTGCTTTCTGTTTTTAGTAAGATCATTAAAACTCCATTAGGTTATTTTTAACCTTGGTACAGAATATAATCTTCATTTATTATTTTCTTGCCATAGGGGCTAAATTCCCAAGTATATTTTCTGGACTATAGATACCATGATTAAGTATGTTACTCATTCCTGAATGTAGCTCAATCACACTGTTCTACTGGAAACATTCTGTTTTGTTGGCATCACACCAAGTTGCTCCAATGTTTATATAATACATACACACATTAGTATTTTAAGTCTTGTCAGACGACTTAAATAGAATGTATTTCTCCATATAAATGATAGAATTAGATGGCATTACCTATCATGCTTTGTATTTAAGTTGTTGTATGAAATTAACGAAGTCTTAAAAATTCATCAGAATGTGGGCAAAGACTGCTGGTTCAGCCAGAGACATGCTCTTTGCATCACATATGACTAGACAGCATTCTAATAAATGACCTAGTCAGATATTGAGTATAGCTCCTCTTATGTAGAGCATATGGTGGTAAAGAATTTATCATGTTTCCAACCCCAGCAACACTCCTGCAAGTACCATAAGGCCTCAGCCACACTGTGCACTAAGAGATAGAGATCAGTTCCCTTGAACAACTCCAGTGTACGTCTGTCTCGTTTGCATGTGAGTCAGGGAGGGGGAGAGGGGAATTTGCTCACTGTGTACAGCTGTACTGTTCTTTTCTTCACAGCTGAAAAAAAAACTGATTTAGAGATTTTTCACTTGACTGATTGAGACTTATTTTCCTGGGGTGGCAGAACGTAAGGCCAGTTTAAGAGACGTTCCCGCTTTTGTAATCACTATTTAATGTCATTACACTGCTACTCAGTTTGCATTAAAAGAACTGTTCAGTTGTGTTAATTTATGCTGGTGGATCATTTCAGCCCATCTTTCCAATCATGCATTCCCTGTGTTCTGCTGAACGCAGAGGAAGAAACTTGCAGTAACCATTGTACAAGTAGATCAGACTCAGATTTGATTTTCTTATCTGTCTTAGGGACAGATGCAACTATGTTGCTTATTCTGAATGCTATGAAAAAATAGCTGTGCATTTACTTTCTTTTGCTTACAATAACTGTATTTTAAGACAAGGAGTAACAACAAAACTCATTACATATTAGTGTAGAGACTATTTGAGCCAGGTCCCTCAAGCACCTTAAAATATCTGCTGGAACGTTAAACCATCCTTCACTTCACATCCAAAAGATGACAGTAGGCATCTGCTTCAGGTGTCAAGCTATGGGAAAGGCTGGGATCATGAGACAGTAGAAACTGAGAAAGTCTTCTGGTGAAATTCAGTATTTTCTGCATATAGTATGGTTCTGAAGTTCATGACTCAAGGGTCAAACAGCTTTCTGTCATGCTTCAACATTCACAGAGTGCACTTTCAGCAATTAGTGTATCTGACACCACCACCGAGACATGAAAGGTATTCTTGACTTTGTGTGACTATTTGTACAAAAATGCACAAAGAAAAGGGGGTTTTCTTACTTTTAATTAAATATATTTAATTCTGTCTATATCAACAGCTTTCCTAGATTTCAAAACCTCAAACCAAATTGCAGGGGTACTACACATGCTATCAGAACAGGAATGGATGAACTTCATGAAATAAAAACAAAGAAGATAAATCTATACAACTGCCTTAGTGTACATCTTATAAATAGGGATGGCATCTATTCATCATCTTTATAAGCAGATAGAGAAAACTAGAACGTAGAGAATAGCACTCAGCAGAGACTGAACCCTTTAGTTTTATCTTAATTAAGAAAATTTGACAGATACTATCTGACAGTAAGTGCCACTTAGACTGGAAATACAAGTGAGGGACTTCTCTGAATGAAGTCTCTGAAAGGTGCCAGATAAAAGTCTTAGTCAGACAGCCACATTTTGCATTACTGCTTCACAAGCATTTCTATTACCTCAGGAAGATAAAGTATTTAGAAAACGGGAAGGGGAATGGATTCGGATTCTCTTCTTTTTGGTCACTGTTTCATCCTAAATCATGTCAGACATCAACAAATACCAATCCTCAACATCCATGGGGGAAAAAGTAGATTTTATCTAATTCCGTGATTCAGCAATCTTCAGCAGGAATTGAGTGTGATTTTTGATTGTAACATGTCAATATTCTGTTCCTTTCTTTTGGAATGGAGTTTATCATAGTTTTGTCAAGCCATAAAATTAAAACTCATCCTTACTTTGACAGACGAGTTTTTTTCCTACTCTGTTCATGAAAGAAGCCCCAGCTGTCTTCCCCTAGTACAAAAAGCTGTTATATAGCAAATACTTTTCACAGTTCCTTGAGTATTTGTTCTCAAATTAGAAATAAGTATCGTATTCAATTTTTATGTCAGTTATATTTTACATATTAAATAGTTTGCTACATTTATATTGTTACACTTTTGTCTGCAGTTTTACAGATGGAAAATGGTCCTTAATGTCCTGAAGCTGTTAAATCAGCATTTTGTTTTCTATGAGAAATGAAAGGAGAAGGAATGAAGAAGCTGGACATACAAACACAAAATTAGTGTCTGGGTTTAGAGTATTTTAGAAGAGTATCAGAAATAATTGTGGAAACTGCTTTTGCATTTCACTAAACTTAGGCTAATCAATTGCCTAAATAATTTATAAAATACTGAATTGGATTTACTTCTTACAGCTCTCTATTTTGACTGATGTAAATAAAAGGAAAAATATACCACGCAAAAATCCTTACCATGAGTATGAATGAGAGTTAAGAAAATCAGGAGAGTTAAGAAGCTTCTTGCCAGATAACAAGAAGTTGGTGCATTTGATCCTGTTAGGGAGGCGAGAGAAATACATATGATTAACCATTACTGAATTTATAAACGTCATACTCTTTTAAAACTTAAAAATTTCAGAATGTATCTGTTTGACTGGAATCTCATTGGCCAATGAAGTCAAGAAAAGCCTTTGGCAAAAGCCTCTTCCTGATGATAAACTGGAGTAATCATGAAATGAACGTACATTCTGAAAGTAATTTTATTCCTAAAAAACATTACTGCTGAGCGGATAATTTGCATGAGAAATTCCAGCTCTAAGGAAAAAGCCAAATGACAAAAAACCACAGGTGAGATGACAACACTCTTCCATGTTATTGTGAGATAACCGAGGCCTGGTCAACAACGTGTGTAAGCAGATGGCTGAGTTCACCTCACTGTCACTGTGGTGAAACTAAGAGGCCCTTTCCTGTGCTTTCACCTCGGGAGTTTCTGTATGTAAGTTAATTAATGCAAGAAATATTTAGCAACAAAGAGAAGGTATTTAGTTTGCTTTCTAGATGGCTGTGTCAAAGGGCTTGTACTCAGGAAGTTTCACACTGTCTAGCTTATCCTGTATCAGGATTCACTTGTAAGGCATTTAAGAGTAGAACAATTTTAAGAGGGCTCTTTCTAGCCTAAGGCAGGTTAGCCGAATCATTAGTCAAACAAAACTTTAAAGAGTATAGAACTGCAGGATTGTCCGAGTTCTTGCTTTGTAGGCATTCTGATGCAGAAGGGTATAATATGGAAATGAAGGATTACAGATCTGTAAGAAGCAAAATGTAAGTGAAACGACTTCTACTGTAACAGACACTTTCAAACTTTGTAAACTTCATTTACTTAGCTAGGCGGAGCTTCAGGAAGCATGTAACAACAGGTAAGGGCAATAACCTTGTTAGTATAATATGTTAACTCCTAGTCCAAACTACTTAAGAGAAATTTCAATGCAGTTTTTCATCCTATTTTCTTCCAGATGGAGGTAAAGCTGAATATAATGGGTTACTACTAGTACAACTGTAAGACCAAAAAGTAAAAACAGTCTTATTTTCAGAGATTATAACATTTTCTCTCCAGGGAGATAGTCTGTATCAGAAAACATCCTGCACAAACATATCTTACTGACTACCTGGCTACCATTACTTCTTCCATGTCAAACCAAAACTGAGATCCTCAGCGAAATCCATCATCCAATGGAGCATCATTTATACTATACAGTTAATTGAGAAGATTCTGTTTAGACATAGTGAATCTATAAATATCTAATCCAGCCTCAGATCTTTTCTGGGTGTTGCTCTTGGTTTCCCTCTAATTAATGGGCCCCATCTGCTGAGAAAATTCTCCAGCTACTTAATATCAATATCCAGCAATCAATGTTCCCAGCTTTAAGAGGTTCTATCATCACACTGCTAGGCTGGGTTTACAGGGTTTTATTAACTGTTGTACAACATTTAAAAAAAAATAATCAAAAAAGTCCTTAAAAAATAAACTCTTTTAAATGTTTTATTTGGGGAGATTTTTTTTTTCTTTTAATGGAGATTCCTATACAGTACATACTTGAGTTCTTTGGAATGGCTCATTATATCCATTTGGCTAAAAGGGTAATTTTTCTCAAACTATGAATTGTTGAAGGATAATTAAAGAAAATTATTTCAACTTAATGAAATATCTTTTTGCTGTCCACCTAAGAATACTCAGTATTCTGAAGTAATATAGTTCCTTTAAATAATTAGTCACAAGTAAGGTTAGTCCCTAGTATGTGGAACAAATGATAGCTAACTTGCAATAGTAATTACTCTGAAATTTTTCTCAAAAAGCTTGCAGTGCCCCTGATATCGAAATACAGCTAATGGAGACTGAAGGCTCTTCAGCCACAACATCTGTTCTAAATGTAGTCTAACTATGCCAATGGTTTCCAAATGGTGAGTTCCTATGCCATCTGAAAGTATTTATCAGGCTGCAGGGATCCATGGTGCTCCAAATAAACTGTCACTAGGTTCTACTGCAAATAAATTGGTGAACATCCAGGATACATTATTTCTCAATAAATTTTGGGATGAGATTGAGCCGATAATGCTACAAATTACTGTTGCTCTACATTTATCTACAACACTGCAGATAAACAGATTTGCTTGCCAGTACAGGTTTCTACTGGCATCTCTGATTCAAGCATGTCCTTAAATTTAGGGCTCCACAGTGAAAAGGAATACAGCAGAGTGTCCAACAACGTACTTTTTCAGAAATGCAACACAAGCTCTCTTCAAAAACAGATCACAATATCTCATATTTAAAAGTACCTCACCATCCATACTATCTAAATCTTGCTCTCACAGTTTTCCAGTATGTACAATCACGAACACTGTCTTGAGTGAATCCTTGTTCTTTTTGTTTGTTTCAGCAACATTTTGTTGTAGTTCGTGTTCTTTCACTGACAATTCTCTCCCTCTCCAAGTAGCAAGGTAATTGATCTGTTACACCTCACTTGGACCAATCCACTGTCCTAGTCCTATCAAACAGAGAGGTCTTGTTTAAACTTAGATTCATCCAGTCCTAATTTATTGTGTCGGTAAGTAAGAAACCCCAGTAAACAGATGTAAGTAGCAGCAGATTAACAAAGAGAAACTTATTTTAATCAGTCTAAGTGCAGGCCTTCTTTGCTCTTGAATGTTTAAATTCTCCTAATTATTTAAAAAAAAAAATTCCCTTAGACATCTGTAAACAACCAGTGAAAGAAATTTATGTGTACACACACATTTCTCTGATTACTCAAAACCAAAATAATTTCTGCTTCAAATTTGAGAATGAAACTACAGTTCAATGTAATGCTAAGTTTAGCTTAATGTAATGTTTCTCTATACAGATGCACAGAGAATAACCTGATTTCACATGTCAGAAATGGTATAATTCGCAATGCACTCCGTACCAGTTCAGCATGTGGCTAAAAAGATGAATCTCTAAACCGTACAGAACAATGAAAAATTAAGGGCTTTGAGTGACAGCAATGGAGTCATCTGTAACTCCAACCATTCCAATGACGCCTACATTCCCATTAGCCTCCCTGTTTCATACTGGATACCTTTTTAATGATAACCTGGAATGAAAATCAGATAAGTGGGGTTTTGTAAAGCTTTGTGTGTTGATCTTACTCTGCTTTGCCAGAAGTCAATGGTTATGCTTCTGTACTAAAAGTGGAAATAGTCTGTATAGTTTTGAAAAGCTTATCTTAAGCATGTACAGATATAAAGATTTCTGAAGAACAGGAATGATCTTCAGCTTCAACTTCTCAACAAATGCAGCCGCCTCTGAATTCCCTGTAAATTACGAGTACTCATTCACTTTTCTCCCTCAGGTGGTCTTCTCAAGACTTGTGCTCCAGACCCCTCAACAACTCCATTGTCCTTCTCTAGATCACACAACAACTGTACCTTTGATTTTCCATTCAAATAAATTCAAGATGCAGCCTTGAAAATTAGCTAAGTAATAAACAGCTATAATAGATTTTCTTTGTTAAGGTTTACCAAAATGCAGCCATCAGAAGTAATTTTATTGTCAAATTATATTAAAAGAAACTAGATTAAAATACCGTTTGGGTTGGGTTTTTTTTTCTGCTCCTCAAATCTCACATGAGAGTATCAGGGCTACTCAGGAAGGTTCAGGTTTAAAACTTCTCTAGTCTGAATGTACCACAGCATAAGAGCAGCTCTATGATACCACACTAAGACATGTAAACCCTGATGTGACAAGAGTGGCACTTAAACTGAAAATACACTTCAGCTGTCAGATGCTAATTAGACTCTGAAATCTTTCTAGACATCACAATAAACGTGTTAATTAATATCACACGGGATGGCAGTTTATGAGATTTGGGATGTCTATCTCTGGCAACAGTAAAAGAGCAATAAACTATTTTGATAAAAGGTGGAATTGTAGTACAGAGGAGTTTAGTTTCAGTTTTTCCATATCATAGAGTTCTTTTCACCCTGCACAGTGCTCCTTTCCAAAGGAAGGATAATGTATGAACTGCTTAACACACAACAGAATTTTTGGACTTTACCAAAAGCTGTGCAAAGCAGCAAGCTTATTCTGCTTCAAAAAACTTGTGAACTGTGACATTTAAGGCACTTCTACACTTTGTTTGGATAATTAGTTTGAATAAAATCCTCTCCCTCAAAGCATCCACTTCCCATCCTCCTACCACCCTACTTCCAACTTCTGCTTCTACAGTTTTGCTTAAAGATGTAACTGTGCTGCTTGGTCTTCCAAAGGCTTCTGGGAAAAGACAATAGACAACTGAATAGAACATTCTCCACTTAACCCCATTTCAAAATTATTATACTGATGAGTTATCATTTTTTGTCCAGTTTTTACAAAAGTAGTCCTGGTGGCATTATCCAAAAGGACAGGACCTCTTTAAAACCATTAACTCAATTTAGGGTTTGGTAAGCACTTATATGGCAAAATGTGTAGTGTTTCTGAAAAAGGTCTCTTGGGCTGCTTCTCCCAAAATGTTTTGCTCCAAATCACGAAGCAGGAATGTAGCTCAAGGAAACACTGACTCTGACTTTCTTACAACCTGACATGTTGCCAAAGATACTTACTAAACCAATTGGTGCTTCATTGACCAAACTCAATAGTGACTACTGTCAGAATTCAAAGTAAATGGCATTTTCTTCAAAGGTTAGATGTTATCAAAGGGAACAAAACCATGCATGCTGACACTTTGCAAGCAAGCGATTACACCATCCACACTGCCTGAAGATACTTCTCCTTTGGCATGGTTTTTGGATTATTGGAATGGACCAGGACACTTCAGGTTGCCTGCTGGTAATACAGAGATGTGCTGATATACTAAATACATGTTCTCCAAAATGTTTGCTCTTTTTTTCTTTGTAAATATACCAGCAATTAATTATATGCCCAAATAAACAAGCAGAACACATTTGAATCTTTATGGCAAAGAATAAAGGAGGCGAATCAGATAGATGGAATTGCATATACAAAAGTGACAGAACAAAGGTAAAAAGTATGATTATTATAACACAGCTTATAAAACATTTGTTCTACAAAAATAAGGGAAAACAGAACTTTCTCTTTATAGAGTAAAAATACTAATATTTCAAACAACTTTTAACATACAAGGGATAAGCATCCTAACATTAGAGAAAATGGAAGCAAAAATATCCCAGTACAATACTTCTACTCACTCTGAAAACTCCTGATTGCATTATCTATCATCTACTTATCTCTAAGAAAACATACGCTCATAGTACTGAAGGTCATAGCTTCAAAATGCAAAATGTTCACAGCTTTGTGAGCCCTACTCTTTAGCATTATTTTTGTATTAGATTTCAAAAAACATCTTACTCAACTTTAGCTATCTAAAAGCTTCCTCCTACAGTCCACAGAGTAAAGACAGTTACACAGAGTGACTCATTCTAGCTTATGCTAGGTATCAGAGACAGCTACAGCACATGATTCTCTAGGTGTGTCTCTCTTCATTCACCTCCTATAGAAGGAATTCCAACCTAACTCCTTCATAAAAGCAGTATTTCTGCTACCTTTGTAGTCAGTCAAAAACTATTATCACTTGGAAGAAATAATTCCGGAATCTGATCTGTCTTCAGCTTCAAACATTACACAATATGAAGTGAATGATAAAGCTGTATGTGCTCTGCTTATCCTCCCTTGAGCCCACTGACAGCTGAGCATCTAGGCCTGATGCAACATTTACTGATCCAGTATGTCAGCCAATCTGTTCCAAATTTGCAAAAGAGTATCAAATAACTCAAAGATGGTAAAAAGAAAAGTAAAACATTACCTGATCGCTTTTTAGTATTTCTCCTACTAAAATAGGTGCAAAATGTTTATTTGTATTAGTCTAAGGTAATGAATATGATCATCACCTCGGTGAGATCATACCTACACTTGAATATAGTCCATGTACTTCACATACACACCAGGGTGTACAAGCAATGCAGTCATGAATTAGAACCCTGCCTTTCATTAAGAAAACCCTGTTCATCCTCAAAGACACTCCACACAACAGAGCCTTGAAATTCAGTTTTCTTTGATTTTCTCTGTCATTTACTTAGTAAAGAAGGGGTGTTCCATTTCCATCCATCTGCTTTTTCAATATCCTCTCAAAATTTTATTACGGTGTGTTCTATCATTCGGCTTTTCCTTATGACTATCCTCTTCTGGTTACAGCTAGAGCAGTGCTGGCCTGTAACCTTTGGCAGTTTGCAACTGTCTTTGTAATTCAACGGATATTGGTAGATCCAGGTGTAACCATTTGAGCTGGAACAACCAGTCTCTCTCCCTTTCAAAAAAAAATTGGTATTAAACTTTTCTGACTTTTTTTTTTCTTTTTCTTCCACTTTCAGACACAGTACAGCTGGAGCAAAAACAATTACAAAAAAGAAAATCCATACAAATCTACAATCGTACACAAGTCATGGAACGGAAACAGCATAAGACAGTCTTCACAATCCCTGAGAAAGATTACAATACATTCACTTGTGAATTCCCATCACGTAACACTTTTTTGACCAGTAGTGGAACATCCTGTTCCAACTCCTGACTCCTTGTCCTGAATAATACCCTGAACAAAGTTGTGTTGTACTGCCAGATAAAAACAGAAATAAATAGAAACCATTTAAAACAATTAACGAGAGATTAATAACACTATCTTAAAAAAAGAAAAAATTATGACATTAGTGAACTACTGGATCAAATTAGCATATAGCAAATTCTAGCTCATTGTACCCAATCTGACTTCTTCACTCACAGAACCTAGTACTTCTAAGGTGTATAAATTAGAAGTGACTAGTCACTAGTCATTTTCCTCTGGAAATAATTTACCAAAATAAATAGTTATACTAATACCAGTCCAAACATTAAAGAACTCTTCTGAAATAACAGGCTATACTGATTTACCCATAAGGTTGTGAAATCCGTTGGCAAATTCTGATTTATTAATAGTATATTCCGTAGCTGAATAAAGAACGGAGTATAATTTTCAAATTAATTTTCTGATCAGATGAGAAGTGACTGAATTCAAGGTTCATATTTCAGCACACAGAGTACCAAACTAAATACCTTCATTAAATATAGATCTACATTTTTTTGACTTTGTCTTTAAACCTGCCTGATGCAAAGTAAAGAATAAGTGGCATGTTCCATCAGAATTTTATCTTGATAAAAAGTCCTTTTGCAGATATATTTGATATTCATTACATCCCTGTAACAGCCTCTGCATCTGAAATGTTATCAAACTTTGGCAGAATCTTTTCATCTTAATAATACAAAAGTAGACTTTGTTTTCACAATCATATCTTGTGCAGATTATCAATAGGAAAGGTTTGACTGACACAGGGAAAGGAAAAATAGTTCTGATTAAATCTGAGAGATTTTATTTGGACTGGTTTCACAAGGAGAAAAGGTTATCTATCTATTCTGACATAAATCAGACTTTTTCTGGCTATTATTTTTTATAGAGAGCATTTCATTATTATTTTCAGGAGTAACTGTAGGCAGCCTTCAAGAAAGTTCTGCATTTTTGGCTTTGGTGATTATCTTTAGTTTATCACTCAGCCACATTCTGTCTTTCACTTCATTTTTAAAGGAAAAAATAGTGAAAAAGTTATTCAAAATTGCCAAAACAAAGTTGTCATGTGTTTGACATTACTCAAACCAACAACAAGGGATGTAAGTCAAAACACTGAACAGTTGCCTTCTACTGTTTATAGTTTTATTTCCATGTGATATCCACTCTAATTTTAACTAACTTTTGGAAGGTAATGATGCACCAATTCCAATAAAAATTCCCCATACTGTTTAAACTCTTTTTTCCTGTTACAAAATGGATAAATGTCAATCAGTCACACTTACTGAAAAATCTGTCATTATTACACTACAGTATTTCCCTGTATTATTGCGAACTACACTCTGGTTTTGTGTATTACTCAAAAAGAATCATAGAATGTTTAGAGTTGGAAGGGACCTTGAAGACCCTCAAGTTCCAATCCCCCTGCCATGGGCAGGGACACCTCCCACCTTTGAGCAGGTTGCTCAAAGCCCCATCAAGCCTGGCCTTAAACAGCTCCAGGGATGCGGCATCCACAACTTCTCTGGGCAACCTGTTCCAGTGCCTCACCACCCTCACAGGAAAGAATTTCTTCCTAATATCCAAACTAAATCTCCCCTCTTCAAGTTTAAAACCATTACCCCTTGTCCTATCACTACACTTCCTGACAAAGAGTCCCTCTCCTGTAGGCTCCCTTCAGATACTGGAAGGCTGCTAGAAGGTCTCCCCAGAGCCTTCTCTTCTCCAAGCTGAACAGGCACAGCTCTCTCAGCCTGTCCTCAGAGGAGAGGTGCTCCATCCTTCTAATCACCTTCCTGGCCCTCCGCTGGACTCGTTCCAACAGTTCTATGTCCTTTCTCTGTTGAGGACTCCAGAACTGGACACAGGACTCCAGGTGGGGTATTGTGAGTGCAGAGTAGAGGGGCAGAATCACCTCCCGTGACCTGGTGGTCACACTTCTTTTGATGCAGCCCAGGATATGGTTGGCTTTCTGGGCTGCCAGTGCACACTGCCGGCTCATGTTGAGCTTCTCATCCATGAGCCCTCCCAAGTCCTTCTCCTCAGGGCTGCTCTCCAGCCATTCTCTGCCCAACCTGTATTTGTGCCTGGGATTGCCACATCCCAGGTGCAGGACCTTGCACTTTGCTTGGTTGAACTTCATGTGATTTGCATTAGCCCACATCTCAAGCCTGTCCAGGTCCCTCTGGATGGCATCCCTTCCTTCCAGCGTGTTGACTGCACCACCAAGCCTGGTGTCATTGGCAAACTTGCTGAGGGTGCATTCAATCTCACTGTCCATGTCTCCAACAAAGATGTTAAATAGTACTGGTCCCAGCACCGACCCTTGTGGGACACCACCCATCACCACCCTCCACTTGGACATTGAGCCGTTGACCACAACCCTTTGAGTGCGGCCATCCAGCCAGTTCCTTATGCACTGAGTGGTCCAACCATCAAACCCATGACTTTCCAATTTGGAGACCAGGATGTCATGTGGGACAGTGTTGACTGCTTTACATAAGTCCAGATAGATGACATCCATTGCTCTGCCTTTATTCACTGAGTTTGTGGCAGTATCATAGAAGACCATCAAATTTGTCAGGCAGGATTTGCCCTTGGTGAAGCCATATTGGCTGTCTCCAATTATCTCCTTATTTTCCATGTGCCTTAGCAGAGATTCCAGGAGGATCTGCTCCATGATCTTGCCAGGCACAGTGGTGAGTGACTGGCCTACAGTTTCCTGGGTCTTCTTTTTTCCCATTTTTGAATACCTGGGTTATGTTCCCCCTTTTCCAATCAACAGGAATTTCACCAGATTGGAATGATTTCACAAATACGATGGAAAGTGGGAAAACTAAAGAATTTTGGTATAAATACATATAAAGTCAGTAAAGTCAACTATCATTCATAAGTAATAATAATAATAAATAACAACGTTTTTGTTACAGCTAATGTTTATATTTTGGACTTCACGCTCATATAATATTGAAAATAAATCACTACTCTCTCTTACTAGAGTTTTTCCCTTTCTTTGTTCTAAAGTGTTAATTTTGAATTATTTCAAGGCAGGATTAAACCATGGAAGTTTTAAAGATAAGATTAAAAGATGTCACTAGTCTCATCTTTTCAAACTGACTTGCAAGTCACAGAATCAGATGCAAGAGCCTGTAAGAAAATATTTTTGTTACAAACAAATCAAATATACATGACACGTATCTGCACTTGTTCTGTACCCAGCTCTGAATAATTTCAAAATATTATTAAGTAAGCTAAATCCTCAAATTCAGCATACCTTCCATCAAATGGCCAAATAGCTGTAAAGAGGTGTATGTATAGTGTACAGTAAAAAGAAACAACATATATTGTAGGCTACTGCATAACAAATTCTGTACTTGGGAAGAACCCTAAAGTATTAAAGAAAAAAAATCCAAAGCAAAAGAGGAAAAACAGTTTCCATTTGCAACTATTCAAGTTGTAATATCACAATAACATTTTAAGCTATCTATCTCAGTGCTTCAAGATCTTCTTGACCTTTCAAACAGAAACTTTTAACAAGACATATTGACAGGCAAGAACTGCACCCCTTCCCATGTTTGCAAATCTTTCCTTAATGGAATTTCATTTCACCTCTTCTCCTGGATTCATGTAGGAACTCCACTGAGAGAAAGTATATTTCTTTACATGAGCCATTAGTTATGTGTAAACACCAGGATTTCCAGGACTTGATAAATTATGTCACTTGTTACTTAATTTCTCTATCTATGACTATAAAATTGAGTAAAACCTGTAAAATTCAGTAGTCAAAGCAGATGTCAGGCCTTTGTAAACAGACCCTCCCCAGCCTTCCTGTAAGCCCCCTTCAGCTACTGAAAGGTTGTTATTAGGTCTCCCCGGAGCCTCCTCTTCTCCAGGCTGAACAGCCCCATCTCCCTCAGCCTATCCTGGTAGCAGAGGTGCTCCAACCCCCTGATCATTTTCATGGCCCTCCTCTGGACCCGCTCCATCAGGTCCATATCCTTCCTGTATTGAGGGCTCCAGACCTGCACACAGTACACCAGGTGGGGTCTCACCAGAGCAAAGTAGCAGAATCACCTCTCTGGCAACACTTCTTTTGATACAGCACAGGACGTGATTGGCCTTCTGGGCTGCAAGTGCACACTGTCTGCTCATGTCCAGCCTCTTGTCCATCAGCACCCCCAAGTCCTTTTCCTCGGTGCTGCTTTTTAATACCTCATCCCCCAGTCTGTACTGATAGTGAGGATATTGAGTGTGCAGAACCCTGCACTTAGTCTTGTTGAACCTCATGAGGTTCATCTGGGCTCACCTCTCCAGCCTGTCCAGATCTCTCAGGATGACATCCCATCCCTCCTGTGTATCGACAACACTACGATGACTTGGTGTCATCTGCAAATATACTAATGGTGCTCTCAATTCCTCTATGTTATTGATTAAGATGTTAAATAGTATCAGTTCCAGCACAAACCCTTGAGGGACACCACTTGTGACTGCTCTCCAGCTGGACCTCAGGCCAGTGACCACCACCCTCTGGATGCAACCATCCAGCCAGTTTCTTATCCACTGAACAGTCCACCCAGTTTACATGAACAGGTATCACTCACGTAGCCAATGCCTTCTGAAAATAAAGCTCCAAAGTGGCTTTGTTTTTCCCATGATAAAATTTTAGATTCTCCCATCTATCTCAAGAAGAGTGATATTCTTCATGAGTAAGATTGTTGCAGCTCATTTTGTGAATTCCAGTTATCATATCCTTATGTGAATTTAATAAAGCTTAGCCTTAGCTGCCTTGAACTGCAGCCAAACATTTGATTTGTTCTATTTCATTTTATTCATTTATATGCATCTTGCTACCATCTGGAATCATAAAAACAAACAGTTCAAGCAGTTAATGTGTTAAAAAGGGGCAATGAAATAATAAAACATTCTCTTCCAACCCCCTTATTCCCCCACCCCATTTACTCTGTTTCTTTCATATCCAGTTCAGAACTCATGTTGCCATTTCCTAATTCCAAAACGACTTTCTGTAAGAGGATTGTCAGGACAGATGTTGGAAACCTTACACAACTGAGCACGTGCCGTCTTATCCACGTTCAGTGTTTCAAAGCCAAAATACTGTAACTAATAAATCATGCTTGGTAGCTGAAAGGGAACAGATAATTGCACCATTGTCTATCTTGTGCACAGAAAACACCAAAAGAGTATTTTTCGCTCCAATTACATTTTCCTTTTTTAATTGCTATTGACAGCATTATTCTGTCATTTCTCACTGCTTTTAATATCCAACCTTCAAAATAAATTTCTGAATAGGTTTTATTCATTCATTACTTCGTGTGTAAAACAATTTTGACTACGTCCACTTATCGGTGTTTTCACTAGTAGAACGAGATAGAATTCAAAAGAAAACTCACAATGTATTTACAAAATAAAAAAGAATATATAAGTTGATGAGCCATACAAGTATGCAGAACACAGCATGCTTTTGGGCTCTACCCTGAAAAATGCATCCGAATAGATATATTTGAAATATTTACATCCATGAGTAGACTGAATTCACTTGTATATTTACACATATAAATAGTGGATCCATAAAAACAATTAAGGTTCTGATTTCCAATGAGACACCTAAATATACTTAAGGATCCAGAAATACTAAATATTTGTACTGACATATGAATGTATTAATCTCAGAGAATTTGGAGAGGATCCCAGAAGATGCAAGAATCCCAGAAACTGGCTGAATAGAAAAAGTACTTTCTTGAAAGTATTGACATGGCACAGTCAAACTCCTCCAAACATGCTTGGTTATCAGCATTAATTTAAAATTTGTGTGAATGTTCACAGAGTCTTTATGAGCAATAATATGCAGCAACACAGAAGAAATTGTGAGATGATGCAACAAACTACCATGCATATTAAAAGAGTTTAAAAGACGTCAAGACTGATAAAGATGTGTCTAGTGAAGCATGACTAGAGAGTTGAAGACTGTTTAGTATCTAGAGGCAAAGAAGATGTTGACATAGACAAGTGAGGCTGTAAGGAAAGAAATATCCTTCAGCTTCCTCATGTGAAGTGCTTCAGTTTTCCCGCTCAACATGAAAGTATTTTTAACATAGGAAGGAAGGAATGAAGAAAGATCACCTGAACATGAGGGCCTCACTAGACCAGAACAGAAATTTTCACCTTATCCTATCATTTCAACTGAGACCCATGAAAGAACAAAGATAAAATTTGATGAGCATGATACAAAGTAACTTGAGGTAGGAAGCTGGCCAAAGGAATAATCCATGGAAGTGGTCTTACACTGAAAAAGGGATGATGCAAAAAGGAAACTGGATCAGCAAAGATCACTAGGTTAGGTATCACTTCACAACCTTCTCCATGCAGCAGTCAAATAATGTTACTACTTTCTTAAAATGTGTTCATCATATATGTAAAAGTTATTCCGAGTCTGTAAGTCTGATGGAATCCTTAAGCCTAACATTTTCAAAATTAGTAGGTTTGACGATTGCCTCGTGCAATTAAACATCAATCTGTTTATTTATGTTTTTTAATTAGTCACCACAATGTCATTTTACTAGATTAAAATAAAAACTTTGGGCCATCAAAAAATCAGTTCAGCCATGCTACTAAACAGAAAGAAGCATCTTAGAATCCTCCTTTATATAGAAAATAAGCATTTGAAAAGTATTAGCAAATTACCCTCTTTTTGTGTGTATACCTATGGATAGGTTTCCACAGCCCTATAATGTATAAGGGTTTAAAAGGTAAATACTTAGTGTGAAGAACAAAGATCCACACAGAAGCTATTATCTTACTTCAACATGTCTAATAGGACATCCTTCTGAAAAGTATTAGATACCTGTACTTGGAAGAGTAGCTTACTGTTATTTTGAAGGAGGAAAAAAGATTTTCTTGTAGGATTGTCAGTAAACTCATCGTTCCCTCTTGTTTCTAAAAAATATTATAGATCAAGCTGACTTAGCATGGCCTGTAGAACAGGGAATACAACAATGCTTATCACTGCTGCTAATAACAGTATCAGACATACCTTTAACAAGTCACAGCAGCTCTTAGTTGCAGCTCTCACTGAGTTCCAAGTTTAACACGAGTTGGGAAAAACATCTCTTCTACAAATGTAGTAGTTTTAGCTTCTAACTTTGAAATCAATAGCAATCAAAATCTCAGCAGGCTGTAGAAGTTACAGCCTCATTTCTGCTAAGCTTGAAAACATAATCCAATGCTTTCCTCCTCTCTTGAAATTTTGGTTACAAATATGCTTATTCAAAATAGGAAAGCACTTTCCCAGCCTCAGTTTGATTCATTGGTATGTTTGCTGCAGACAGTTCCATGTTTATCCCCCAAAAGCACGCGCTTTTGAAAACGGAAGACAGAAGGTAGGAAATGCTTATGCTTTTATAGCATGTGGTTTCCTGAATATTTACAATTACTCAAATACTCTAAAAGTTTAAAGGAAATGAGGTTGCAAATTCCATTCATCTGTTTGCAGTACTTGTATCTGTGGGTCATTTGCTTATCTGAAATACACGTACATTGTGTTTGGCTAAGACAAGAATTTATGTTGTTGTTTTCCTTGGAGGTAAGAGAGAGTATCAGCCCATCGATGATGGTTAAATATAGGTAAAAAAATATAGGTAAAGTGGTTTTGGGAGGGAAAGCCTATGATTGGAATCTTTCAGATCTACATTAGTGTCAATGTGTCTATAATCTTACAACTTGTTTGCTATTGATGCACACAGAATAAAAGGCAAGTTTTCATGCTGCCTAGACAATAAAAAGGAGGAAAAATTCTTTTAAGGAGATGTCTTAGATTCATATTTCTGGTGAACATATCAAGACAAAATCACATCTCACAAAGAAACAGAGAACATAAGTAGAGGGCAGTTTACCTGTCTGACAGCCATGGGCATAACCTCTTAGCAGAGAAAGAATGAAAATGGTACTCAGAAAGTACATAGGAATTCAGCTCATAATTCTTAGCTGAAATTCTTTGATGGGAAATGAAATTTTGTATCTTTGATATCATCATTCAGGTTTTTTTTTATTGGAAGTGATTTGAGCTTTAATGAACACTGTCAAAAAAAACCAAAACCCCCCATAGTAAATACAAATGAATAAAACCTACTTAGAAGAAAGCAGAAAGTCAGTGGTACCCCTGAAAAATTGAGTGATAACACATTTACTTAATATTTATCTGCATAAATACAAATAATTGAATTTGATTTACATTTGGTCTATTTATGAAATAAGAAGAGGCCCACAATTTAGAGTACGTTTTCATAACCTTTTTTTTCCTGACATTTTCAGTAACAAGACTTAAGAGAGCAAGTCTATACAATAGGAAAAAAAAATCTTTTAGAATAGTAGGAGTCAGTATTGAATTAATAGATGTGAAATAGTGAAAAAGAACTGAAATTCAAAACTGTACTTATCATATTGCACTCTTACCTTCATGTTATCAAGAGTCACTTTGTAATATAGTGTGAGCCCGGTAGTCTCAGAAAGGAAGACTCGACTTTTCCAGTTCTCCAACATGTGTGATCAAAGGAAACCTTAGTGCTTGGCTATCTTTCATAGCAAGACACGTTGGGTACTGAGATAGAATTTAACTGTAGATATATGCCTATGTAATATATACTGCCTTTGCTAATTGAATATGTGATAAATGCATATATACACCCTCAAACTTTCTTTATATACACACACACACAAAATACATACATACATACACACATAGATACATATATATAAGCACTATCTCTCTCTCTCTCTAGCTCTAAAAACTGTATAAACACTCAAACATACATGTAAACATTGTTAGATGTACAACTCTTGGAATTCCTGCTCAGGTCAGATTTCTTTGAAGAAAATGTAGACAAAAGAAATATACTGCTGAGTATGAGGTCTTGAAAGAAGCATATTTCTTTAGACTACTAGTAAGTTTTACAGTATTTTACCTATGATAACGTTATTTTAGCAATTAGAGCTCCTAATTACTGTAAAAAATATTGGTATATGTACGGATCTGATGGTATGCATGCACTAAGCAAAGAGACCAGAGGTGTATGTAAAGACAGAGTTTCTCCAGAAGGTATACAAATATAATCTTTAAATAAAATTTATTTTAGAAATAGATAAATAAGACATAAAAGGAACAGTGCTCAATTCAATATGAAAGGAAAAAATATATTAAAAAATATTTGTTAAAAAGATTTTACACATAATACTTAAGGATATACCATAAATATAAGTTTTATGGTAAAATGGGAAATCACGGAAAATGTGTAACAAAAAAACCCCGCAGCATTACAGTTTACGTTAAAAAAATAATTCTATTTACATCACAAACCAGCTTTGTTCCTGACAGCACCCTACTGCCCTTCAGCAGTCCTCCACTCAATTAAATTCAGAAGGATTTAAGGATATCCTCCAAAGTCCAATATATTTTCCAGTACTATAGGCAGCTTTGATGCACACTGTAGATTGTGTGCCATAGCTTTACTCAGCGTGACTCACTTGACATCAGGGCACGTTTGAGACTGAGTAGCTCTGAGCTTTTGTAGACACAGATCTATATGAAATCCAGACATTGACAATATGACACAAGATGCAGAACAGCTAACCTGAGAGCCATCATTGGCTGCCAGCATTGTAGGGCTAAAAGTGGCAATGTGGTTAATTTACACTGTAAAACTGGCAACAAATAAGGGACTTCTTCTTGCTGAGTCACATATAGCACTGTAACTAACCAAAACCATACAGACCTCTCTGCACTGGTGACAGGGTAGCCATGTGCACCATAAAAAATGATTAATCTTTTGAGATGATGGTAAATAATAATAATTACAGTCTGAAGTACAACAAAATAACTTAGAAAGTATGATGGATGTTCCAAAATAAAGATAATGAGTTTTCCCTTTCAAAATCGGTATTTGGTCAACTCAATGATTTTTGGTCTTAATTTACTCTGACTTTTATGCAGTCAGAAAACAGCACTTCTGTTGGTGAAAACATCTGAGAAAGAGTTGGCTTTGACACACATACATCTACCTTTGACTCAGGATCCTAATACTCACTTAAAACAGAAAGTAATAACTTAAACACAGAATTTTTTGACTGGTCTCCATTCAGCCTCCACATCACTGAAAAGTGCAGAAATTGGTATTCAGCACACATACACATTTGGTCAGTACACATAAGGCTTCCGTGAGACTTTCATGAACCTATTTAACCATCAAAAGGAAATGAGTTCTCTGAACAATTCTTATACCAGTCTATGAAAAAGTTACTTATTAAAAAGTGATACTTAGAGTTAAGAAAAAAAATAGATTTCAAAACAGAGGAAATGCATGAAACTGAACTACTTAAGAGGTTGCTGGCTTTTTCCTTAGCATGTTTGTTATTATATTTGTCTGTGTTGACTCACGAGAGAATGTGAAGAAAGAAATAACTGATTTGGACCAATAATCCAACCACTTGATGTACCTTTTGTTTCAACACATGTAACTTTTAAAAAGTTTAAAATCCTGGATACTTCTAGAATTATTTACTGATAAACTAGAATCATATGACCACTGAAATACTAGGAAAAAGGTAAACCTCTGGCAAGTTAAAAACAAAAGAACTAGGAATCTCATGAAAAATATTTTTCTCTGCAAACATGTAACTGGCATATTTGAATTAGAAAGATACTTATGGAAGGTTCCCTTCCTAAGAAAGTAGGCACTTCCAGAGGGCATGCAGTCTTAACATTAAAATAACTTGCTATAATGTATCTATGCCTTTTCACTACCAGAGGAAAGAAACAAGGTCCACTTGAGATGACTAAATTAGATGCCTGAAATTAGATTAGATTAACCTAGTCCATTATCTCATATCACTATCTTTTGATTCAAAAAACCCCAAAAATTTCAGGGTAAGCATTCAAATTATTTGGTGCCTTTTCTTAATCAAACATTAATAAGTATGAATTTTCTCATCAAGGAAATACAACCTAATTAACATAAGAATAGAAACTTGAGAAATACTCAAAAAACAAAGACAAAACAGAAGCCAAAAATTTGTGATATCCTACCATCTTTCTGACAAACAAGTCTACTAGGACAAAGGGCTATTACTCTTAACAAATATCTTTCAGTGTTTTCCATCACCCACCTCAAAGCATTTAAGCAAACAATTGTAACAACAATAGGAAGGACCAATTTATATTACACTAAACAAGACTTCTGGAATAAATTCCTTACTACCTTTGAATTAACTTTCAACCCAAAGCAACTGGCTGAATTGTGGAATTGAGTCAATAAATAACGTTACTCTCTGTCTAACCACTGAAAGCGTTGTTTTTTTAGTGTGAAGCATCAGTGCTGCAAGGGTATAATAAAACTTATAAATAAGGAATAGGAAAACTGTCTTACAGATACAAACTTCTTTGCATGAAAATGATTTGATTAATGGAAATGAAAAATTTTCTGTAACAGTCACAGCTATAATTATGCAATACAATATGCTAAATTACAATACGTACTTCATTATTAATAGAATTTATTTTACAGATCAAATAGCCAAATACACATTTTTAAAAGAGCCAGATAGCAAATGTGGAAGAAACTATAGGCAACAGTCATGGCAGACATTCTGCAGTCCAAGAACTGAGGCAATGTGAATATTAAGTACAAGCCTATAAGTACCTTTACATCAAACATATAGTAATGTGTAAAAATTTCATGTTGTAGCCTAATTCATGAGTCATTAATAACTTTTTTCTTTAAAAGAAAGTTATATATACTATATATATCCCAGTTAAAAGCAGTGTCTGGATTTCATTTTATTCTAGCAAACTAAGATTACATGTCTTCATATAAGTGCAGAAAACAGGGTTCTTTATACTCCTTTGCTTCCTAACAAATTTTGCATTGCATATGAAATTCTAATATTATAATAATATAATTATAATGTAATTTTTTTTTTTTTTAAAAAAGGTAACTATATAGAGAAATAATATGGGAAAAAACCCAACAGTAAGCCATGTTGCTGGCTAACAGTGAAAAAAGTATGTCTTATATTTCCTACTTTATCACACTGAAAAGCAAGCCACTGTATTTATGACTTCTTTTTTAAATAAAAGAACTTCAAAAGGTTAAATGTATGGCACCTGGTACACAGACATTATCTAGGTTTCAGCAAGCAAAACGCATATTAAATTTTATTTTTAGACATTACGTGAATATTTTCCAGTTATTTAAGAGGTCATCATTTATTACAAATTTTTGTGGATAAAAAAGCAGGTAGTGCTCATTTTTCACTACTACTATTGTGCCTACAAAATGAGAGACCAGTGATTTGATCAGTTATATTTATGATCCATAGCAGCAATAACATCATTAAAAATATTATGGAATAGATATAAATAACATTTAATTCTTGACATGTATAATGGTGCTATAAGTGACATCAATTAATTTGTTTTTCTTTTAAACACAGGGAGTATAAAGAACTTTACATTCTCTTTTTAATGTATGAATAAAATTTATTGCTCCCTTTTAATATATTTATAGAAACAAAATCCCTAATTGTTTCAACTAAAATAAATAGAGAAAAAGTCTGGGACAAAAAGATGATTACAAGCAAAATAGATTTACCATAATTGCCAACTGTGAAGAAGTATGGGTCACATTACTTTTTTCTTAGCAAAACTACATTATAGAACACTATAGCACAATGTACTAAAATTTCTTTGCTTTTTTCTTTTTAAAAAATTCTTGCCCTTGATACCTTTTAGTAGGGCAGCTTGAACAGTTCATCATCACTTCCAAACCCCTCTGGAGATCAGACGATAAATTTCTTCGGCAATCAGAGACAGGACAAAGGGCTTTCTCGTGCTATTTCCTTGTTTTCATGTTTGCTGGCTTAACATCATTGTGTACACGTACGACTTCAGTATATAACATCAGATGCGATGACGTTCAGAGCTGGCAAACAGAGAAACAGCATGAGAAAAGCCCTTTCCTGCATCATTTTCCCCATATATTGTAAAATTTGTTTCCATCTCAATCACTACATGGTTTGAAAAGAACCAAACTGCTGTGGTTCTAAATAACAAACCATTTTTGTTATGTTCGTGACTTTTCAGATTTATATACACAAAGATTTGCACACATCTATACACATATAGCAAAAATGCTGAAACAGAAGGAGCTATGGAAATGGCTTCTATGTATGCTATTCTAAGTTTTTTTTCTTTTTTTCCTTTATCACCTCAACACACAAAGGTCTGCTCAACAGCTATAGCTATCAGAAGACTACCATACTACCTAGAACATGTTCTACAAGGTTTTGACAGACTTTGTTCAAGAGCATTGTTACCTAAGAGCATAAAATATTTTGGTCTGAAGAGTTCTTTTGCATCTTTAATCTATATCATCAACAGAGTTAGAGTCCTAAAAACTCAGAGAAATTAAGCCATTCAGATCAATTATTTCACAGGAAAGAAAGCACTATCAATACCAGTCACAAAGACACTAGCCACTCACTGGTCAGGAAATTGCTTTCAACTGCAGACTATTGAGTGCAATACTTTCTGGGAGAAAATAGGAAAAGAAAAACGTGTCAAAATTAAACCGCAGTTAAATCAGACTTCATTGTTGACTATAGGTCATTAAAAAAAAAAAAAAAAAGTTGGGTCATGAGGAGAAAAGAGTAAACTTTTCAGTTATCCACTGAAAAATGAAGGTGAAACGCACTTAACATTTAGGAGTATTTATGCTGCTACTATCCCAAGGCAAACTGCTATTGCAGAGAGAGTTGCATATCATTCTAGCTTGCATAAAAGACACCCAATTGTTAATGCTGGAATTTTATCTACCAACTTCAATATAAACTCAGTCAACAAAGTCTCACTGGAATACAAGCCTTTGTTTTCTCTGAATAAGTTTTTACTTAGTGTCATATTCAAAATGTTTCATTTTTTCCTCGCACAAAGCATTCGTTTCTTTTTTCTTTTCTTACATGCTGCTTTTACCTTTTATTATGAGGCAAGGGAGATACTGTCCAAATAACTTCCCTCGTGCTTTTCCAGTGAAAAATACATACTAAAAGAACAAGGTTTTTTTCAGTGTTTCACAGACAAAAGTAATTTTCTTGAACAGCTTTATTTCAGTAGCACTGCACATTTAAGTAACTACTCGCTAACTTCTGAGTTTTAGACTTTTACTTATCCTTCAGTTACAAATCTTTCTTCCAGAAGTGAAATTAATTTTTTTTCTGAAATGTATATACATTTCAGCAGCGTATCAGAACCACCAGCAAAATTATGTGCCAGAAAATTAAGATAAAATAAGGAAAATATTTAGAATCATAACAATCAATTTTGAAATGGCTTTTAGGAAGGGCTTATACCAACAACTGTTCAGCTAATATTTAGAAGTGTTCTTTGAGTATAATTTACTCTGTATCTGTCAACGCAAAGTACCCATGTTAACTCTACACCATTTTACATACCAAAATCATCAGTACTACCTACTGATAAGTACAGTAGACTAAGCTCACAAGTCTCACTTATTAAAGAAAACAATAAATTCTGCAGCTAAAGATTTACCTAATAGGTGAGTTTTCCGAGCTATTAGTTTCTGGAAGAGTGTAATCTTTCAGTTCTCATAGTAAGTGGGAAGCTACAACAACATTTCACCAAATTTCAACTCAGAAAAAAAAAAGGCTTCAAAAAATATAAGCAAGTCTAAACAGTTGCTACTGAGACAGTAGGGCCCTAAAAAAGCTATGTATTTCAAATGAGGTCTACTTCCCATTCAGATTTCTGTAAGGAATATAATGTCCATCTCCAGTCAGTTTCTAACAAGTAAGTACAGCAGAGACCGCTGTGTCATCTGAAATTTTGATACCTTGATTGATATGTTCACATATGATAGAATCTTGGCAACTAAAATCAACGAATGAAGACCTGCATTAATAATATAAGAAAAAATCAGTCCACATGCCTGCTCACTCCCTCAGCTTCCCAAAGACGATACAGTGTACCAGGAGTGAAACTAAATTATCATACAGACCAGAGTCCACTGTGAAACAGGGAGAACCACTAAAAAGCATGAAATCATAGATTCAGGGCATGACTGCATCTTCCAGCTCTATCAATGAAAGAGGTGGACTGAAACAGAACCAAGTCCTCCAGTGCTGCTTTCATGAACACTCACTCATGTTTCTTCACTAACACAAAATCAGATAAAATTTGTTTTTAAGTTAAAGCTTAAAATGACAATACAAAAGGTCACAAGACCCTTACTGATAGATGAGGTGTTTATTTTCAAAGATTTCTACTATTCTTACAGTATAAATTACATTCTTTTCAAATTGAAAGAACATCTGAATTAGCATTAATTAAAAGAAATGGACAAGAAGGAGGATGCATGAGAAGTTCTAATGAATCTTCACAGCAGCAGCTTCTTTGAACCAAGCTACCAGAGATAACATTGTACTCTGTCATAATGCAGGTTTTGAATAGACAGGTTGATACCAAGATAGGCATTTGAATTGTCTGAATGTTGTTTAAATACTTGAGCAAAGATTTTTGGAGTTTAAAATTGTGTTATGCACTACATGAAAACTACACTGGCAGAACCTCTTCTTTCTTTCCATCATTCAACACAAATGCAGAAAGAGTTACACTTCACATAGTCTGCCTCTCACTAAGGTAAATTTCAAAAGCAATAGAGCTTTTACAAAGCTTATAGACAGATAAACTTTAAAAGTGCTTTATGTTATTCTGCCAAAGAAATGCATCTTTCTGAGAGGCCCAAGGTTACCAAAACAATGAAATTTGTACTGGAAGTGAGTTGGATTTTATGAGCTTTCACATACCCTAGTTTGAAAAACTTTATTATGAATAAGAAGCTCTTTAACAATTTACCATTTGGTAAAACTTCTTTGAAAGAATTCTCTCTATTACATCCCCAAAGAAAACATGCTAACCTGAAGGTCTACTGTCACTAGTATTTACTAATTCCTACTGTATAAATTCAAAATAGGGCACCGGGGGACGATATTTTCTCACATACAAGTGCAACAGAAGCTTGAACTCTCTCTTATGGGAGATTAATTATATTTGGACCATACTTTTCCCTCTTCAGCTTCCTGCAGATCATGATCCAGCTGCTTCAGGAGTCTCCGATTCCTTCTCCTTAAAGATTTCAGCTGTTCCACTGCTTTATTTATTTGCCCACATGACCACTGAAGAGATATTCTGGATTCTAGTATGAAAACTTTTCAATCATCTCTTGCACACTTTTTGAGTGCAACCGTTATGACTTTCTGTCATTTTATAGATCACTTAGACATATTTAGCAGTAAAGACATAATTTCTTTTCTTTAAAGAGAAGAATCAATACCATTCAGACATACACAAAATTTAGAGCTTCAAAAGAAAACATATTTTTAGGTTTAGCTCAGTATTATTTCAAATATCTTAACAGAAAGTTTTAGATGAACAAAACTAAGAGCAGTTGAGATGTGTGGCCTATTAATATCACATCCCATTAGAAACTGCAGCGGTTTCTTCACAGGGAATGTATTCTTCTTTAATCTCCTTCAGAAAGCTTTTGGCTTGTAAAAGGGATGCATTACCGTAATTGTTAGTGATAAAGTAAAATTATTTTCAGTTTTCCAACTAGCACATCTCCCTTTTTAACTGAACTTAGTATTCTTCAATTCTCCAGGCTCTCTTACAGTTTTCTGAAAACTCAGAGACTGTATGACACAAATGTATCATTAACCACAAACATCCTGTTAGCGTCTGAGGCTGGAAGATGGTGGGACAGCATGGCATCTGAAGCACTGTGGCAGAAGGTTATTTTTGGTTGTGTTTTTTTTCTTTACTGGCTAATGGTGACAACTCAAAGCTAGTCTGTCCTGATCCAGCTGCTATAGCACCACAGGATATAAAACTATACAGACTATAATAAACAAAACCAGTTTAGGATTAAGACTGACTTTTAAAACATCCTTTGAGATTTAATAAATACTTTGCTTAGCTTTGCTTGCAATGAAATACAGTTCTGTCCTTATGACCATCATCCTACACAAAAGATTTAACTTTAGTGGTCTTTCTTGCTCCATTTATGTAAATAAATGCATTCATGAAATTATTTAGTTTTATTTAAATAAGTAATAAAAATGTGAATTCCATGTTTAAAGGTAAATGTTGTTTTGAAATTAGTGTAAAAGGCCACTGATAGTAAGCAGTTATACTTTCTCCAACAATGTAATCACTATCATACAGAAAAATAAACCTAAATAAAGGATACTGTAGATTTAACAAATTCAATACAAATAGTCATCTTAATCTTTTTTTGTATATTCAACACATCATACTAATACAATTTCAGGGACATATGGAGGTAATGTAATATCAGGTCACAGGTATTTAAATCCCCCCAGTTCTATTCTGCTCTTCCAGATAGGAAACCCATGCCACTGACCCTTAAGGTACAGATAAAAGGAAATGCCGTTTTCCTAATCAACTTCTGCAGAAGAGAAATGGTTTCCATTCTTCTTTAAAAGCCCCTCTGATAGAAGCTACCTTAGTATACATCTAGAGAGCCATGAACTTCTTTGTGCAGCATTACTGCACAATAAAGTGCATTTGGGCAGACAATGGAAGGCCCTTTTTGGCTCAGAGGAACTACACCAGAACTCAATTGAAAAATCACTTAGATCAAGCCTAGAGAAATGCTGAAAACAGCACTGCATTCCTCAGAATTATGAAAGTTCAACCAGAGAAACAAATTAGCAAGCAGCTTTTCTAATCTGTAATTTAAATTAACATATTCAAGTATTTTTAATAGAAAATACATCTCAAAAAGCTATAAATTTTTCATTGCTGTTGCATCTTAGAAATAAAAAAATATTTCCCTTCAATTTTTCTGTTAATGTGTCTCAGAAAGATGAAAGTTTTATACAGCATAGTGATATGGACTACTGCACAGATTTCTGTGGGTAAGGGAAATAGAATAAAATAACCCATCCTGCAATTTTCAAAAGTAGGATGCTTACTTTGAATAAGGAGGTTTTTTTAGGCACATTTTGCTATCCACTATAGTGGTAACAAAACAAAGCCCACAGAAAAAGAAATTCAAAACCTCTGCTAACAAGAAGTCTACTAGTCACACTTAGGATTTGTTCCCAAGCAACATTATTAAAATATGTTATCAGTAATATAATAAAATCACCTGAAACATTTGTTTCTTCAATGAGTAATTCCTTGACCAATTAAAGCTTAACTAGTAAACTGCTTTCATCTAAAATGGTGATATTTGAAGAAAGAGAAGTAAACAGACAAAGACCAGAGTTTTATTACTAGTGAAAGCTTTCAGAATACGGATAGACATTAGATTAAATTTCCAGTGACTTAAAGCTTTTCTGTAGTGTTGAATAAAAGGCATTTCAGCTCTCCTTTTATTCTTAATTTTAAGCGGAGGACTCTTTAGACATTTCCCTTGCTGTACTGGATTTCTAAGAAGCTAGTATCTGGTTTATCAGGCACAGCAGCAAATAAGTGAGAACAATTAATACTGATGCTTCTAGTTTTCCCCTAACTTTGTCTGCTGTGTCATTTCACCAGATTTATGTAGTCCAGTACCACTATTTTGAAAATGGCACTGAAACTCTCAAGAGGAAAATCCCTGCATGCTTTTGAGAGACCTTTAAGTAACACTATGCCTAAATGAAGGCTGCAATTCCAGACTCCATTAATATTAAGAACCACTTACCAGATTCTGTAAAGCTTTATTGCTTTCCACCCGGCCTAGACTACTTCAATTCTTGAGCATGCAATACTATAGAAGACAGTACCAAAACCGCTCTCTGCCTTCAGGAGCTGCACTCCGTACTGCAGTAATGCAGGAAGTGCCATACTGCCATCTGCAGTCAGGAATACCCACCAGTGTAATCACTCAACATCCTTACAGCCAACTGTCATGTTATTTTAATTTTCTCCCTTAACACTGATGAATCTCACATTGCTTACTTTTCAATGCCTCGATCAAACATGACCTTTCAAACTTTTAATCCTTGCATTAAAAGTTATTTTGCAGTGCTCAGAGCTAGTTATCAGAATAGCAAAGTAAGAAGGAAAGGAGAAAGATAGCACCTTAAAGCTTCCATTACCTGTCTGGTGTGTATGGGGCCTGGGGTCTTGAAGCCTCCTTGACAGCTGCATTCAGAAACACTGTAAGGGTCCGAGCTGCTTGATGAGCACTTCGAAAGAGAGTCACAGCCCACCACAAAGGTGTTATCTAGAGGCAGTTCCTGAATGACATGGTGCTTCTTGGGGGGTACAGGAGTCTCAGGTTTAATTTGAAAGGTAGGCTGTGGAGAAGCAGACTTGTAGTGCTTTGCTAAGTCTGGGCTATCAGGCTTAAACGTGGTTGGTGTAGTGGCCCAGTTATATTTTCCCATAGTCTGTTCTTCTAGTTCTACAGGAATATCTAAAGTGCCATTTATGTGCTCGTGGCCAGGATCATCAGGTTTAGATTCTTCAATAGTCACAAAGTTGAGGAGAAGACTTTTTGGAGAGCGCTTCTTCTTCTTCTTCTTTTTCTTGATCTGCCTATTCTCTTGGTTTGGGGAAACCCATTCACCACTCTGCTTGTTTTTCTGAACAACCTTGTGCCTAGGCGTCTGGCGGCACCGTACTAAAGCAGTTACAAAAATTACTAGAATAACTGTCATGGTGCCTGCAATAATGGCAATGATGATCTTCACATAATCATTGGTTTGTGGCGTTATCTCCCCATCCCCAATATTCTGGCCAAGTGGAGTTTCCATGTTCCTGCGCACCAGCTCTTGTACATAGGAGCTGTTAGTGACTGTCTCATTCACAAACAAATGCACAAGAGCTATAGTATAAAGAGACTCTGGCTGTCCTAGGTCATTGACTTTTATTACCAGTCTGTGCAAACCATGATCTGATGTAATTACCTTCTCTTTCAAAGTAATATTGCCTGTTAATTGGTCAATTGTAAACAAGCCCCTTGAGTTCCCACCTATGATGCTATAGCGGAGCTCCGCATTCATTCCTGTGTCGTTATCAACTGCAAAGACTCTAGTAACTACAGACCCTGGACTGGCTGATGTTGGAACCAACTCATAGGAATAATTAGATGAAGGAATAACAAAAACAGGCCTGTTGTCGTTTACATCAACAACATTGATGGTCACTTTGGCAGTTGAGGAACGCTGCAGTCTTCCTCCATCCACAGCTTTCACCTGGAAAGTATATGACCCTTGCTGTTCCCTATCAAAGGTAATATTAGGTCTTATAACACCAGTAAGTGGATCTATAATGAAATTATCTCTACCATTTAATATAGAGAGACTGACTGCAGCATTCTCTCCAGAGTCAGCATCTGTAACTGTGATAAGCCCCACCGTGCCATACATAGGTAAGTTTTCTGGCACATAGAAATTATATTCATTATGTGTGAAAGCTGGGCTGTTATCATTCTGGTCCAGGACAGACACTGTCACAGTGGCATTGGTCTGCAATGGTGGCATCCCATTATCCTTAGCCAGCACAGTAAAGGAGTATCTGTCTTGCTTTTCTCTGTCCAGCTTCCTCACTGCTGTCAGAATGCCTGTACGGCGGTCAAGGTTGAAAATAGGGGGTGCGTCAGAACCCAGGATATAGCTGATGTCAGCATTACGCCCACTGTCAGCATCTGTAGCACTTATCTTGGTTAGCTGAGTACCAGGAGCATTGTTTTCAGGGATGGAAAGACCTATGATAGGCTGTGTAAAAACTGGGGCATTGTCATTCTCATCTTTAATTTTTATCAGGAGCATTGCAGACTGGTTTAAGGGAGGTTTCCCTGAATCCGAAGCCACTATTTTAATGGCATATTCCCTTGTGGCTTCATAATCTAGAAACGTGGCTGTCTCCAGGAGAAACTGATTATCAAACACTGGCTTTAGCCTAAAAGGGACATCATGATCTGTAAAGCAAGTAACCTTTCCATTCAGATCAGCATCCTTGTCCATTACTGTTATCAATGCAATTTTTGTATTAAGGGGAGCCTTCTCAGACAACAGTACTGTCCCATTCACTGGATTGATGATGTATCTTGTGTCTATTGATGGGATGTTGTCGTTAATATCTGTAACGTTAACAGTCACTGTTGCTCTTGATGGAGTTGAACTACCATCACTTGCCAAAACAGTTAGTTTGTGTATGGGAGATTCCTCCCTGTCTAATGGTTCTCGTATAGTGATGAGTCCAGTGGTGTTATCAATGGCAAACAGCCTTTTGGCCAAACTGGAAATCTGATTGCTGAAATAGAAGTGAATTTGTGCATTTGAGCCCAGGTCTGCATCAGTGGCATGGAGCTGAGAAACAGAGGTACCCACTGGAGCATTTTCTGGAACACTAACTTCAACGTCATTCTCTTTGAAGACTGGGCGGTTATCATTCACATCAGTCACTGTGACTTGCAGGATGGCAGTGCTAGATCTTGGAGGGCTTCCACCATCTTCAACTTTAATTTTCATCACATAGGTATCCTTCTGTTCCCTATCCAGGATCTGTTGGACAATCAGTTGAGGCCACTTATCTCCCTCAGGTGTCTCAATTATATCAAGACCAAATACATTTTGACCCTACAAGACACAGAAAGAACATACTTCAGCATGACAGTGTATTAAAATATTGAAACATCTCATTGATGTTCTGAAATTGTCATGGAATATTTTTTAAATATATATGGTACACAGGAATACACACTTATAAATTTACCTTTATTTTGCAGTATCCAATTTTGCTCTAGCACCTTAAGAAAGCTCCACAGCAAATGTGAAAAAATGGATACTTCAGAAAAATAGAGGGTTTGGCTTAAAGGGGGTGGTGGTGTGGTTTGTTTTTCTTTTTTAAATAGCTTTTCTACTTCTACAAGCAGGTTATTAAATTCCCAGACAGATGTGATTTAGTTTCTCTACTGCATAAGAGAGTGTGGAGAAGAGGAATTTCCACCACATCCAAAGGCAAAAAAGTATGCATACACTGGAGGATCTAAACCAATATTCAGTTTCATGGAAAACAAGAAAGATAAAGGGACTGTTTCTCTGTTCGTGGAGCAAATCTGGACATGATCTGAAAGCATTAGCATAAAAACCCAACAGCATCATTAGAAAGGGGCTTACTACCCAATTCAGGTGTTACAGACAAAACTAAGTCATAACAGTCTATTAGAAATATATTTAAAAACTCATTAAAACTATCCCTTTCTTCATTATATATGATATTATATATTATATTATGATATAATATATATTTTATATTTCTAGTAAAAATTACAATTCCATTGAGAAAAGATCTATTTTCATTTCAAAAAAATATCACAGAACTATAAGATCAATTTGAAAATAATAATATTTCTTTTTTTCATTAGGATGCTGAATAATTAGGATTTTCTTTTTGTGTGTCACACTTGCAATAATGAACAACAGTGTCCAGCCTGGTTCCTTCTCTGTTTATTGTGCTTGTCTCTCACTTTTACTCATGTAACTGTACGTGTGCTCTAAACTACGTTGAGACACTTCAGATCAAAGGGAAAGAAAATGTTCCCAGCATGCAAGGTTCCTTATTTCTCGTTAGTTGTAAAGGACTTGTATTCACTGTACCTTGTTACCCATTATTAAGTATATACGTCTATAGGTTTAATCCTCTGTAAGGCTATACTCTTTCAATGACTTGTTTTCTCAAAGCCAGAATCTGATCCTATAAAACTAATAATTTATTTGTGGAAAAGTATTATTCATCCACATTTCAAAAATTGCTGTACCGCTTGCACAGTACTTGTGACAATGTTAAGCTGCATCTAAGGACAGTCTAACATGAACTGGAACACATTTCAATAAAACAAATACAGCTTTGGATTCTTCAGCAGAAGTCATATGAAGATATAAGCCTCGTAAACAATTTCTAAATCAAAACACATTTTGAACCAATTAGGTTAAATTTTAGAATGGTAATTCTATGTTGATTTCTTCACAAAGATGGAATGAGTTTCCTCTTCATTTTGAATTTGGCTAGCGGTTATTTGCAATAGATTTCATAATTACTGAGAAATTATGAATTATATATATTCTATATATATATACAGAAGCTAGGGGAAAAAAACACCTGTCAGCTATCTTTTACTTCTTTATTTGTACACAAGTTGACAGATGGGCACTGATTATTCTGTCATTAGATCCCACAACTACAACAAACAGCTCATACAGACTCTGAGTATACGCAGCTATACATATGCATACCCATTTCTGCTTTTCTTTAACTATCAAGTATGAGAAAGATATTTTTCATTATAGCATATAAGTTTGATATAAAATATAGAGCTTCTGTTCCCTATCATTAACAGTACAAACTATTATCAGTAAACTACTGGAGAAACAGAAAAGAATGTAAAGTCCTCTCCCAAGTCATTATTATCACCTGAGTAACCGTCTGTGGAAAAATACTATATTTTAAAAATAATTTTTTTAAACCACAAAAAAGTTGCAAAAAACTATAGTTTCTCCACATTCAAGGAAACCTGTATGTTACATTGTTTAAGAGAGAAGGTTAGGTGTGTCATCATGCTGCATTTTAACAAATGCATTTTCTAATAACAGTTCTCCCATTCTAAATATTTAAAAAAAACCAACGATGAAGTATTCAAGAAACATTTTTAAGATTATAAATACCTAAGTTTCTTCTTTATGAGCAAAGAAATTGAACACTAAAAATCCTGAGAGATACATGAAGAAAACCCTTCAGATTTAAAGTCTTGATGTCAAAGTAAATGGCTCTATCATCATTGAAGTGAACATTTCCATTAGGGTCAGACTGTTATTTGGACTGAAATGTCAGTCAGTTACCACATTATACCAGTGATCTGAAGCTTTCATTTGCAATAGGAAGAGTATGAGTCCATCGGAAAAGCATAATAGATAATTAATATTAATATAGTACCTTTTGCCATTAAAACGACTGACGGGTAAAAGTAATCTGATAGATTATCATCTCCATCGCTACAGAAGAATGTGAGTGAGAAATTAAAAAAGGCTGGGTTTGGTTTTTTGTGTTTTTTTTTTTTGTTGTTGTTGTTTTTTTGTTTTGTTTTTTTTTGTTTTTTTTTTTTTTTTTTGTTTTTGTTTTTTTTTTTTGTTTGTTTTTGTTTTTTGTTTTTGTCTAAAAAGACAGTTTAAGCAATGTAACCTAACTATTTGCAGCAAAAGAAGGTTATGTCCATCTCGGAGCCAGGATTACCTTTAAGAGGCTCTGGCCCTGATCACCAGATTCATTATCAGGGCAATATGCAACGCTTTATTCAATTTTCATAGCATCCTTTTCAGTGGATTCATACACACAGTAGTCTCTGAAACAACGAATCTAGCATTCTTGTTGAACGTTTCCTACGTATATTTACCTGATCGTTTGTAATGGATCCAAACGTCCTTTTTGGGGCTGTTTTTGGCTGTCATGTAAATAAAAAATTAGAGAGTTTTAAAAAAATTGTAACATTTAAGTATATCAATAAATACATAATCAATGACACATGGACACAATGTGATAAGCTAGAAGTGCTCCTATTATAATAGGACTATTATAACAGGACTGCATTTAACAAAGTGCACCTGAAGTCTACACGTAACTTGCCTCTAGACATACAAATTACAGTACCACAGTGTCTCACCCACAATGTTTTGTTAAATCCATGGGGTACTGACTATGTGAACATTGTAATGCATGTTCTTTCAAGCCACAAATTGCAATGTGGTCTTCACTGTTGAGAAGAATAGGATAAAAGACCAGCTTCTGGTTATTGCTTGTAACAGTGGCACAGTCTTTTGTGTTCAAAACGTCTTATGAACTCACATTTACAGACCAGTAAGTTGAGAGAATACAGTAATTTCTCAAAGAAAATATGGAAGGGAAAGAATATTGTGCTAAATAAGCATGTAAAAACAATTGCTTGTGATACAAAATACCCTGTAATTAAGACAGTCTACTAGTGATTATTTTTTAAAACATCATGAATTTTTATTTAATTGCACATAATAACTATACATCAACTGACAAACGATAGATTAACACTGTCCCCAATCTTCACTCAAGAAGAGTATTCTGAACCTTTAGAGAAAAGCACATGAACAAAAGACACTGTTCTGTGTCTAGAACTTCGCCTTATACTTATTCTCAATACTTCATGCATTGTAAATGACAAACATTATGGGTATGTCTTTAGTTCAAGTGAGTCTTAAAAGTTAAAAACTAGACAACACGCATATAATAAAATTTTACTAATGTTCTACAATATTTCATTTCAACTAATATTGCAACAAGCTAGAAATGCACACTTACTTATTACGTGCTAAGAATCACCTTAAACTAAAAATCTTACTCTGCCTGAAATGCAGATTTAGAGTGACTAACTTCTAGAAGGCCAAATAGAGCAGTACTGGGAAATTAATAAAATGTTTAAAAGGTGAAAAAAAGAAAAAATAAAGAAAAAAAAATCAGCTTCCCATTAGAAAATGATTCAGTAATTCACTAAAGAAATTACTTAAGACTTAATGTTAGCCCAAAGGAACCTAGAATCTTTTCAGAAAGCCTAAAAAACAATGTATGTTTGCTAACTGCTAGTTATTTCAGATACAGCAACACACAAAAACCTTTGCAGGTCTCCTGCAAAATTGCAACATAGATCTAGCCGCTGTTTCCGTGCCTGTTTTTGCCAAGACACAGGGAACTGCTCTGTAACTGTTTTGTTATATTAGCAAAGAAAATACAGTAGCACAGTTTCAATTCCTAATGCAAAAAATTGGACAACAGTTATACAGTGGACAGCTATTTTAATAAAATCTGAAAATTAAACTTGGATTTTTTCTTTCAAAGTTGATACTTTGAATGTGAAAATGAATTCCTAAAAGCCAAGCTAAAGCCTTAAACACAAAGTATTCTACATGATAAGCACTAATGGAAGTAAGTTACTGTAACAGGTGCTTATTAATACACCCAGATCTGTAATACTGTAAGTTTTGTTGCTCTAATAAAGGTGCCTGGTCTTCTATTGCCTCCACAGCATGCAAATTCACACGTTCATGCATTCTAGATTAAAATTTGATGGACAGCTGTTCCATTTAAAGACTGCACAGGCACTAACCTCATCACATTGCACAGTTTACAACCCAACAACTTGAAACATGTTATTACTTCGAATGGTTACCTTATGAACTGAGTGACAGTACCTCAAAGGAGAAAGTAAAATTACAAAGGTAAGGTATTTTTACAATGTGAAACTCAGCAGATGCAAAGTTGCTTATGTATTTGCAATGCTAATTTTGTAAAGACAACTACAGACTTTTAATTTGTAGGACAAGATTCCTATGACTTCTGTTCATTTCATGGTTTTCTGTCAGTGTCACACACTGTTTCACATGGTTTTCTCTGAAGCAAGGCAAAGCTTAGCTTGGAATAAACTAAACTTAAAGGTTCCAATCCACAGTAAAAATAGGATTTGGAAGCTTCCAATCATGTAGGATCAAAAAGTGAATTTTGTGCATTTAGGATCCTAATTTGCTCTATCCCTACATAAAAATAAAGCAGGTAATTTATCAAAAATATCTGTATAATTTGCTGTTTTCCCATCTCCACTTATAAGATAGCTTTTCTGAAAGTAAAGCTCTGTCAAAGATTGTATCTCCATATATAACCACACAGAAAGCCTTACTCGGCCTGTGAAGCAAACTGAAAGCAAAATGCTGTAGATGGGATCAATAGAACGTAAGGATAATAATGAACCATTTCATGCTGGAAAGGAACAGTAAAAAGTGGAATATGGAAAGAAGAAGAAAACAATCAATGCATTTAATACTGATTTTCTGAAGAAGGGAAAAAAAGGCCTTGAAGACATACCAAAAATATGTAATTACTTCCTTGGAGATCTGAATTTAATGTTACTACAAAAAGACTGAAACAGTTCTAACAATTGCATTGCTGAGCCTCCTTAATCCTTTCAGATGATGTGTTCCTTTCTGTAAAGGGTTCCTTTCAATCTTATCATATTCTAAACATTGTCAACTTTGTTTTCTAAGATAGATTTTTTTTTCTAAGATGAAATATTTTTGCATCCTCCTCAATTCTTGGCATCCAATTCTCAGAATTTATTTATTAGATCATTTAATTAGAGACAGTAAATATTACATTTTTAATATATTTACTTTCTTGCTGCCCCAATTTCTCCAGTCAACACTTAAAGCAAGCCTGAAACTCCATACATAAAATGTGCTAATATTCTTCATCTACAGGTTTTACAATGGAGAGAACACGGAGAGCTGGAAAGCAGCAATACACACACTATATTTTCAAAACTATATCAGATTTCAAGAGTAACTCTATTTTCATATTACATCTTTGGTATGTGAAATGCTGGTTCAACCTTTCTAATCACGGATTACAATTAAAATAAAACTAAACAAAAAGGAGCCCCCCCCCCAACTTCATTTCATCTACCTCTACAAACCAGGGTAGGAGTAATGGTGTATCCACATTACTGCATTAGGGTAATGTAAAATAACCAAATTGTTTACCAAAAAGTGGCAGCAAGAACTGGGCTGTTGCTTGGACAGTCTTGCATGATGTTTTGTAGACATACAATTACATATTGCAGCAATACATGCAGGTGCACCACACACTTTAAGGAATTTATCTTCACAATACCCCTGCTATATAAACAATTGTATCGCTATCTGAAGACGAAAAATTGAAGTACAGAGACATTTTACCATTTGTCCAAGGTTTGTACCTTGTGTGAAAGAGACAGCCATTTCCGAACTACCAATCATGTTTTAAACTAAACTTTAGAACTTCAAACTTCAGAAGCTTCAGAATTTTAAACTTCATAAACAAAAACTCTTTCATTTAAAGACACTCTTCCCAGAAGAAGAAAGGTCAATAACTGCAGGTATGGCAATTAGGGAAGTAATCTGCCCCCTTAATCTTCTTCATTATAGTTGTTCAGAAATATTCACATACCTATGGAACAGAAAACTACATTTTCGACACACTTGAACATGTTCAGATTAGGGTATTAAATATGTTTGAGCTTTGCTCTCAATTTCCATGTCTCCACAGTTAGATAAAGCTCCAGGTACCTGACCTGTGTTTCAGTATGATCTCTGTCTTTGGAGTCACACTCCAGACATGTAATGAAGAAAAATATTAGAACTTATATTAGTCAGCAATATAGTCAACAAGTGAATTTTTGTATTCATATTATGTGTGACATTTATATATTTGCTCAATTTGCCAGTTGAGAACACCAACAGGAACAGAGTAGAGTATCTCTAATAAAGAAAAATAAATCAATAGATGTTTTAGTGATGGAACTCCCCAATGTGTCACTATGATCTTGGAGGTAACAGCTAGCAGTTCTGTACTGCTGTTCAGAACAGCTCCTAAATCACAAACTCATTTTGCTTCAACAGTCTAGCAGGTATCTCAGGCTCCTAACCACACATTTTAGAGCTCTCAGATGAATGCTGACCGGGTGTTGGAGCAGTGTGAACCTGTTACACCCTCCTATTCACTACCTGCTATATAACCAGATCCCTACTTTCAGGCAGAAGAAGATTAAAACTGACAGCCGCTTGTATAGAAGAAAACAGAAAACTGAGACACTTCTGAAAACTCCTTTACCCTAAAGCACAGACTGGCCAGTACCCTCAGCATCCAGTAATTTCAGTGGAAAGTAGGGGTGACTGACACAAAGGGATCTGGCTCATGACAAACGGTAAAACAAAAAATAATAGACAGAAAACCTGTGTTCTTTGTTAAAAACAAGTACAAATATTTGCAAACCTACGTTTGTTAAAGTGATGTATTCTTATTATCTCATTCCCTTTAATACAAACACCAAAAAAATCAGCTAAATGCACAATTTCTTTAAACACATGACATTCATAAAGACAAATCCATACCCTAACCTCTAATGCTGCTGTTTTTCCAAGAAGTTATTTAGCAAGATTATCTTATCTGAGGTCCTTCTAAACTGAAGTTCAGCAGTGAACAAAACCACTGTACCTTCTTCCCTTTATGTTTACACTTTCAGAAAAAAATCACTGACAAAGCTTTCATCTGAATGGCATGAGTATCTCACACATCTCCCATTCTCTTCATGGATCCTACCATCCAGAAACACAAAGAAAATAAATAAGATAACATATTTTTGGGATTTACATCACAAGGACATTGTTTCTCATGCAGAGACCAAACTTTAAAGTGCATGTATCACTGCTCTATGACTTCTGACGTCAAAAAAACCCACAGCTTCAATACAAAGAATTCACAATTCGTGGGCAAAAATGTACGAGGACGAGAAAAAAACTAATATAATAGAAGGCACTCTTTTAATTTTTAGTGGACTTCCCCCAGCTTTCTCAAACAGGCTTTAGAAACTGCAGACCTATCACAAATACTGCTGAAATGAACATAATAGTAAGCCTTTTTCAAGGTCTCCACTCTTTGCAGGGTTTTGTAAAACTCAGAAGAGAAAGCTTGTGGGACATTTAACTACTCCAGGAACATGTTTACTTTTTAAAGAAATCATGCAATGTTTTTCCAAATAGTGAAAACTTACCCTTTTTATATTGTTCTGAGAAAAGAACAATGGAACTATCATGTTAAGCAGCAAAAGTACACGACATACATAAGTGCAAGACACCACTTGACTACACATTGGAAGGTAATAAATAATACTGCAATTCCAGAGTAATAGATCAGAAAGAGTCTCTGAAAAGATGTATAGAGTGACAGTAAGTACTAAAAATAATTCCAGGAAGAGTGAATTCTAAAACTCATCAAATAAAGAGTCTTTTCACTACATTGATCAGAGAATGTAGGGGATAAACCCTACAGATATTTTCTGGTCCTGGATTTTACAGGACGACAACATGTCTTGTTGCTCCTCCAGTGTTACTGACTCCTATTTATCTGAAACAGTAGAACCAAAGCAAGATGAAAAGGATTTCTCTACTGTGAGTAAAAACTCTGAGAGCCAATTTTGAAAAGAAATCTCATGCTACCTGTGTGTACTGAAAATTCTAGTACATAAACTGTTGTGAATTCCTAGTTAACAAGTTTTAGTCCTAAAAACAGCTTCACTTTGAGTTGTTTGGGATCAAAAAAATCCTAAAAGCACATTTGATACATACTTTTGTAAGTACTTATACTTGAGAATATATTCCTTTCTAAAAACAAAAATAAAATTCCAATTTTAGTCTAACTGAATGCACTTGTACTATTTTGCAGACTTAAAATCGCTGATGAAAGTGACTTGCCAGAAAGAACATAATATTAAGAATATTAGAATGGCATGTTTACAGGGGAATACCAAACACTCATCATTCCATTCCAGCTTTTCTGTTCAGTTTTTGTTTACCGTTTACAGACTTTAGTAGCAGATCAGTCTTGAATATACACTATAAGTTTGTGCTAACAGACAGAAATTTTTCCTCCAACAGAAAAAAAAATGTGTAAAAAAAATCACAGAACCATAGAACACAATAAGCCAACATTTAAGCATGAAGAATACCAGTTTCAGAAGCTAAACAGAATATGCATCTCCTGTTGCAAAGATCTAGGTAAGTCCCACCAGATAACATGTATCCTCCAATGTGAGCTACATATCCTCCAAGGCTTTCCCACAATTCATGGGAAAATCTGCACAGACTGGTTAATCTTAGCAGTAAGGTGAATGATGGGATGTATCTCCACAGGAAAACTAACACCAGAATAAATGAAAAAGCTGAAGTGTTATTTAGTCATACGATTGACCCACACAAACTACTATTCCGGAAAACACAAATTAAGCAAAGAAAGTTCAAGTAATTTCTGTCCAGTAATGACTCACGTAACACAAGTCTTTCCCAAATCTGAATCCCCACAAAGTTCTTTCCTGATGTTAATTCAATCACTGTCCTAAAATAGATATTTCCAAGTAACAGTATACATGTTGTTTGTGGTACAATAAAACTTTGCAATGTACACACAGAAATTTGCCTTAGTGAAAAATATCAACAGCTTTTGGGCAACCAACAGCATGTCAACACCAAGGTGTCACGTGGCAAACAAACCCTAGATTTTTCATAACTACTCCACTATGATAATAACCTCAGGTTAGAGAAGCATTACAACACCCAAAGAATGAATCCTGCTTTCAGACACTTGCTACATACGGGTTAGAGCTAGGAAAATGGTCACAAGAAAGAACCCTCTGGGGATGATAAGATGCTTTGAATAATTCAGTGCAAAGTTTGGCATTCATATCCTAAAAACATGATGTAAACAACCAAATCTACCAAACTGAAACTATTAAAATAACCCAAAATCCAGCAAAACACATGTTAATTTATGTCCATCAACTGAGAAACTGACCATCAGCATGGAAAAGGAAACACATTGCAAACGATTTAACTTAAACACTTCTTAAAAAAATTTAACTTAGACACAAAGACTCAGGGTATACCTTGATTTGATTTTAGACATCAAATTCAAGATACTGAAATAGGGCAAAACAAGAAATGATCAAGTTGTTCACAGAAATCTGCAGGACTGCTTACTACAATAAAACTATTTTCAATTGTTACATGGATTCATAATTTAGAGCACCATCTCAAAATCCTAAGGTGACGCTAAAATTAGTTGCTAAATTTGTTATGCATTCTACCTACAGAGTCAAAACTCCACTTCCACTCTCAATTAACTTTACTGTTACCTTAGGAAGAGGCCTACTGTGGATATATGTGGAATACTCTATTGTAAAACATAAAGTTAAATGAAATCTGTTTTGAAATTCAGCATTATGGCTTTTAACAAAACAGCAAAACCTAGACTAAATTAGTGAAAGCGAGTATGACAGCTGAAATGACAGAGCGTCCAAGAAGGCTAGGCATTACAGAAGTTTTTCCTTATTATGCTCTTAGGAACAGTCTGATTAGTTCCAACAGCTGCCCAACAGGAAAAGCCAACCAATCATTCCACAGTAATACGCATATTAATGCATCTCTTTAGTTTCCAGTGATTTCAGAGCCAGGCATCACACAGCACTACAGCATGAGCTTCTATGATTTATAACAGTACTGAATATTTCAAATGCAAACCATGGTAGGAATTCTTAATCATCACAATGATAGTTACTATCTTAAAACCTCTTCTGATGGATAAACAAGTTCCACCCACTTGGTGGCATAAAAAAAAAAAAAAAAAAAAAAACAAAAAAAAAAGTAAGGGGGGAAAATCCACTGCACGTAAGTTAAATTAGTCAGATCTTTGTTAGAAGCTAGGAGTAACAAAAAGCAATTTTCTTTGTCACCTTGCTCATGAAACTCAGTAGCCTGTAGCATGTGCTAGGCTTTGACAGATTATGCAGTTGAACTTCAAACCAATATTCAAAATAGTTTCTAAAAGACTTCACTCCTGTTGGTAAGAACACTTCTAATATTATCTGAACATTACAACAGCAATGAGGACACTGGTGATTTTACTGATTTTTTTCTTCTAGCTCTACAAATGTTACATATGATTTATACACACACACAACTTCCCATATGCACGTTATTGCATGGTGAGCAAGAGGAGGAACACCAGCACGCCGGCACATATGCACACAGCAGGTGGGAAGCAGCCATACTGACTGGTCCCCTCCCAGTGCTAGAGGAGAACACAGCCACCACATGGCCCAAGTCCACTGCAAGAAAAAGTGGGAACTCAGACCGAGCTCTCGCACAAGCACATGGCCGTGCAGGTCTCCAGCTCCAGCAAATGTCTGAACCTGGCACTGGTACCCGAGGGAGCCGGAAACAGTGCCTCTGTGAGGTGTGATGAAATACACTATCTGCTCAGGCAGGTAGTCAAACTGAGGGAGGAGGCAGAAAGGTTACAAATCATCAGAGAATGTGGAAGTATATTGGTGGAACCATACCCTGAGGCAAAGGTACCACATAGAGGCTCTACATGAAGGGGATGATCCCCTTCCCTCCTGTCAGTGGGTAGAAGGAAGGGATTCAAGGACAAGATGAAATAGAGACAGGTTCCTCAGAGGAGCAAGCCAAATCCCTCCCAGCCCCCCTCGCCTTCCCAGTTGTCCTTGCACAATAGGCTTTGGTAAATGAGCACAGAGAGGAAGATCCATCCAGTGAGTTGTCCAGGGCTAGTCATTCACCCCTATGCCTTAGGACTTCCACAATTAAGAAAGAAAGGTAATTGTGGTGGGTGACTCCCTGCTAAGGGAAACAGAGGGCTCCATTTGTAGCCCAGATCCATCCATCCAGTTAGCTGCCTCCATGCAGCTGGGATTAAAGATATACAGATGAATCTCCCTTCCAAACCTACTTAGGCCCTAGGATTACTACCCGTTAGTGATATTTCAAGTAGGTGGTGATGAGGTAGATACCAGAAATCTAAGGGTGATGAAGAAAGACTTTAGGTCCCTGGGACAGCTGGTTAAGGAATCAGGAACACAAGTAGCATTCTCCTCTATCCCACGAATTGCAGGGATAAACAAGGAGATAAACAGGAAGGGCCAGCAGATTAACTCTTGACTCCAAAGCTGGTGCAACCAGCAGAACTTTGGTTTCTTTGGTCATAGGTTGACCTACACACCAGGCCTGCCAGCAACAGGTTGAGAATGTCTAACGAGAAGGAGAAGCAGCATCCTGGGAGAAGAATTAGCAAGGCTCATTGAAACGACTTTAAACTAGGTTTGAAGGGAGATAGGATGAAACATGGATTACTGAAGTGAGACCTGGGAACAGCATGCCAGTCCCCACAGGCAAAAGTACTAGTAAGGTATTGAGTTCATTGTCTCAGTGGGGAATGGTTATCAATGCGGTAGCAACAGGCTAGCAATTACAGAAGGGTCTGAGCCCAGTCAGGTAGGAAATGGGCTCATCCCAAAAAAAAGTGGCAGGACAGTTAGCCCAGCTGAAGTGCAGCTACAAAAATGTACACAGCATGGGGAACAAACAGGAGGAACTGGAAGCCATTGTACGGTAGGAAAACTATGATATAGTTGCCATCACAGAAACGTGGTGGGATGGCCTACAGAACTGGAGCACTGTGATTGATAGCTACCAACTCTTCTGAAGAGACAGGCAAGGAAGGAGAGGCAGTAGGATGGCCCTCTACGTTAGGGACAGATTTGAATGTCAGGAACTTAACAACGTAAATGACCGTGTTGAGAGTTTATAGTTAAGAATCAAGGGGAAGGCCAATAAGGTAGACATCAAGGTAGGAGTTTGTTACAGACCCCCCCATCCAGGATGTAGAGGTTGATGAGATATTCTATAAACGGCTGGCAGAGGTCTCACAATCGTTCACCCTTGTTCTCATGGGAGACTTCAACTTCCCAGATGTCTGCTGGAAATACAACACAGCAGAGAGAGAACAGTCCCAGAGGTTCTTGGAGTATGTGGAAGACAACTTCCTAACACAGTTGGAGAGACAGCCAACCAGGCAAAGTGCTGTACTTGACCTACTGCTTGTTAAGGAAGAAGGTCTTGTGGGGGATATACAGGCTAGAGGTCATCTTGGGCAGAGAGATCATGAAATCACAGAATTTTCAATTCTTGGAGAAGCAAGGTGGGGAACCAGCAGAACTGCCACCTTGGACTTCCAAAGGGCAGACTTTGGCCAGCTTAGAAACACTGTTGAGAATGTCCCTTGGGAGGCAGTCCTGAAGGGCAGAGGTGCACAGGAAGGCTGATCATACTTCAAGGAGGTACTCTTAAAAGCACAGAAGGCCATCCCCAGGTTTCATAAAATAAGCTGATGGAGAAGACGACCAGTCTGCTTAGAGAGCTTTGGCTAGACCTCAAGAATAAAAAGAAAGTCTACTATGCCTGGAAAAGGGGGTTAGTAACTTATGAGGAGTACTAAGATGTAGTGAAGCTATTCAGAGGGAAAATTAAAAGGGCCAAAGCTTGAACAGAGCTGTACTTGGCCACTACATTCAAAGATATACTGAAAAAACTTTTTCCTGTTATCAGTAGAAAATGGAAGACTAGAGAAAATGGAGGCCCACAAAATAATGAGGTGGGTGCCTTAGTGATGGAAGACACACAGAAAGCAGAGCTACTTAATGTCTTCATTGCTAAAAACCCCATGAATCCCAGATGATGGAGACAAGGGGGAAGATCTGGAGAGAGGAAGATTTTCCCTTTGTAGAGAAGGACTGGGTTAGAGACCACTTGGCCAAACTGGACATCCATAAGTCCATGGGCCCTGATGGGATGCACCCACAAATACTGAGGGAACTGGCAGATGTTACTGCTGGGCCATATCCATCATCTTTGAATGGTCATGGAGAACAGAAGAGGTGCCTCAGGACTGGAGAAAGGCAAATATCACTCCACTCTACAAAAAGGACAAGAAGGAGAACCCAGGGAACTACAGGCCAATTACTCTCACCTCCATCCTTGTGAAGGTAATGGACCAACTTGTTCTGGAGGTTATCGCCAAGAACAGGAAATTATTACCAACCTGACAGCCTTCTATGATGTTATGACTGGATGAGGGGAGAGCAGCAGATACCACCTACCTTGACTTCAGCAAGGCTTTTGACACTGTCTCCCATAACATCTCCATTAGGAAACCGAGGAAGCGTGGGCTAGACAAAGCAGCAGTGAGGTAGATCAAGAGCTGGCTCTCATAGGGTTATAATTAATGGAGCAGGGTCAAGTTGGAGGCCTGTAACCGGTGGTGTCTCCCAAGGCTCAATACTTGCTCCAGTCTTATTCAATATATTCATCAATGACCTGGACAAGGGGACAGAGCGTATCCTCAGCAAGTTCGTTGATGATACCAAACTGGGAGGGCTAGCTGCCACTCCAGAAGGCTGTGCTGCCATTCAGCATGACCTGGACAGGCTGGAGAGCTGAGCAGAGAAGAACCTAATGAGGTTCAACAAGAGCAAATATAGGATCCTGCATCTGGGGAGGAAGAATTCCAGGCACTAATATAGGTTAGGGGTAAACGTGCTAGAAAGCACTTCTGAGGAGAAGGATCTGGGAGTCCTGGTAGACAGTAAACAACCCATGAACCAGCAATGTGCCCTTGTGGCCAAAAAGGCCAATGGAGTGTGGCCAGTAGGTCGTGGGAGGTTATTCTCCCCCTCTGCTCTGCACTGGTGAAGCCACAACTGGAATACCGCATCCAGTTCTGGACTCCCCAGTTCAAGAGAGACAGAAAACTACTGTAGAGAGTCCATCATAGGGGCAGCAAAGAGGATTAAGGGATTAGGGCACCTCCCCTATGAGAAAAGGCTGAGAGAGCTGGGACTCTTGAGCCTGGAGAAGGCTGAGGGAAGACCTTATTAATGTTTATGTGAAGGGTGGGTTGAATGAGGATGGAGTCCAACTCTTCTCAGTGGGTCCCAGTGACAGGATGAGGGCAATGGGCACAAGATAGAACATGGAAAGTTCCATTCAAATAAGAGAAAAAACTTCTTTATGGGGAGGGTGACAGCACTGGAACAGGCTGCCCAGGGAGGTTGTGGAGTCCCCTTCTCTGCAGACCTTCAAGACCTCCCTGGATGCAGTCCTGAGTAATGTGCTCTAGGCAATCCTGCTTTAGCAGGGGAGTTGGACTAGATGATCTCTAGAGGTCCCTTCCAACTCTGACAATTTCGTGATTACTTAACATGAAAGGTTCTCACCGTGAGTGAGATTTTCAGTGAAATGAAACATTNGACTCTTGAGCCTGGAGAAGGCTGAGGGAAGACCTTATTAATGTTTATGTGAAGGGTGGGTTGAATGAGGATGGAGTCCAACTCTTCTCAGTGGGTCCCAGTGACAGGATGAGGGCAATGGGCACAAGATAGAACATGGAAAGTTCCATTCAAATAAGAGAAAAAACTTCTTTATGGGGAGGGTGACAGCACTGGAACAGGCTGCCCAGGGAGGTTGTGGAGTCCCCTTCTCTGCAGACCTTCAAGACCTCCCTGGATGCAGTCCTGAGTAATGTGCTCTAGGCAATCCTGCTTTAGCAGGGGAGTTGGACTAGATGATCTCTAGAGGTCCCTTCCAACTCTGACAATTTCGTGATTACTTAACATGAAAGGTTCTCACCGTGAGTGAGATTTTCAGTGAAATGAAACATTGGATTACATGCTCATGCATTAAATAATTTTAAAGTTATTATCAAAGCTAATCATTAATATGAAGGTGTCTAAAAACCCCAGGTTTTAATTCCACAAAGGCAAATTCACTTCTTTAAGAGCCTTGACTGTTCTTCAAGTTCCTTAACACAGAAAAACTTAGAAAAAAACCTTATCCTCAAGTAGTACAATGTTTTCTACCATTGCATAGTAGAATAAAATCTGCTTACATCTCTTGGTCTTTACTTCTCATCAAAGCTCAAGCATATACATTTTTCAAACATGAATCAACTTAATTTTACTTCTATTTAATCCAATAAAATGGGCATGTTCATTTGTGAAAAAATGTATTTGCACAGTTTCCAATCTCCTCCATGAGGCTATGAAAAATTATATACCTTTTGAAGTAAAATAGTGAAGTTTATTCCTTCATCACCAAATGCAAAAACACATTTTAAAGACAAGGCTGCTTTCACAGTTTAAGAACATTGTCAGTGACCTGATGCAAGCAGAAGCTGAAGTACGTGACTGTTACACGGTGTAGTTTCTAAAGCTTTGCCCAGATTCAAATGCTCAAATTTTACAGTTTACAATTTTTACAAAGTAGGGTCAGACCAAACTGGAAAAACTGTAGGTACAAAAATAATCCAGGTAAGAACATCAAAACCACTACTTCCAGACCAGAAATCTGTCATCCTCAAATTGGTAGAAGCTCAGAAATAGTTTGGGAACATATGCTCATGCTGTTCTTACAGTCTTTCCTCAGAATCTGATATAAAGTGTTAGAGACAGGATAGGAGATCAGATGAAACTCATTTGGATCCAGCAAGGCCATTCTCAGGTCAAGTCAGTATCATTCACATCATTTAGCTACAAGGAAACTGAGGCACAGAAAGCAGAAGTGACTCATTCACAACTAGTCTGCAGGCTAGAAACAAAACCACAATGAGGCAAATCTCAGAGTTCAGTGACCCTCGAAGATCACAGCATCAGAACATAGAACACAGGCATTACAGAAAACAACATGAAAGCATAAATACTCCTGGTTTAGATGCAATTACAAAATGAGAACAGGATTTCAAGTCAATAGAACTCTTTCAGAAAAATGTTTAGGCAATTTGAAAGACACCACTATTTCTCATATAGCATTGCTTTAAATAAAGTAAAAGTTTTATCAGATGGCTCTTTTATGCTCTACAAAAGTTAATAGAAAGAATAATGGTAAAAACAATCTTTTATAGATGTCATAAACATTGTAAATAACCATCCTGCCAACGATGTACCACACTACTAGAAGACTAAACACTGAAATTGTGTCCTTCCTATTTTTTTAATTCTGTTTCTTTTCCCCTGCATTATGATTGAAATGCATACACTTTTACCTTCTTGGACCCCACCCCTCATAAGGAACCTTGAAAGCAAAATCCACCACAGAAACAAAATTGGGCTGGCAGAGATAACTATTTGAGACTTTGAAAATAGAGACAAGACTGACTGAAGAGACCCAAGTCCAGCTAAGTACTCATATGAGAAGGTGTACAGCAGAGATCAAAGTCTTAAGATGGTGCACTTCAACATCTGAATACTAATGTCTGCTTCTGATGTGGTTTTGTTTGTTTTTAAAAATCACACACTAATAATTTTTTTCTTTTAACTTTGCCAAAGGTCCAGTTAGGCATTCAACTTAATTCCCAAGAACTCAGGATGATGCTGGCCGTTGAACTGTTCAAATGACAAATTTTTGTAAGAAACAATTACTGGAGTACTTCAGAAGTTAAAAAGCACAAAATTACTGTAAAACCTTACAGAGGACTAGGTAATCTGTAAACTTAAGGAACTGATTCACGTTATGATATTTTACAAGCATATTAAGTATCCTGGGGATATTCATCTTAGATAAATATTTCAATTATGTGAAATAATAAAAGGTGTCCAACACTGATGGAAAGCAGGAAACTCCTGCTTTAATGGACAATCTTCAATGGTCTATTTGTAAGACTGGCTTTAAAATTATTTCAAATTAACAGTTTAGGATGGTTTTCCAAACAGAAGTCTATTAATCAATGGAAAATACTATACATAACTGCAAGAATACTATTTTTGGCATTACATGGAAAACAGGATGGGGAACAAAACAGAAGCTGCTATTTTGTTTATACCTTTAAATGTGCTACAAAAAATAGGTTTGAAAAGTCCCTAATGGAAATGGGCATAAAGATGAAGAAGAAAATGTCATCTCAAGGTGAAAAGCCATATAATATCCCATTCTGAAAAGCACAAAGGAACATCCTGACTCAGAAGAAAAAGGGGAAAAAGAGGAAAAAAAAAAAAACAACCAGAAAGTGTCAATTTGCTTGATAAAGCAAAGAGAAAAAATTGCAATTATTTGACTTTGGAACATCAGCAATAACCAAAGCAATAATGCACATCACATTAATAGAGCCAGCAATTATAGCACAATGTGAGAAAAATGCATTTCAATACTGACAGCTGATGACTCAGAACTCATTCCTTTTACCAATGTTTCTTTTTGTTTCTTTAAAATTGTCTGAAATGCTCTTTGCTACATGTCCCAGCTTCAAAAGCTCTACAGGACTTCAGTGTTCAGACCAATTATATTTCGGGGCCAGGGAATATAAATTACTTTGTAAGAAACCTTTCTTTCAGGAATGAAAATAACCATACTAATACAGTCAAGTGCCACGATGCATGGTTGACAACTTAAAATGTAATGTTTGATAGCAAAAACAATAGAATTTTGGACTTTTTTTCTCTTCCTGGTACTTTCTTTTGAAATGAAGGAAAATATTACATACTGTGTATCTGGGGGAAAACTAGCTAGGATTATTTAAATCTCTAACAATAACAAACAATATTAGAAAGCTAAAAGCAAAATTAAAAACATGAACACATTATGAAAGCTTCTTTAATGTTTTAATTATGTATTTTATGACAACTAAAACCAGGAAAAACTGGAACTACCTCTCCTGTTTTCAAAAAACATCTTAAAAATTGGAAATCTTTATCCTTTCCAAGACTAGAGGTTGCAGAAGAATAAGTTAGACAAAAGAAAAATCTGAAAGTTCTGTGAATATTGTAATTCATCTTTATTTTTTCTTCAGTGAACATTTGGAAAATAGCATTTTCTAACTGTCTCATGTGTATGTGAAAAAGAACTATTCATTAATAACTTGGAATTTTTAATAATAATTGGAATAATTTTAGCATCTGCATGCAGTCTGTTGGAAACTTAGTCTAAAGTTTCTCAGAAAGACATCCAAAATATAAAGTTCATCATGACAGACATCAAAAATACAAGTAAAATTTGTATTGATGCACTTGTCACTTGGCAATGACTAAAAGAACAAAATAATTCTCACAAAATCCTGCTGAAACTAGAATTACTACAGATACAAAGAATTTTTACATTATATGCAGCAATACAGAGTTCGATTAGTAATTTTCTTCTAGAACTTGTGATGATTATTTTTGATTTGGCCAAAAAAAATAATTGTCTTTAAACATAGTATGTTTCGTGCTTTAACAGTGATAGCTCTTGCTGCTTATAGTAAAAAGGTTCTTATTTAGTAACAAATAAATTTAATGACAAACTTTTAAACTAAGAAAACTACCAAAAAAAATTAAAAATGCTGTTGGATACATTAGTGATGAAAAACCAAATCAGTTTCACTAGCATAATTAATAAGTAATTGGTTTGAAATTTAACTCATCATTTAAAGGTTAAACAGGGGCCAAAGGGAAGCATCTTTATTCATAGATACTGACACTGGTTATAAAAATAACACACCAGCACAATGGTGATAAATTCTCGGGGTATTTTGAAAAGGCTCCTACCTCATATGAAATCTTTAAATACTGTAGATTTTGAGACAGTAATAAACATTATGGGTGCAAAATAATTTGTCCTAAGTGCACTGTTAGGAACCTGCCAGATTACAGAATGTCCCATATATATTAAAAAATTACATATATGTAAAATTGCTAAATATAGATATAATCTAAGCCACAGTTATTTCTTCTACGGCATCTGAGAATTTTCCCAGAAGAGATAAGAGCAACAGTGCTAAAAAATTATCAGATTTGGGAAAAGATAACAGTCACAAACCTGGAGACTATTATTCAATCCCCAAGTATTGGGGGGAGGGCCTGACTTGTGTAAAGGAGGTAGAACATACAATTTTTCAACAGAACAGGAGAGACACAAAGGAATCAGATGACTTATCACAGAGTCAAGAACTTGTACGCCACTCATTGGATGACTGCAAGATCAGTGTGTCCCCCGCTAGCTGGATTTGGTAGTTCAAAAAAAAAAAAAAAAAGACTGACTGCTATTGATGAAACAGTTATAAATACTACTCCAGCAACAATGGATTAAGCAGTTATCTGTTTAAGAACCTACTACTAAATGCAGTAGGAAAAAACAGACAGCTATGAAATGGCAGCTAATGACTGCATGGGATTCCCAGACCCCATGTGGCACAACATGAATCTGTTACTATTTTAAAAAAAATTGTGAACAACTTATCTCCTGAATTACAAGTGAGCAAACCACTGCTTCCTTGTTGGAACAAAGTACAGGTTAGGGAAGTATAAAAACAATGGTAAAGGGCAACACGTGATGAAATCTGAGGACCCTGAAATTCTTGTGAATTGCCTGAAAAATCATCATCAAGTCACGAAAACTTAGCAGAGATCTGTTGAATTCCTCACTCTTCTCTATTCTTGCACTTTTCATTACACTGTAATGCATGAAGAGCATCTTACAGTACATTTACATTAGGTAAGCACACACTGATGTCATCCTCTTCACCTCTGCGCTTCAGTGGGAGAACTGGCATTCATTTCTATGTAAAGTTCTCAACTTTTTTTGATGTTAAAAACTGTACATATGGCTTAAACAGTGATCAGGAACTGTTTTTATAGTCGATAAAAGCATTTACTCCTTAAAAGCACTGATAAATTTATTTCATTTCAGAAAATATTGATATCCAAGTGTTGTCTATATATTTGGTTTCAAAAGGACCATGTAAACAAATTCTTTATCTATTATGCTCAGAAAGCATTACCACATCTATGTTAACTAGCATACCGATCGGCCTGGACATCAGCAAAAGATAATATTCATAGAGGAGAGATTAAGTGAAGATCTCCATTTGACAGATTTGTGCCTTCCAGCTTGAGTCTATCATCCTTCCCACACAGAGACATACTAAGTTATATATTACTGTTTCATGACAGCTAGTGTGAAAATCAGAGCCTGGAATGCAAAAAGATACACCAACTTGTCCCTCACCCTAACTCACTGAACTTACCATGCCTGGAAGCAAGACTTTCTCCTCCAGTCTTCAGTCAATCCCCTAAAGGGATGTCAGGATAATGGAACCTGACAGTTTTACAGAAATAATGCCATAAACCACCCTAAAGGAGCCTTGTATCAACCAACAAGAAGCAATTACCTTGACTTGACTCACTATCACCAGTCAGTAATAGAGTTTTATCTACTTAGGGACCTAATTCACAGCTGTAAGAATGCAAATCAGTATTTTCCCCTTTAATACCCAGGGACTTTTTCAAAACAATGTTCACAGAGGGCCACTTATCTGTCCAGATCTCTGCAGACAAATTACTACTGAGCAATATTTTTATTCTACTACAAAACCTATTCATTAGGACTACATACTTCAGGATTTCAGATACTAAGAAACAATAGGCAAATGGGAGGGGAGACTGTAAGAAAGCAGGTGTTAAACTACATCATAAAATAATGAAAATTATGCAGAGATGATGTAAACAGTTTTTGAGGTAAGGGAGCTGGGTAAAGCCAAGAGTTGGGGGTTTTTAATTCCTTATTCTCCTAAAGTGAAATATTTGAAAAACAATGAGACACAAATATATTTCACTAGATGTCCAAGGAACAAACATAAGGGATAACAATTCTACCAAAAAATATTTTCAATTTCTCTCCCAGTCTACCTTGCAACTTCTGCTGTAATCACTAATAGAAAGTGAGATAAAAATGAAAGTTATTTGTCCTTTTCAAGACTTCAGGATGCTACTTTGAACCCATAAACATCTCTGAAGTTTCTGTATCTCATTTTATAGCTCATGAGATGTTACCCACGACCTCAAAACTACCTGACCAAGATAAGAGAAATGGCAGTAGGGAGCCAATTACTTTTCACCTAAACTGAAAGCTGAATAAAACTCTCTATTCCACTTAAACAATTCCTTATTACTTCAACAAATCTTTTCTACCATAAGACAATTCATAATAAGAATTAAGAACTTTTACAATTTGCAATACTAACATTTTTTTCCACTCTCTTCTTTTAAGAGTAAGATAATACAGGATATGTTTGGGTCATCCCTTAAGTCATGCAAATCATTTATCAAATGCTTGTTGTGTATACCTAAATCTTCAATGGACAGGCTCACTACCTGTTTCTTTTATGGGACAGTACTGGGGTAAACGTTACGCAGGGTAAGCTAGGTTGGCACACGTGAGAACAAAACACAAATGTAGGTGGAAGAGATTGTTGCATAAAACAAGTTCAGAAACAAAGCTGTTATCAGGCCAAATTCACTTAGGCTTTTGTCTGATAAGTGCAAAGGAAAATCATTAACTTCTAAAAATACAACCACTTTTCAAGAACTGACTTCTATAGGAAAGGACACTTACAAATTTAACTCTAGAACTGTTGTGTCAAAGTTATTACTTTACCTGAAACCAACTGATCTCAGACTTCTGGAACAAAAAGGCTCTGTTCCCAATTAGAGCTTTATAGAGTCAGCATCTGAAACTCTACACAAAGGTACTATGGACAACATTAACTAAGCCACATAACAGAAGGGGAAGTGTCACCTATTTCTCAATAGTTTTAAACTCTATGAGGCTCAGTCTTTCAAAGAATTAGGCTTTTTCACTAACAACTAAACTTTCCTAGAGCTGAAGATTAACTTACAAACCTAGCCCTGTTGTGCAGCGTATTACTGCTTTATCAGTAGAATAAAACAAACAAAATAAATAAAATCCTAAATTACTTAAAAGGTAGATGCATTAAGATTGAACAGAAATCAGCACTGGCACTTCAACCTCTACAAATGTATATTTAAGGAGATAAGTTTAACGAACAACAGCCATTTGTGAAGTTTGCCATCTCAAGTCATATTTGTAAATCTTCAAGGGATCACTGAAATTCTTGTCACTTTAAATGGTAATTATCCATGTATCAGTGGAACAAATAAGGAGAGGCAACTACCCATGTGAAAAAACTGAAACTATAACAATGAGCAAATACAACTAACATCTTCTAACAATAAAAAAAAAGAGAAAGATGTTTCAGTTCTGACCCATTCCCCACTGCTACTGTGGACCTAGAATACCCAGTACCATTCAGAAGACAACCTGTCTGTTCTACAAATCTCTCTCTTCAAAGGCCAGCTAAAAGTTACATTAGAAAGGAACACGTCCAACTCCCTATATTTATTAAGTTACAGGCACTGGAGAGTGACCTCAGAACTCGACTAGAGTGTAACTCCAGGCAAAAAATAATAATTTAAAAAAAATCCCTCAATCTATTTTTGACTTCCCTAAGTCCATTATCTTCCCCATTCTTGCTGGCACATGAAATGGGAAAGAAGACGGTACCATCCCATGAACGTATGAAGTATAATTCATTTGAACTATTACAATGAAGATGGAAGTTTACCTGATCTGCAAAGTTATGCTGAATGAAATCTCTATGCTAATTCAATTAAGGGACTGTGATGTAAGAAAAACAAGCCACCTCCCCACACAAGCAGAAACTCAAAGTCTTAGTATAAGCTACATGTCAGTGAGAGGGAAAAAAAAAAAAAATCAAATAAAAATAAGACACCAAAAAGAACTTTAACACAAGTTTTATTTTCACCCTGTATATGAAAACACTGTCAAATCTAGGATTTGTTTTAACAAAATCAGTATTTCACAGTTTTGGGTTCAGATACCTAAGTACTGTTGTTACTTGGGACATCAATAGGTATGTAATCGATTTTTGTTTTGGTGTCAGTGAATCTTCAAATATCACTTACCAATTTGCCTTTCTACAATTACAAGAAAGAAATACTGAAAAGTTATTGTTGTCTTATCAGGAAGTAAAAAATATTTCTTACCTGAATCATGTCTTTTCCTAACTATATAGAAGTCTGTAAAATGAAAAATCTTGCAATCTTAAATAGCCATCTTTTACAATTCAGCCATATGTCCCTTGCACAATTACTAGGAAGAGTTGTTAATTAAAAAAAAAGAAATTAGAAGATGCAAAAATACTTTGCTACCAGTTGGCTACCATAAATTTACAGAGGATTTTTATTAACAGGAGAGCAACAAAGTTGGAATTTACCTAATCTTATTAGTGTCTAACTGCAATATTCAGTAAGACCTGACAACACTACTAAATGTCTTTTTACACATAGAAAAAGCTCTATTTTGGCAGTTCTTTCACAAAAGGCAGATGTTGCTAACAACCACCCCAGGCTTTCTGTTTTCTGTGACCTATTTAAAGGACCAATATACCACTTCATTGTCCTCTCATGCTGCTGAGGCCTACACAGGAGAATCATCCACAGTAATTTTAATATGATTAGCTGTAGGATGCTCCCTCATTCAAGCATGGTTTGAGAGTAAAAGAGGGAGCAGGTACTTCAGCTTCCGCTTAAAGGAATGAAAGCATGAAAGACAACAAAACAAGTTTCAAGCAGCTGATACTTGGGACAGTGAAGACAACCTGGTGAACACCTGTGTTAAGAAAACATGTGTCTGTGTCATGTTATGAAAGGACATTAACCATGCTTCTGTCCTTTCTCTCTATGTACTGGACCACCCAGACATTATTAGTGCAACATTAAAACACACACAGGCCATAGAAAAGGTTTTCTTGTCATCCTCTACTGTTAATGGTTTTGACTATCAAATTTGTATCACTGTTTATGATAGAATTATCAACAACGGATTTCATTGCTCCTTCTGGTTTTAATTTAACTACAAATTTAGTCTCACTCTATAATTTTAACTACCTTCCGAGCTTCAGTTTTGCATAATACACATCTTCCATTCTTGATTTTCACAAGAAAAATTCCAAAAGCAGGCTTGAAATGTGATCATTTGTGATGTCAATTGGTCACAGAATTGATAAAATATATCAGAAAGAAAAGCTTCTATTGAAAAACTTCACAAGAGATTATCTACAGTAGCAAGACATAACTCTCCTCATCAGAGCAAAGACTGATGTGTTGTGAGACTGAGTAAGAATCTACTTTGTCAGATTAAGAGGTATGAACTGACAGCTACAAAAAGATTATTATATTATTCTAAAAGAAATGCACCAGCTGCTTCTGATAAGTAAATACAGGAAGAACACTGGAGTAGGTAAGAGTAATGAAACTATAACAGTAACACCAATCCAACTTTCCCCTGAACCACAACAGATAAAAATTACTACATATTAGCACAAAGGATTAGCTCATAGAAAAAAAAAATGCTCTGCTCCTGTAAGAACAGAGTTACGCTTTCACTCTAGTCCACTGCTAGCAGCATTGTTGCGCCTATGCAACATCAAGTGTATATGGTATACCTAGTTGACTAGAAATGCTAGGTAATCAATTAAAAGTTCATTTAAGACATGCACTTATACAAATCTTTGGAAGTACAGATGTGACTCTCCATTACAGTGCTCCAAGCTGGAATTCTATTCAAACCCTGCTCTGAAACAGGTCCCCTTTTTAACATCCAAGAGAACAAAAAAGTGCATCACACTAAAGTCTTCATCAAAGCACAGAAGTATGACATCTGTGAATTCTAAGATTATTAACCAGTTGCAATAAATATTAGCTTGCTTTCAATTCAAAAATAATTCAAAAATTTAAAAAATAAGAAATAGTGGAATCAACAACAGCATGCAAGTATTGTTAACACTGTGGTGGTATTGCCAGATACAATGCACACTTTACATCAGTACAAAAGCAATGTGAATGTCCGTAAACAAAGACCTGTAGCATACCAAGGCTAAATCCAAACAGCAGTGTTTAGAGATTCATCCCACATGAAAAATCAGTGCCTGCTAACATTTCAGTTTAGAATTTCCTCTTGCATCCTGCTGTTTTAAGGTACTACTTCTGTTGATGAATGACCAACTCTCTTTTTCCCCATCATTCCAAGTTTATACTTTAAGTAGTTACCTCAACTGAGACAATTATCATTGTTTTTCAGAGGCAGGGGAGGAAAGAACTTCATGTAATGTTAAAGCATAACTAGTCTTAAATAACTCTGTATTTGTAAACTTGTATCAGAGGAACTCTTGGTCAATAATTAGTGCTATTACATTGGCTGTTGCAACTCCTTAGAATGTCTCCTAGAAGCTATCTTCCACATAACTTCCAAGTAAGTCTTACAAGAAGCAACACAAGGGTTACATAAAATTGTTGTCTTTTAACGTGCATGCGTTTCAGACAGCATATAGCTGAATCACAGATATACAGAAAGTTCTGAAGTTGCAGTACCTGAATCACTTGTATATAAAGAAGTTATTTTCCATTAAGGTACATTTTGAGAAAACACAGGCAAGCAAGCAAAAAAAAAATAGCACACAAATTAACATTCAGGTAATTAAAGGTCTCTCTTCTATTAAAGAAATCAAATCCCATGTTACAAAACTTCCAAGAAAAGCTGAAGCCAGAACACAAGTATACCTTCTTTATGATATGTTGTTGTCTCCTATTTTAAAAGGAATTTTAGAGACAGGCGATTAAAGTAATATAGAAGTCTGCCATATAATTAAAGGACTTTATCATTAATTATCTCCTTTGCAGAAGAAATTGAATAGAACAATTACACGGACATTTTTTCCCATACTTAGAGAGGGGCAGTAAGCTAAGTGTAACTAAGTGATGAAACAGTCTAACACATTAATGTTACCTTCCCAGATGACATACAAAGTTGCTGAAAATGTATTAAAAACCAGTAAATTATTCAGCTGAGTTTGTAGTGCAAAGTTGATTCTTTTTTAGAATAGAAATCTAATCAATCTGATCAATCTCCTGGTAAAATAAGCCTGGCTTCACAAAGACAATAAACACATTTTAGCTAAACTTTTTTTAAAAGTGAAATGAAGAACTTTCTCTTCATTGCACAGCTTGTCAATTTGTTATTATTTTCTCCAAAGTTTAGAGCAAAACATTTCACTGCTCCTGCACGCGTACTAAAGCATCAGCCTTTGTGCTTCTACAAAATGACTTGCATGTCTTATCTCCAACTCCTTTGCCATTCTCAAAATATACTGCCCTGCCCATCATCATCAGTTCTGGTGCTTCACAAAATTCCCCACAACAATGTCATTTCCTGCTCAGACGACAAGACAGTTCTATGCACTGCCATTTCCACACTTCTCTGTATGCTGGTTATAATAGGAAAGAAAAGGTCAACACACATCAGAAGCCAGAAGACATTAGTATCTTCAAAGCATACCCCAAAACCCAGCATAGGATAACATGAATGAGAAGAGCATTTTGGGATAAAAGGCAAGCAACATCATCCTTGTGCCTGTTACCCTCCCTGCTAGTATTTCCTTGTTACCCAGAAAAGAACCCTTAGGCGGCACTACCACCCTTCCCTTCCTTTTTCATCTCCTTATTCTTCCCCAGTGACAGATGGATCTTTGTATATGCTACATCCCCTGCCCGCTCATCAGAATCCTTCATTTCCACTGCTTTTTCCTTTTTCTTCTTACACAATCACCTTTGGTATTAATATTGTAAAAACTACCAATGGAATAACATCTGGATATTACTATTGCAAGCAGTGTCTGACTGTCATAAACTGCATCTTGGTTTTACAGATACTTTCCAAGGTAAGAGAAATTGCTGGCTTATTTAAAGACAGTGGATCCATAACTCAAGAACTGTTTCTCTTACGCACCTGACCAACAGACAAGCAAGAGAAAAATGCAATTAGTTCATTCAGGAGACCTGTCTATAGCGCTGTGATTTTACCAGTTGTTCTGGTTGCAGCATGTATACCACAAGAATTCAGAACTTTCAGTCTATACTAGTGTCTGTTCATTTGCACCACCTTTCTGTCCCTTATGTGGCAAAAGCAGGTAATCAGAAACACTTGAATAAATATGAAAAGTGATTTTCTTCCCCCCTTCCCCCAAATATCCCTTTTTTAAAAAAAACCCAACAACTTACTTGCACACTTCTGGTAAAATCTGGCTGTGGCAGACCATGTAATCTCACATTAGAACTTTAGACAAGGCCTTAGGCCCTGTACTACTTTCGGTAAAACAGAGCTCTAGCTTGTATTTTAGGTGAGCTCCCACTTGCGTGACACAAATACGCAATCATTCTGCTGATCTGTTACATTCTGTTTCTGAAGACACACAGTCTAAAAATAGACTGCTATTGTGATGATCTGAACTGTTGGTTCACTCAATCCCAGGGACTCCCAATTTCACCATTTTCTTTTGCTAGAATAACAACACATTTCTCTATTCTCTTTTACAATTTTTTTTCTGTAGCCTTGGATATTTTTACTTTTTTCTAGTCATGCTTATTCAACATACTGTTATTCATTCCCCCAATTCTCATTTAAAATGCCAAATAAAAGACTCCATCCTACTAGATGCTTCTGGTTAGCTATTGGGAAAAAACAAAACAAAACAAAACCAACTACACATACAGGTCTGTCTGCTCTCAGTAGAACATAAGAATTTAAGGGTTTTAAAAAGCTTACTACAAAGACCTCAAACTTTGTAATAAATTCTTGAAAAGTTTTAAATTCCTAGGCTATACAGAGATATATGTGTTTTGTTTGTTTGGGTGTTTTGTTTGGTTTTTTTTAGACAGCTAACTAAAAAGTATCTTTCAGAAAACTCTTCATGTCTTTGTCCCTAATTAGTACCCACAGTGCCACAACTAGTTCAGGTTGCAAGCAATTTTAAGAGGCAAAAATATAACAGTACTTTATTTATATTAAATTGCTAGTAAGTACTGATATCAGTGAGTATTAGCTACTGAGTCAATCAAGTCTGGCCTATGCAGTCTATACTCTTCCAGTCAGTAGCAAGACTGTCAGATTTGTTGCTGAGCAGTCAAAGTACCTAATAGTTTCCTATTCCAAATCAAGGGAAGCGAAGACATTTTCAGCTTCCAACATAAAAACAGAACAGTTTTTGGATAAGTTTCTTTCTTGCTCTAAACTCTCTACTTAAGTGAACTCAAATGAAGGCAATCCTTTATTTAGGAATCACACTCTTATACATCACATGTTTGCATGCTATTATTTTGTTCCATAATTGCAGTTCTCCTGTCATTTGCTAGAAAGGGAAAAAAACCCCAAGAATATGAAACATCTGCTCTTACAATGCCCCTGGCACTTGTATTCATACATACCTTGGACTTTCCCCTGCCCAAACGTTATGCCCAGCAAAACGTTACAAAGCTGCTTTGAAAATGAACTCTTTTTCATTCTAGAATGAATAGCTCATCAGTATAGATGTGAGCATCACATCAACTAAGCTTCTGGAATAAATTCTACTGCTCAAATACAGCAGTCATGTAAGCAGGAGACATAAATCCTATGCAAAATACTGTTGCACTTGGCACTGTCATATTGATGTCACTAAGAACGCACCTTTCATAGTCCAAGATGACTTCAGCAAAAGCGCACAAACACTCTTGGGCGCTGGTGAAGTGTTCACAAAGACATGCATGTTTCATCATACTGTTACACAGACATGCATATACATAAACAACTTTCCACAAACTGAAGACATGATGCACTAAAATACACTTGTAGGAATAGATTAACATTTCCAGACAGGTATCTGCAGTGTACCAGTACTGTGGTATACAGCTTCATACTTCTAATGGGTTGATGAGGACTGGCAACATTTGTGGGAAGACAGTAACACAGACAATAACATAGAAGAATGGAAAAAACTCACCTTAAGGAGTTCATAATGTTGAATGCCATTCACACCAATGTCTGGATCGATGGCAGATGGGACAGAATAGCGAGAATTAATTGCTGTGTTTTCAGGAATAGAGATGTTAATAACTGTTGAGGGGAAGAGGGGGGCATTGTCATTAATATCCTCTATTAGGAATCTGATCTTGACCAGTCTGAAAACCTCATCAGGCAAAACAGCAACTTCCACCTCATAAAAGCAGCGATTCTCACTAAAGATGCCAGAGCACAATTTCTCTCGGTCTATGCGGTTTGCAGTTGTGAATATCTCACCAGTGTTTTCCTCCACCCGAACTAACGGTACATCACCAGTCTTATACACAAGCTTGAACTGTAGTGGTGAAGAAAGGGGCACATCTGGGTGGAGCGTTAGGTTAAGATCCTTGAGCAAATTGCCAATGAGGACATTTTCAGGCAGTTCTTCTCGCACAGTGTAATTCTTCTCCTGTGCGCCAGATTGAAATACAATACAGGCTAATAAGACTGCCAAGAGGTAGGTTCCAGACAGCAAGTCCATCTCCAGAATGACTTATGAGTATTCGTGTAGAACACCAAGAGTAGCTGGAAAAAGGAAAAGAAAGAAAAAAATCTTTTAAAAATTTACAGAAATTTGTGTTCTTAAAGCAATAGAGACATGAAAAGAATACCTTTCCTAAAGCAAATAATGTGAACTGTTTGAAAACCTGATTAGTAAAGTAGAATTTAACTTAACAATTCTTCATAAAATGAGTAAAATTTCTTGCACAATTTTTTACTTTAATGTGTTTGCTAAACATAGTGGGAAGAATTTACTAACTGGATCAGAGTGAATAAAAAAATAAATACAAAAAACTCTATTTCCAACACAAGTCTTATTTTCTCCTTGACAAAATGTCTTCCTTTAAACCCTCTGCAATATTGTCCCTTTTTTTTTTCTTTGCTTGTTTCCAAAGAGAAAAATAGGTAAGAAGTTTGCAAGCAACCATCTACTGAGAGCCAGATCTTTTTATACCTCTTGCTTGGAGGTGGGGAACCAACAACACTTAGTCTTAACTTCCCCCTAAGTTTCGTAATGACAAAATTATACAGTATTTGTTAACAGAAAAGACATCCAGCTATCTCTGATAAAGGAACTTGAACTGCCAAGAAAGTGTTATCAGTGAATGAGACAGAATGGTAGGGGTTGGAAGGGACCTCTGGAAATCATCAAATCTGACCTCCCTGCCAAAGAAGGTTCACCTACAGCAGGCCCTGGTGGGTTTTTGGTATCTCCAGAGAAGGAAGCTCCACAAGCTCCACAACCTCTCTAGGCAGCCTGTTCCAGTACTCTGTCATCGTCAAAGAAAAGTTTTTCCTCATGTTCAAATAGAATTTGTGTTCTAGTCAGTGTCCATTACACCCTTGTCCTGTGGCCAGGCACCACTGAAGACAGTCTGGCCTCATTTTCTGGACACCTGTCCTTTAGCTATTTTATAAGCTCCCCTCCTATTTTATAAGATCCCCTCCCAGTCTTCTCCAGGCTAAACAGATCCATGTCTCTCAGCCTTTCCTCACGAGAGGTGCTCCACTCCCTTGATCATCTCTGTAGCCCTCTGCTGGAATCTCTCCAGTAGTTCCTTCTTTCTTCAACTGGGGAGTCCAGAACTGTACTCCAGATGTAGCCTCACTAGGGCAGAGTAGAGGGGGAGGATGACTTTGCTCTATCTGCTGGCTATGCTCTTTTTAATGCACTCCAGGATACCAGTGGCATTCTTGACCACATGGGCACATTGCTAGCTCACAGTCAAACTTGATCTCCAGGACTCACAGGTCCTTCTCTGCCCCTAACCTGTACCAGTGTATGGCTTTATTCCTCCCTAGGTGTGAAGGAATTATCTACAGGGATCTGGTGAATTTCAGACAACAATGGGTGGAAATGTGTTTAACTCAGGGACAGTAATGGAGCAGTCCCTTTTTGTTTTTTTTTTTTTTTTTTTTTGTTTTACGATGATCCAATTTGATCTTTGGAAATAAACAGATGCCAGTATTCAATTCACTGAAATTTGGATTATGTGTCTACAGAGGAATGCACAAATTCCAAGGAAAAGGAGAACAGCAAAACACCAAAAGTTTTTGATGCAGAACTAAAGAAAAAGATTTTTCCTGTCAGGATAAGTTTGTAACTCCCTTAGTTCCTCTAATGCCCAGCATATTGCCAGATAATCTCTCTCCATTTGAATGTTTGTCATTAGTTTCTAAGACAATTGAGATTTCTTTTGCTATCTTAGATTTTAGGGGAAAAAAAAAAAAAAAAAAAAAAGAGACTATGAGACTATGCAGCAGTAATGTCCCATTTGGTATTTCACANAATTGAGATTTTTTTTTTATTTTAATATTTTGGGGAAAAAAAAAAAAAAAAAAAAAAGAGAGAGACTATGAGACTATGCAGCAGTAATGTCCCATTTGGTATTTCACAACATTTAATACATCTCCTGGAGAACGAACCATAAGAGATTTCATGCCATTTTAAACCTGTCGATGTCTGTTCATATATGAGCAAAGTACTCTAAGATACCAATATCTTTAAAGTGATATACAGATTTTTTTTCTGGGCTGAAGTTTTGCAGTTTTCAACGTAGTTTCTGAATTTTTCCTAGTTTTCTCTTCCTAAGATTGTTAACAACCTCAAGAAAGACAAAAGTCGAATGGGATGACTTTTAGGTACGCAGAAGTATCTATATACCTACAGTACTCAGCTGAGAACTTTTAGAAAAAAAAGCAGGTTATTGAATTCCTTGTATAGAAGGAATATGTTGTACATGCTGCTTTGCCTGAACTTTACATTATTAACCTAAATTCTAGAAGGGTAGAATCTAGGACAGCACCTCTATAAGGTAGATGTTCAAGAGCTCCACCTAAAATGATTTTTTTTTAATTAATTAAGATTTTAGCTCCTATCAACTTAGCAGCCATTTCAAATATACCTGTACTACTCACCTACATTCTTTCATTGTACAGGTTAAAAAGTAATTTTTTTCCTGCCTTTTCTAATTCTATTCTCCCTGTCAGCACAGATCGATTTATTTCTGCAGACCAAGTTGCAGTGGTTGAGGAAATTACTGAAGCCATTAATTGTCTGAAAGGCAGTAACTAACAGGTGAAGTACCCCCACTTTCAGGACAATTTTAATGAAAATATTTGACTTTGCAGTGAAACAGATTAGGAATACTTATTATTGCTATTCCATTTCAACTCTGCAACCTGCTTTTGATTGAGAATAATTAACAGATAAAGAACACTCCAACCAGATCTGCAAGATGTATCTTTCCACGTCAGCACAATTTAACTGTAAGGCATTTTCTGGCTTTATGGTTATACAAAAGGAGCAACATGAAATAAAAATCCAATCCTGCAAGTCTTCACTTATGAAGAAAGGCATTTCTCACTGGAGTAATTCGATTAACCTGAATGAGACTGCTGACATGGGCAAGAACTGGATATGCAGTTTACATGGCATAGTTACTAAATTACCTATATTATTTTCATAATTCACTGACTTCACTGAAGTACTCTAGTAGTTCAGTATAAGGCACAATACAACACTGAACAGACTCTAAGGAGTGAAGAAACAGTATAAACAGCCACGTAAGTCTATTATAATACCAAACTAAATACGTCATCATAAATATGTCATGTCAGGAAGTCATCAGTGGATACTGATTATCACTAGTGGTAACGCTACGGTAGCAGCATGAGCTTAATGAAAGAAAGGTGTTGATACTATAAAAGTATCTCAGTTTGACTATTATGATTTTATTTATCAACTGTCTTATATCTGTAAGTACATCTCCAGCAACTGTCACCTCACTAAAGTAATCGCCCATGTACATTCAACCTTCAGAAAGCTCTTGTTCCAGGAAACTACATTTTTGTATCCATTACTATTAAAATAAACATATTTACTTTGTTACCAAGCAAAACCACAATAAAAATACATGCAAACTCTAGACTTTAATTCATGCAAGTGTTCACCTCAAAAAAAGTATTTCAAAACAGTGGCATGTTCTGTGCAAACCAGACAGCAATATTCTACCATCTTCGCTTCACTAAGAGAAGTTAAACTGAAAAATAACAAAATAAGAAAAAACTTCATAGCATGTTTACAGAGTAATAGTTTAAAAGTTACAGTTCTGACAGGAGGAAATAAAAAAACAAACAAACAAACACCCAACCATAAATATTACTCACATTCCAGTCTCTATCCCAAATTTTTCTGTGACATGTAAGGATTGCATACAAGTTCTTATAATATAAAAATATTGTATAGCTATGCATAGATCTTACAAATAAATAATCTTATGCTATAAAACCCTTTTTCTAATTAACATAGTTATTAATGCTACACTGCTTCTCTCTCTCTGGTTCTGAAGAAACAGGGAATTTTAGTCATACTCAAAAGAAAAGTTTGTGTTTTATTATCAAGTTCTACAAAGCAAATTGAGGATGAGTAAACAAATCAAACAGCCTAAAGAGTTTATGTAAAACTATCCCAAATTAATTCTGAAAGTTGTGACAGTACCAGTAGATAACTTAAATTACATGATAAAAAAATCCTATAACCCCAGTTGTAACTGCAGTATAAAATAGGGAGTATAAAATAACAACAATAGGACTCAATGCGGTTCAACAGGAAAACTGCAGGGTGGAATTTCTTAGCGCTACATTACTACACACATTTTTATTTAATTTCTTAAAATGAAACAAGGTTTGAACCTATTAAAAAATACTTTAAAACCTGGAAATAGTAGAACAACATTATTATAAGCCATGTTAGATAAACATTAACATGACTTTTTGTAGTGTCTGGTACCACCATAGATTTCCCCAAACTACTAAAGGGTAAAGACATATAATAGTTAATGTTAGGAGTTTTAACTGGTCTCAAAGCAGAAATAACAATCAACAATGACTTATAATTCTTGAGCTTGTTTGGAGTTTCTAGCAGGGGAGCACAGCTACTATATACCCTTGACTGATTAACGGTACGTCTGTACCAGGAAAGGCCACCCTCTTTGACCAAGCATGCAGCTTTGGGAGGAACGCACATGAAGTGGGGAGGGAGGGAGGAAGGGGACACCCACCTAGTCAGCCAGATCAGCCTTCTATGATGCTGCCACAAACTTGGTGGATAGAGGCAGAGCAATGGATGTCATCTACCTGGACTTATGCAAAGCAATCAACACTGTCCCACATGACATCCTGGTCTCCAAATTGGAAAGTCAAGGGTTCGATGGATTTACCACTCGGTGCATAAGGAACTGGCTGGATGGCCGCACTCAAAGGGTTGTGGTCAACGGTTCAATGTCCAAGTGGCAGACAGTGACAAGTGGTGTCCCACAAGGGTCAGTACTGGAACCAATACTATTTAACATCTTTGTCAGAGACATGGGCAGTGGGATAGAATGCACCCTCAGCAACTTTGCTGATGACACCAAGCTTGGTGGTGCAGACAACACACTGGAGGGAAGGGATGCCATCCAGAGGGACCTGGAGAGGCTTGAGAGGTGGACTAATGCAAATCACATGAAGTTCAACCAAGCAAAGTGCAAGATCCTACACCTGGGATGTGGCAATCCCAGGAACAAATACAGGTTGGGCAGAGAATGGCTGGAGAGCAGNGAGGGATGGAGCACCTCTCCTATTAGGACATGCTGAGGGAGCTGGGGCTGTTCAGCTTGGAAAAGAGAAGGTTTTGGGGAGACCTTAGTGCAGCCTTCCAGTGTCTGAAGGGAGCCTACAGGAGAGCAGGAGAGGGACACTTTGTCAGGAAGCATAATGATAGGACAAGGGGTAATGGTTTTAAACTGGAAGAAGAAAGATTTAGATTGGATATCAGGAAAAATTCTTTCCTGTGAGGGTGGTGAAACACTGGAACAGGTTGCCCAGGGAGGTTGTGGATTCTCCATCCCTGGAGTTGTTTAAGGCCAGGCTGAACGGGGCTTTGAGCAAGCATGTCTAGTGGGAGGTGTCCCTGCCCATGGCAGGGGGTTTGGAACTCCATCTCCAAGGTCTCTTCCAACTCTAAACATTCTATGATTCTTGACTTCTGTAAGACTGAATGGGTTTTGCCCGTTTTTCTAAACAATTCTAGGCACAGTTTTGAACCTTTAAAAATTGTTCTAGATCTGTAGACCTTTGAGGAGAATAAAAAAAATCCAATGTGCCTCAAGCTTCCCACTTAGATATACAGTGAAACATATTATGACATGGGGAAAGTGTTATTCTTGAACCAACCTATTTCTTTAGTCACATCTTTACGTTGTCTATCATTTGTGCCATAGCACCGGTAGGAACACTATGGCAACAAGCAATGCAAAGAAAAAGATCATGACATACTTTCTAGCAACAAAGCATCATCCCAAAAGATATTTATGAAATGAGACTAATTCTAATGACATATAACATTTAACATACCTTATTTTTCTACATATCATTAACATAAATACCACAAAAATAGGAAAACATTATCAACACAAATTTGAAAGCAGAAGGAAAGCCTGAAGAAACTGCAAATGGAAATGGCAGAATCAGACAAAACAGGACATTAAGAGGAATTGTCAGAAGACAGCATGTGAATGGTAACAGATGGTAGAAAAAGTTAGAGATTAACTAAGACAGACAGACAAGATAAAAATACAAAGAGGAAAAAAGAAAAAACTGAAGAGAAAGGCAGCCACAGTACAGTGTGTGGAAACAGACATTATTGATGACTGCAGTATAGAGGCTAAAGAAAAGAAAATGGAAGGTTAAAATAGAGTAGCCCAACTCCGAAGGACCAGTAAGATCCAGTACTCACTTTCAGAAGATCCAGTACCCACTAAGACTTTTGAAGTGGTATAAAAAGTTAAGAACAAATAAAATTGTTTAACAGAAGGTAAGATTAAGTTTGCCAAGCCATTTTCCCAGCTTTCAAAAGAACACATTGATGCCTATACTGCTGACTTCTGTAACTAGTAAGGCAAATGGCCCAGATGGACAGGGTAGGAGGGGAAAAACAATCACAGATTTGCTCTCTTTCATCTGAATATTTACGTACTCAAATAGACCTGTTTTTTTCTGTCCAATATACTAAATATTAATAGCATAATTTAAGTATTATCATTGGTCATTACTATCTTAATTTAGCAGCTGTCAAATCATACTCTGAAAAGTAGATAGAATATAAAAGCTTTAACTACCTAATGGAGTATGATGTGAAGGTACAATCTAAATCTTGCTTTTTATACACAAGGTTCTACGCAGTCCCAACTGAGTCAGAATTCCTGCAGCTTATTACAGGACTTGACTGCTATTTCTTAAAGAGGATCACAGAAAAGTAGTGAATGCAGTAGAGTCCAGATGTCCACTTCACATGCAAAACCAACACTATTTCTTGGACACCTGGGTTATCTTTTGACTTGAAGCAGGAATAAATACACTGTGGTAGTATTTTGTAACTGCTACATCAAGTTTTTAAGAATGAAAGCATTACAGACTGCTTTTAAAGTGAGAATATTACACTGAAGTCCGAAACCATGTCAATATTCAAACACTGAAACCAGAATAGAGAAGGAATCCTGAAAATATCACTCCCATTTTTATCTTCATATTCCTGAACCTATTTTAATTACAGGAACAAATTTAGTACAAATTTTATACCACATTTTTTCACTCTAATACCCCTTGCATTTGCTGCTAATCCACTCCTTACACAAGAGTATTTAAATCCCTGTGTTAAAACAGTGTTTCTCAGAGCAAAGGATTCCTGTGACATTAGCATTTTTTGTCACTCAGTAGCAATTATGTTTTCTAACTGAAGAATTATTTTTTCCTATATGCAAAGAGTTATTTGCAACTATTCCAGTTTACAACGGCTCCCTCAAAAGTGTCCATTAATAATTAAGCAGCTCCATACCAGAGGCTTTGAATTTCTCAATCATGCTGATACAGATTTCAACTTTATCTACTACACCTCAGCTGCTGAATTGTTCAGTAGGATCTTCTCTGGAACTGCAGATTTTTAGTGCTGGATATTTTGGTTGGGGTTTTTTATTTATTATTTATTGCTGAGTTTTGGTAGGTTGTTTGTTTTTTTCCTTAAAGTCACCAACACAGCTGAACACAGCAAGGCCTATGCTTTACCACCGCATATGTTGTTTCATTTAAAGAACTACCTGGTTTTGATGGTGGCTAACTTTTCTTAAATGGTAGAGACTTTATAGGTACTTCTTACTGGTTCTGATGACAGTAAGAAACACTACAAAGCTGCTGCCTGATAGGAACTCCTCTAATTTTTTTAAGGCCAGGCACAAATTATAAACAACTTTAACTCCTTTTCATGCTCCATAATATTTCAAAGAGAAATTACCTTGCAGCCATCAATATCTATCCACAGGATTCACTCCCCATCTAGTTCTTTTTCTTTGAATATGTTCATGAAATATACTATCTCTGAAAGAAACACACAAATTGTTATATTATCAGGTCTTTCAAATTCATTCCCTTGTATGATTTTACTCTAAATGCACTAAGGGACTGATTTATTCTTTGATCATTTTTTTATTAGCATGATGGTACTGACTTCAGTGAGGTGGATTTTTTTAATTTTATTTTTTCCTCAGTGATGAACAAAATTAAACTGGAAACTCTCTGAAATTTACTGAACTGAAAATTATCACCAGGAGTAAATACCACCCCACATCCATTTAAGTCAACAAAAGAATTAAGTAAGCCACATCTTGCTTACAGTTGCATGTTCTCTTGATTCTGAGTCTTCATTGTTTTAGAAATAGAGTATTTTTAAGGGTTGGGGGGGTGGGAGGGTAGTGGCTTTTTTTTTTAATCCTCCTTTTCCACTACAGAAGATAAGAAACACTCTCCACTTGAAGGAAGAAAAAGTTAATGATCAAAAGGAAAATTCTTGCAGCCACATGAAGAAGCAGCGAAGGTGTGGAAAACAACTAATTAATAACTTCTTACTGAAACATAATTCTATATTCTTGATGTTACTCCACAACTGAAAGGAAGACTGCTTATTAGAACTTGTATCAAGATGCTGGATACAGTGAATAGAACTATAAATACAGAACAAGCAGTGAACCTGATGAACAGACAAATTTAACTTAATCACATTGATACATGGCATCAAGAGTAATTTTTCTTTGTTTTAAATTAATCCCTATAAAGCTGAAGACTCCTTCTTACTAAAATAGTAAGTACAGTCCATGTCTGTCTCCAGAAATACTTTTAAAAAACCCTGTATTATTATTTCAGAAATAAGAATATAGCAGTATCACTTCTATTTCTATCCCAGTAACATTATGAAATGGGACAGTCCTATTATTAGCAGTAAAACAGTTTTGCACCAGAGCTGTGTATAAAGGTAAAAGCTGAGAACAGGAACCTTGGAAAAAAGGGTGAAGATCTCCCAGATAAGCATGCCTAACTCCATTTTCTTAAAAAAAGAAACACTGGGATATCTGAAAAAATAGAAAAACATCAAACAAAATCTAAAAAAAAAAAAAAAATCCAATGCACAAGCCTGCTATAATGCTGCTGAATGTTACAACTCCGAAGCCAGCAGAATTTTGATCTACAACTTCAAGTATCTAATCACTAAAATTCAATTACTGACTTTCAGAAACAATAGCAAAAAATCAAGTTATTAAGGAAATTACATTATCAATCACACAGTGTTTTATTTGTGGAATGCATTTCACAGATCAACTGAAAATTGCTCTAGTTTTGTTCCTTGAAAACCTGCTCATGCCTCAGATCTGGAAATTAAAATCTCTGCTAAAAAAAAAAACCAAACAACAAAAGAAAAGTCCTTCATGAACCACTGGCAAGAGAACGCAATATCACAATAAGAAATTATGTGAAATCACAGATGTGATCATTGGATGTATTCCAACTTAAAACATATTTTTGTTCATTTAAAAATGAAAATAAATCTGATTTTAGTCACTTTCAAATCTTTTGAAATGTCAATTGTCAAGATCACCTGTTTCACACATGATGCATTCTGCTTCACTGCCAGCTAATAACTATCTGCTATTCAGTAACAAAAGATACACTCCACAGCATCTAAGAAAAAATGAAAATATTTGTGAATAAAGAAATACTGCTCACAACTGAATCCTAATTGTTTATTAGCTACTTACACTAAAAATAATTCTGATAAGAATTCAGTCATATAGATAACATTTCTTCATCCTAGAGTAGCAGAAATCAGCTGCATTCTTCCATCCCCCCTTCAGTTCAAAACACAGAGATGACATAACTACATTAACTTATGCTTCTCATTTAACCAAAAGTTCCATTTGAGAACACCATTCCAAAACTTACAGGAAAAAAAATGAAAAAGCCCCAAACTATATATATTGCATTATCTCTTTTAAAATAATTGAGTTACAAAAACCAAACAAACAACAAAAGAAACAAATACCACAATATTCTGTTTATATTTTGTAATTATTGATAAGAGTATCTGGAATTCTGCAGTATTTGGGTCAAATTCCTGAAGGGAGGCAAAATTCTCCTGGATTCATATATTAGACTTTAGATTATACCAAAACCTTACTTTTTTCAATGCATTTCTTTTTCAATTGCTTAAACTCTTATATTTCGATATGTTTCCCTCTGCCTCAGTATAAAACACAAAGAAGACTGAGTGTCCTCTGAAAATACTCTCACAGATTTTTATAACAAAGTCTTACAGTACTCCAAGCCTAAAAGGAGAAGAGTAGCTGAACTTCCACTATTATTCCTGCTCAGCAAATTATCAGTGTGCCTACATAAAACAGGACCAGGATATTGCAGCAACAAAGAAGGTATAAAATATATTTTAGTATTCATTTATTCTGTCCTCCCATTAGGCTGTCTGGAAATGGAACCTGCGTTCCACTTCCGCAAGGCTCATGAAAGATCATGTTAAAAACCACAAAATTCATACACTTATGCAGTTCTTAACTAATAAGTTACTAATTGCAACAGTAAGTAATGAAACAATCTAAGCATCAAACAACTTATTTTCTTCTTCCTCAGTAAAAGGGGAGAAAATAGTTCAGGCAATTTTACATTCATCCTCGCAAACACTTCACAGAAGGAAAGTGTTTCCTATTCAATCAATTTCCTTTAAGCAAAAGTTTATACTGTAGAGCAAAAAATTTAACAGTAACATAGTCTCCATGGAAGCCTTTAAATAAGAAACAGTATGTTTTTCATCCAGTGGCAGCATAACTACTCATTTTCATATGGGAATTTTTGTTCTTAAAGATAACTTAAATGTAAATGAGATTCAAAATAGAAAGTACTGATGAATAGCTTAAAATATAAATTACATCACAAAAGGTTTTCTATATCTTAGCATATATCTCATTAATTAAGTCCAATCATCACATTTGTCTAAAGTTGTCACATGTAACATATACAAACAATACACAAGAATACATACTTAGATATTATAAACTTAACTCTAGAATCTCTAAGAGTACCGTGAACATGAGAACTAACTGCACATGTTGGCAGGAATTTTTGCCTAATTTATATATTGGTCCAAATAGCAGGGGACATATATTTTTTTAGCTAGCTGACCCTATCTGAACACACTATATGAATAAAACGTTGTAGCATGTAATACAGGACCCTCCTAAGACAAAATTCTTTGAGAGCAAGGCTTTTCCAAGGGCTAAAGAAAACAACCTAAAGAAACTTCATATGAGAATACAGAACAAAGGTGCAGTCCTTCCAGGAAAAAACAACATACAAGGGGGGGATTAAAAAAAAAAACAAACAAAACCCAGGTTAAGACTAAACAGAAAATCAAGATTTTAAGTAAGCATAATTCACTGTCCGGGTACACCAGCTCCTTAAAGAAAGGCCTGTCCTTATCCCAGCTGGTTTCAGGGCTTATCACCGCCCCTACACACCCTCAAATAGTTTGTAGGCAAACCTTTTCTCACTACCTGAACGCAAAAACAAAACCACCGCCTTTAGCTTCAAAAGGCCCTGTGACAGCAATTGCGACAGACAAAAAAAATCCCCGCCACTTACCAAGTCAACC
>VZRU01010443.1:583100-625170 GCA_013398155.1 Pedionomus torquatus
CAGCCCAGCCCAGCCCAGCCCAGCCCAGCATCGCCGCCACACGGGCAGCTCGCGCCCTCTCACCCCAGCACCGCCCCGCGCGTCTCGCCTCGCCCCCTCCTTCTAGAATCTTCCGGAGCGCGTGGCTCCTCCCTCAGCCCCTCCCCCCTCTGCTGCGGCGTCTCCTTCGGCGGCGCTGAGTGACAGCGCGCAGCCCTGAGCGCTGCTGCCGGGGAGGGGTCGACGAACGGTAGACAGTAAGCGGTTCGATAGAACATATCCTACAAGGCTCACATACAAACAAGGAGATCTGGGGTAAAGACAGGCTGTAATTTTTTGTAAACTTTTACGTGCATAAGTACTTAGAAAAGCTCTGCAAGTCTGGGCCCAAGTTACCACAGGCTGACCTGTGTAAGTGCCAGTGTCTGAAACGCTGAGAGGTTCCTCCCAGCTCCCTTTCCCAAAGCCGCTTAGGTGCAACACGGTTGGTACAGAATTTCGGTGGTATGAGGGGAAAAAAAAATAAATCCCTGTTTTTAGAGTCCACAAAGCACTTTGGGGATCACTCAAAGTGCAAGGTGCTGTATACATAAAAGGTACAAGCAATTGCAGCTGCCGTGTAGTCTGGCTTTAGGAAAAATTTCTGTGAGGAAGAACTGAACAACCCCTTTTTTCTCTACTAGCTATAGAAAATAAAAGTATACAAAAGAAAAGCAATTTGAGAGAAGATTTCCTGTGATTTATTAAGAGGGAGACCAAAAGCGTCTGAATTTGATCCCCCTAGTTATAGTGAAAAGGATTACGATCAAGCCTTCCTATTTCCTAGCTTCCATTATTAAGAACATTAATTTATCTCTTATGGTGTTACAATATAGATAGCGTAAATATATATTTACAATTCAAATTCATTAACATAATTTGATTATTTCCTTGTGGCATAACTCTGTCTTTAACTACCTGTTTTTCTTCCATTCCTCCTAAGCAGGACACCTCTCCTTACTACATTTGTAGCTTGAAATGACCTTTGCTTCAATAAGTTGATGTAGTGCTAGTGCTATTATAATAATAATTATTTGATATGATTTGATAATTGCTTTCTGCATTTTTTTTTAATGAATTGAGGTAATTTTCAAACAAAAGATGTATAGCAAATGATGCGTGTATTGCAACAAAGTTTAAATTCATCCTTTATATACTGGAGTAGACTACACTTTGAATAACTCAGTATTAGCATAAACATGACTATTGAAAACAGACCAACTTTTGATAAGTGAAATAATGTAAATTTTAAAGAAATTGCATACTAATAAAAAATATCATGCCTTATTGATATATAAGAAAATAGTTCTTCAATTCAGTAGTTTATGTAGACAAAAAAGTAAAGGATTCTGTTATTTTAAAAAACAGAACAAAAAGAAACTGGAATCATCTAACTGTCCTGGTAAAATACTTTCTAGTGCATAGCACCTCTCATCCTGACAGATCTCCAAACTGCTGTAAAGATTGCAAACACATGGATTGCTCTCAGAGCACTGAAATACAGTGCCAGGAGCACTACACAAAAGTGATTCTGGAAAGGGGATAGAAAACTAAATTATCCAGTGGGAAAAATTAGCCAGTGGAAATGATGGAGCATAGCTGTTCAGACTTGGGAGAAAGCAGCTACCAAAATTCAGTCAGGCTACTTGTACAAAAAATACTCAGGAAAATCGGTCACAAAAATGGATAAATCAGAATTATGCGAATACTTTAAAATGTGTTACAGAAGCTTAAAGTGTAAGGCCTAATTCTGTACTTCAAATTTTGTTTTACCTGCATAGTAACCATGGTTTTAAAAGCAGAGGATCTTCTATTAAATTCATTCCAAGCCTACAGAAATTATTGGCATCTTCTGTAAGGTTTACAAAATTTGCCAGAACTGTAGCTCTGGAAATCAAATGCCTTAACTTAAGCATGAAGTGAGAGTGCCTTCATATTTCAACAACAGAAATTAAATATTTGCATAGGCTGTTATGTGCCAGCATTGCATACTTAATTTTAGATTTTATTCCAAATGTCAGGAGTGATCAAATGAAGCTATGATATTGACTGAGGCATGCCATGGTAAGGCTGATACTTAACAGAATCTCAGAAAACTTGATTTTTAAAGTTTTGCCCAGATCTATAAAGTTTATAAAGATACCATAGCTCCTTCAGAGACTTGGACTCAAGTAATGGAAAATATGTTGTTTTTATTTCTTCACTGCCTTTTGCATATAAATAGAATGACTTCACCACTTGATAACAGCTTATTGTTTAAATATAAGAAAGATAGAAAAGAGCACAAAAATGCATACCAGCCTATTAGCTGAATTCATGACTACACAAAGAATCTTTGAATAACATGGCATTGTCTTAAATACTGTATATACTGTAAGTTTTATCGTGCTTTGTAGTTTGGTGACCTTGCCTAATTAACTAGAAACGACCAAAAACTTTTTTTGGTTATTTCTGGAATTTAGACGTTTGTATTAGGGCTGTAGAAGAAATGTCATTAAAATACATCAGAGAGACTGGTTCTCTACATCAGCTAATTATGCTTCCAAATCTAAGCATTACCGAGAAAATGGATGTTTTCCTATATGTGCCAAAGTTGGTTTGAATGCCTTAAGCAAGACCAGCGCAAGTTGCACAAGGACATAATTATATGTTGCTTCACAAGATAGAAGAACAACAGTGATAAGATTAACTGCTCCATCAATTACTGGTATAAGAAGTAGAAATATTGATTTGTGATTAAGTGAACAAAGAAAATAATAGCATTTCAAATCTTTAACCTCTGACAGTGTAACTGTCAATCAGAACTCCTAATGATACCCAGTGAAATAGGTGCTCAGAACTTAGAAGACTCAAACCCTGAGTGTCTAGTAAAGAAAACTCGGTGCTCTGTTCCTAAAATCTATTGGAATTCCAATGTTGAGTTACATACAGTATGCATTAAGTGCACTAGAGCAGATGTCCCATGGTATATTCTTGTATGGGAACTGGAAGTAATAAAGTATTGTGATATTGAAAAGAAGCCACAATTTCTCTTACAGCCTACTTGTCCGGAACAAAATATTCAAAGGTTTCACAGGAATACTCTCCTGGACCTTAATGATGTTAGTCTCATATATACTTTAAAGTACTTCGAATATTTTCAAACATGCTGGTATGTAGAAAGTGTGTGATACAGTGTCTTAAGTTTGCCAACTAAAATTCCACTATATTTTATGTAACATTACATTAATTAGGTGTACATTACACCTAATTTCTGATATCCAGAGATAATGAATTTTTAGAAGCAGCCTAATGTCTCCAAGTGATGTTCCTCTATGCTTCAGTAGAAACATGTATTTCATCAGTAGCTTGTTCACTACTGCTTCTACCAGCATTAGTGGTGGGATTGTATTATATTTTTTTTGCTTGTGTGACCATGTATCATGGATTTTTTTTTTACTTTTTGACAGAGTTTGAGGAGGCATGTTATTCCTTAGTGCACACTGTGGATGGATGCTGCATTGTTTTAAATGGAGAATCATTCTCTAACCTGAGGGATACTGCCAAGCCTGGTTTCTTTTAAATCAATTCAAGAGATTCATGCTCAGACTTGGCTGCAATATGGAGGCATACACTTTTTGATTAAATAAAAAAGTACAGGTACTTGTAGTTCCTTTTCTGTTGGGATGCAATGTTTTCTTGTAGGGAAAAAAAATAATTAGATGTTTTCATGGAACACCCTATATTCTGCTATATGTTTGATGGTTTATTCTGCTCTTGCTCAGATTGAAACACACAAATACCAGGTTGAAATACCTTTCTTAGAAAAAAATGATCAGTCATCTGAATCCATCGTTTAAATTCATATGATTTTGGGAGAAAATGAAACAAGCTGCACAATGTACTTTCTTATACAATTAGAAATCATAGCAATGGGGCCTTCTGTTGTTTATTCATTTGTTTATTTTATAACAGATACATTAGGGGAATTCAGTTAAAAAATATCTGCAAGATTAATTTCCAAGTTGATGACCAAAATAGCATTGCCTTGAATGCAGATTATGTTCCATTCCTTGGTTCAGAGATATACTTCTCACATGGGCTCTGCAGAATAGTAAAAGCTATGCACTCTCCTTGACTGCTAATATTTTAGAGTTCTATCAATGATAGATAAAACAATCATTAGAATTTCAGCCATCTCATTAGTCTTGCATTTGACCTGAAATAAAGAAGTTGAAAAATCACATTGAAATAAATCTGTGGTTAATTATTTAACCATTGGATTGAACAGTAAAACTATTTTTTAATGAAGGCTTGTTATTGAAATGATTATTTCATTACATTTTAAATAAATAAAATTTGTACTTTAAAAAAAAAACAAACCAGCATCCAAAAGGTCAATCTGAATGCAACCTCAAGTCACCATGTATCTCCTTTTACTGACACTAACAAAAGTCACACACAGACAAGTGAAAATGTCGAAATTGCTGAATGGCTTATCATAGTTTGTTCTAGTACTGGACTCAGATTGCAATGCTCTAACACCACAGGTCACACCTAGCATTCAGTTACGGAAAACCAAACCAAAAACGCCCCAGCAACGTATTGTTTTGCTTACTATTCTTAATTATTGTTTTCTATAGAATGCTGTCTGAGATGAGATTGAGTGTATGCGTAGTTGTTATATGTTCTCTTTAGAAACAATAAATAATACTAATCCTTTCCATGTTTCTGAACATTGCACTGTAACCCTTTAGGTTTATAAAACAAATGCTACTACTGCATTGCACTTGCCAGTTTTTAACTTGAAGAGAGCTCAGATCTTACAATTTAGAGGAGATGCAGATTAGTATTCCATTTTTCAGTGTGAAAGTTTTATCTTTTATAGTAGTAGGAAGAAAAAACACACATATAGCTAGATATTACAGTGATGCCAGCACTGTTAAAACATTGTTGGGTAAGAAAAGAATGTTTTCACTCTTAAGTATGAATGAGTTAGTGGTCTTCCTTAAGCAAACATAATGGGAGGAAACCATTATTGTCTACAAGACAAGAATAAAATAATTGCATGCTATATTGGTTTTAGGTAGGTTGTAGTAGCTGCAGATTTCCATGCATATGGTATGTTGTATGAAATAGTTTAAATGCATCGTGCTCTATTAGACATTAAAGATGCATTTTTATTTACTTATTTTTCACTCAATGCTTTTGCAAATTGTCTTAATTTGAGTCTTCATTACTATGTTTTAGCAAGCAGGCCACCTAGTGCCTAACAGTAACAAGTACTCTGTAATGACCTTAAGTGTTCTGCAGCAAGTAACAGTACACTTAGTTGACTGGATATCAAAATTATGTCACCATGATACAACTCTGCAAAAATAATAGAGAATTATGATTGTTGGATTATGATAGTTTCCTGTAAAAAATTAAATTTGGAATATATGCGCCTTTTCTTAAGAAAGATCAAATTATTTTCTTTAGAAGCTGAATTGTATGTAATGAAGCTACTTGTAAGATTTCAATTATTTCAATCTGTTGCTGAAAAATAAATTCTGTTCTTTTTCTACAACTAAGATTTCCCATTATTCTTGGACACAAGTAATTTCTAATTTAATCTAATAAAATGAAGAATAATGTAGGATTTTAATAGTTTGAATGGCACATCTGGTAGTACTGTTGCAAGGGGATTTACTCATTTCATTTGTCAGTATTTTAGAGTCCAGTTCACCCTCTTTTAGGATTGTTGGCAAAGTTTCCATAAACATCAAGATATACAGTACCTATTAAGCTTGCTGTTTCATCTTGGCAATATACTGCTTTCTTGTATACTGGAATGAAAATTCAGTAATCTCAAGAAGCAGCCAACAGTCCCTCAAAGTAAAAAAGACTACTTTCTTCTTTACTCAATTTTAAATTATCCTTAGTGCTTTCCTTGGAATAGTGAGATTTTAAGCATATGGAAAAGCTATGTTGAAAGTTATCAGAAGATACTGAGAATATTTTCTTATTCAGATTCTATATACCAGTTTTCAAATATTCTAATTTGATATGTCTCCATAAAATTAAGTCAGTCACAAATGGCTTAGTCAGAACCAATGCTTTAATCCTCCTAAACTTCAGTGGAATTTAGGTTCCCACAGCACCAGGAGATGTATATCCAGTGCTGGATATCTCATCCAATGCTCTTAAAGTCCAAGTTAAATATTTTTTTTCAAAACCCTATTTACTCTGGAAAGCATAATACCATGAATCTTCTGGTTCAATTTATAAACTTATTTAGGACTTAGGTGTGTGTATATATGTGTGTGTGTATACACTGCTTATATGGAAAAGAAATAATGAAAAGCATTCAGTGAAATAAACTTCTTTTGAGCATTAAAGCAAAATTTAAGAAAACATTCCCACTGCTTACAAATCTACCTCAGGGGAATAGTTAGAGATTTTCTTTCCCCAAGATACTCAACACTCTGTAGGTGACAGTGACCGTGCAACTGTACAATACTATCCAACAACATTTAGATTGCACTGCATTTACTACCAATTAGATTATAAATGCCCATTAAAGTAAATCTATTTAAAAAAAAAAAAAAAAAAAATAAAAATCAAAAAACACTCCAAGGTTTGTTCTTTCTAGAACAGGAAGTAAATTCTGAATGTGTTTGAAAGAAAATAATCTTTCATTCTTTGGTAAATGAAAGCTCCCATTTGCCACATTTCATTGTCTGTTTAGACTTAGAACAATAAAATTCCCCTATAGCATTTTGTGATCTTTTTGGAGTTTTACAGGGAAAAGGAATTAGCCTTTCTGAAACATAAATGTCTTATTACTCTTCTTATATACTAGTAACGTATTAGAAGAATAAAGGACACTCATGCATACCTGCTTGATTGATTATTTCTGCTTTTGTGATTTGAAAGGCATCATCCCTATTAAAAAATTAACAAAAGCAAACCCCCCCCCAATTGAGCCATTATTTATGCCCTGTCCCAAAGAATCTGGGAATGTATTATAGAGCCAGTATTGTTGGGCATAGTTAAAAACCAGATCAAGACATGGGCAAGAATCTGTCCCATGATGGATTTTTAGTGGGATATGAATGTTATAATATGTGAAATTAAAATGTATCAGACCTGCATAATTTAATGTCAATATGCTGAGGTGAGATAGCATTCTCAGAGCTAAGAATCATGGGCTAAATTGGTCTATAATGGGGAAACAGTAGACAATCATAAGGATTAGTTTTCAGGCTTGCTGGGGCTTCTGAAGCTGACAGAATTTTCACTTTTTCTAGTCTTGAGGAATTAGTTATGAAGCAGAATCTTGAGGAATTAGTTATGAAGCAGAGTAAGTGAAAACATTAATACGGGCTGCAAGAATGGCTGCACTACCAATGCTGCTTGTTCTTTGCTGCCTAGCAGGTTTCCTTCATTCAGAGTGACAACTGTAAAAGAACTTAATTTAACTACATGTTAGAGTAGAGGACCTGTGACTGGTTGTTGTCATCAGTCTGTAACATCCCTTGGGTGACAGGTTCTCTCATTCATCTGAGTGCTCCTGCATATTGACAAGGATGCTGCCTGCCAGAAACGACACTACCATTCGGTATTTCTTTAGCTGTACCTTGCCTTCTAGACTGCTGCATGCCACGGGACAGTGCAAACCCCAACTCTTTTTCACAAGTATGTCCTACACCAGTTAGATTCTTTCAGGTCCTTAAGAACCAGGGTCCTTCCTGGGAAAATCAAAATTTTTTCTAATAGAAGTGATGAGTCTTCGAGGGAGTAAATTCATGCATAATAAGTCTTGTCCTATTACAAGGCTAATCTATAAGGCTCTGTCTTTATTCTTTCTATCCTCAGCATAAGACCAGATTAGAAATAGCAACAAAAGGTTTTGGTTTCCTGATGGACTAAAGTAGGCTGGAGGGACAATGCAATTGGCTATTGCAGTTTCAACATTGGCATGTGTTCTAAGCTTGAGTGCCATGCACTCCTGCAAGCCGAGTGTAAAAATGACAGCATATCTATGTATCAAATTTAGTCCTGCAACAGAAAGGCTGGTATTATTTGCAAAGTGGTTAATCATTTATAATTCTTCTATTTGGGGAAATAGCCAATAGTATTAACCATGCAAGCCTCTGTGGGCTAATGTAATTAGTCTTATGCATTTTAAGACCAGATAGAATGGTATTAGAGAGAATGGAGGACTATTTTAATTGGATGATGGCAAAATCCCTCTAAGCACTATGGATGTCTCCTGTGTTCAAAATCCTTTAAAAAGTTCACAGATTCCAATTGTTTTCTGCAGTAACAGCATTTCTATCTAAATTATATTAAATGTGTCAGCTCATTTCCAGAGTAAAAATGATAAAAGCACATTCAACTTCTGCAAAGCTGATCACTTTAAGGAAAAATATAAGATAATTAAAAGCTGTTACAACTGACAATTCTACACTGTAGCTTCAAAATTCTCCCCTAATTACAGCTGCTAACTTTTAATAGCAACTGTAACAGTGAGACAGATTTGACATCACAATAGCATCCCAACCTCTTCTTTGGGAGAAAGGCTCTTGGGAAAATACAATTACGAAGTGAACACATCCAGCCAAGACCATTGCAAGTTTTGAAAAGCCAGTGATTGCTTTCGTTTTTGTTCTTGTTGAGAAACCTAGATTAGTTACCCTTTGTTTGAATGCAGCCTTTTTAATAAGGTCATATGTAACCAGGTAGAGCTGATTCCTTGAAAACATTAAGGGGCCTTAAAGGGAAATGGCCTTGCTCCTTGAAAGACCTTCTATAGATAATTTCTGAACCAAGTGTAGAGCTGATATAAATAGCTTTATACCATTCCTGTTCTTGTAAAGTATTTGCATGACTGAATAGAAGAAGGACTTTCTGAAGCACATTGTGTTTCTTAGTTTGATATTAATTAACCTTTTCTTAGTTTGGTATTAATGTGTAACAGAAGGCAGAGAAATTCTGAAACTGCTAGAGCTTAAAAATGGTGGATATTTTTGCCCTCCGAGAAAATAGTGTCTCCGTCTCTTTAGCAATGATTAAAGGAGGGGTGAAAATGAAAATTAGAGCCAGTTAGGTTTTTTCTCAGCTGTACAACAGGAGCTATTGATTCCTGGTCTCCCAGTCAGCCTGACTTAAGACTGAGCCAGGATGTGTCTCCTTTAAGCTTGTGCACTTGACATGTCTTTCTACAAAACAAGGATACAAAAGTGGAAAGGTCTGAATTTCCTTTCAGCACAACTGGAGAAAATTTCCATGGTGGACATTTTGTCCAGAGCTTGAGAAGACTTTATAGGTCCTGTGCTTTATCTGTTACCTGCAGGTTATGTCTTAAAGTTAAGTACACATCTCTGTCCTCTAAAGACACTTAGTAATCCTCATGTGAACTTAAGGGTATGTACTGTATCTGACATCCTTTAAACCAAAGTGCTTTTTAAACCAATTCAGTTTCAGTGATTTTTATCAGCCACTGAGAATTTGCTTAGTTGAAGAAGAAGTTCCAGCAGATTGTATTGGTGATTCAGTGCACAGAGAAATCACAAAATATCTTACGAAAAAGAAAACACGCACAATTTAATCACTGGTCTACTCTACGGAAATGAATGCTAAAATCATTCTAAGATCAATACAGTGTTAGAATAAAAACTGAACCAAATTCTTTTCTCAGATAGTCAGTGGTTTAGGTTTGTCAAATTAATGGGCAATTCATTGTAGACTTCATGGCTTACCCTGTCTGTTTCCCGCATTAAGCAAATTTGCTATTAAATAATTCTTTGTGAGGATATCTTTCAGCTTAAAACTAATGCCAACATTCAGGTATGGAAAATTTATTTCTGTAGAGTTTGACCTGCTATCCATCCAAGCGGAAGGAAGAGCAGAGGAACATAATGCTGGGGTTTTCTGTGTCTAAAGTATCTTCTGATTTGTGGTATTGTGTAATTCCCAGAGTGATATATGGTCGATTTTGAGAAAAGATGGAACAAAGCAGTGAGAAAATACAAAGTGTGGAGTTACCATCCTTTAACCCTTTAACGAAATTTTCCTTAAGATCCAACTACTTGTAAAATCTTTATCTCTGTCGCTGAGTAGCTACTAAGAGATGCCCCCAGGGCAGAGTCTTGAACCACCATCCCCTGTTCCCATAGTAGGACATCAAGACCTCACTTAAATAACCTGTATGACAAAGGTCTGAGACAAGAGTCTACAACGACAGTTTCTATGCATCCCTCTTGCTATATTTCTGGTTACGTTACAATTATTTTAAAATACGTGGCCATCATGTGGAGTGAACTATATAGAGCAATTAATATGGACTCATACATTGTTGGCATCTGCTCAGCTCTGAAATTTCTAGAGGAATTAAATGTGAACCATATGCCCATGTGAAACCCTTTCAAGGCTACTCTTGGTCTAACTATACCCTATATGTACCTCAATGCCCTGCCTCATCGCTTAGTAATCAGTTATCCTCAACCTTTGACATTCACTCCAAAGTGATCACATCGAGGAAAAACATTGCCAATGATGTTTCAGGTCTCATCTGGTTTTAAAAGTAATTTAAGAGAAACATTTCATTCCATTTAAAGTATCCCAAGAGTAGAAGTTAGTGGAAAAGAACTTCTAAGAGCAAATGAGGAAGATTCTAAAAGAAAAATACCCAAGGGATCATATCTGAGACACAAATATTTTTTTAAATTACAGGTGCTCATAATTACTTGTAAGGGAGAAAACTAATTATGACACTCTTCAGGGAGCTTAAACATGGTAAATACTGAGAGAAAGCAGCCTGGGTTTTTGAAAGTTATTTGTATACATTGCTTTCCTTGTAGTCCTTGCTGGTATGTAAGCGTCTCTCTTTCCTTTTTCATTTTTTCCCCCCCATTTTGTTGTTACACATAAGTATTTTTATTTTATGTTAAATAATAGAAATAATCCTCTTTCTGAATTTCCTGCTTCTGAAAGTTTTGAAAGGTTTTCTTCTTATAAACAGAGAATATTCCCATGGTCACAAAATGAACACATAAAATCTTTGTGTTCATCAACAAAAAAGCTGTCTGAATGTATTCTGTATTGCCAGTATGTATTTAAGTCATGGGAGATGATTATTTTTTTAAAAAATGTGAATGGATGTAGAGACAAATAATAAAAATTGAAATATTTTTCATGTGTTACTATGGAAAAATGCTGTTGTACTACAACACACCATATGATAAGAGATAGAGATGTGGCTTAAAAGATCACATTCACAATTTATAACAGCTAAATATGTTTTGAATAAGGATTTTGCACATGTCCTAGCTACTGATATCTTCTGTATGCAAAGCATTGAATTATTGTTCAGACTCACATTACGACGACCCCAAGGAAAATGTGTATAAGCTACAAGCCGTGTCCCCCTTCCTACATGTCAACTATTTTGGCAAAATAACAAGCAGAGAAGAAAAAATTTAACTTTTTTGTATATTACTTAGCTAGCAGATTACTACAGTGTGTCTGGATTCATCTGTAAATTCTACAGTTAATCACAATAAATTAGAATTAAATACATGATAACTTTTGACTACTCAGCACTGTGGTTTATTATATAAAGTTTCCAGTTGCACGTCATTCAGACAGTGTGCTCTGAGCTTTAAAAACTCCTATTCCACTGACTTTAGTAAAAGAGAAAGGATTGAAAAACTGAACAAAAGAAAATAGATATTTTTTTCTGTTAGGAAAAAATAGGATCCCCCTATTTCCAATCTTCTTCCTGTTCCTATTTTAAATAAACCAAGCCAGAGCCTACCTCAGTGTAATCCAAATAAAGCCAACAGCATAGAGATACAATTAATTTTAAAAGACAGTACAGCCATGTACTATATTATTTGGGTTTGTATTGACCTTCTATTGACTTGGACATGACCTCCATTGCCCTAGTTTGATTGGAGTCAATGTTAATTTTGACATTGTAAGAGATTCACTGTTATGGTATTTCTTGTGTCAATCCAACATATTTGCATAGCAAAAATTCTGTTGTGTACAAAACATAAACTGTCTCTATTATCATGGCATTAAAAACGTTGTCTCCTTCGAATGCTAAATTCAGTGGCAGTTAAGTAACTCCACTTGCCGTAGTGACTAGTCACAGACTGGGTATATGTGTTACATGGCTTCAGATTATAGCACCTTGGAAGTGAAACCCTCTAAATAGTTGAAGATCTTTTATCAGCTTTTTACTTGGTACAGCTAATTAAGTGATCGGTTACTTCTAATTCTAATACTCTTTTTTGTATACTTTCCACTTAGGTCTAGATTTATTTGAATTTGCAACAAGCAGTCTCGTTATGTCTTCAATCTACGTCCCAGTGACAAATTCTTCAATGATCAATCAGCAATTAATGACCAGAAAACCACTACACCTTTCAGAATTTGGTAAAATACGTCCATTAAGACATTCCTTGATACTACTGGATACGTTATAGCAGTCTAGAAGCAATACTCGGGCAAAATCCTGAGGGGACAAAGGAAGACAAGTAGCAGAGTACAGATCCTGGACTTTCAGAGGACATAGTTCAGCTTAGGCAGGGATTTCTTTCATGTGGGTGAGATCCTGTGTGAGGCAGCTCTGAAAGGAAAAGGAGCTCAAGAGACCTGGCAGACCTTTCAGGGCAGCCTTCTGCAAGCAGAACGCCCCATTCCAATAACCAGGAAAATAAGCAGACATGCCAGGAGACCTGCTTGGTTTCACAGGGAGCTCATGACTGAGCTACAGTACAAAAAGCACATACACAAGGACATGAAAGTGAAGACAGACAATAGAAACTTTGTCTCTCTGGCTCTTTCTTTAGGGAAAATGTCCTTACGGCTAAAGACACAAGGTTTAAGGAGGAAAGGAACTACCAGCATGGAAAAAATCCCAGTGGGCAAAGTCAGGCCATTTACTGACGTGCACAAGGAAAGAACAAGAGACAGGCTCATAAACTGGAATGGGGAAGGTTCTGGTTGGATATTATGGCAAAAAAAATATCACTTGAGATAATGTAGCATTGGAGCAGGTTGCCCAGAGATGATGTGGAATATCTGAGTAGGTTAAGACCTGGCTGGACACAGCCTAAAGCAAACAGATCTGACTTCAGTGCTCTGAGCAAGAAACTACCAAGGTTCCTTCCTATGTGAATTATTCTATGATTCTATAAAAATTTAATCGCAAAGATAAGATATAGGTATAAGGATGAGCTTGATTTGTGGAATGCAGTACTTTCATTTCTTTAATCTTGTGCCAAGGCAGAGGTATATAAAAAAAAATAATAAAAAACCAACCTTCACAGCTATTACATTTGTGTAAGGTCAAGAAGTCTCTGTCAGCTTTTTAATATCAGCCAAAGATTACCAAAGACAAAAACTTGATGAGCACTTTGCATAACTGAAAAGGCAAAAATTGCTCGTCGGAACTATTTTAAATAATTCTTCACAGTACCAGGCTTATTGGGCATGTTTTTCCTGCTAATTTCCTGCTAATGAAAATTATCTGAACCATGAAAAGAGGTTCACCTTTAATCCCAAATACTGATTCAAGGGGAAAAAAAAAAAAAAAAGTAAGTATTTTGTCTGTATTATAGATTCATTAAACTATTCAGCACCCCTTGAAAAATGGAAAATTTCCTAGTAAATGGAAATAAAATATTTCTCACATGGCACAGATAGCAGTTAATACCATAGCGATACACACCATTTTATATTCAGGAACAATGCTTTGGTATTTGTTATGATGGTGTGTGTTTCCACTGAAAGTATTCATCCTCACCATTAAGTTAAGTTAAAGTAATACCTGCATAAAACCAGTATTTTCCACGTCTCCCAGATTTAAGAATGACTGATTCAAAGCCAGAATCTACATATCTGTTTCATTTGAGTTTCTGCTTTCTGTGAAGCAAATACATATCAATGCTATAGTCTTGTTACTAGTGCATTAAGGATTATTTATATGAACCCTCAAACTCTGAAAATTTCCAGCTGTTAGGGCTGTGCATCTGACATGCTGCAGTGCTTATAGACATACAGCTAGAGACTGTTATGTCCACCTGATTACTGTCACTGCTGTTTCATAATTATCATCTTAGCAAATTATATTTTTTCTGTGTATCTGAAAAATGTAAGTTTTTTTCATCAAGGGATGATAAAATCATCATTCAAAGAAACTGTAACAAAGTGGAATAAGGATATTGCCTTTAAAGGTGGAATTAAATATGCATAAGGCACAAGTACTTGGTTTCCAAAAAACCCTCTCAAATCATGAACAACATTCTAAGCAGTGAAAAAATCAGATTTATTTTTTTAATTCTATTTGTGTAGTCAAGAACATTTTATATAGTTTCCCGTGATAAATGGATTACCACCTGCAATTTTTCATAAAGACTATGTTAGTTAATTTTAGTTCGTTAATAGATTAAATGCTTTAGGTAACTGAAATTGATACATATTTTGTCTAATTATAATTCCAAAGAAAACAAACCAAAATATTATTTTCTGCATTTCAACTTTATGGGTACAAACTTTTTAAATTGATGGAATATATAAAGGATGCCATTATCTCTCATCAGAAGTTACAAGTACCTAAGAAAAATTTCCGTATGCTATGGAATGAAAAAAGGGGACAGAAAATACATTTTGCCCCCAAACTTACCAGAAATTATAGCCAGTAGGCGGTCATGCTTTAACTTTAAAAAACACGCCTGAACTTTATGACTTTGCGCTTTTACCTTCCAGCAAGGTTTATTTTTGGTTCCTTTCCAACTGAAAAATGGACTATGAGATTCTCTTCAGGTTTAAAATAATTAGTAAACCCTTAGAATACTCATTATAAATAGATCAAAGCTTCAACCCAACTTCAATACAAAGGCAAGCCTTTTAGATCAAACTTGAACTACCACCCATCCCACATATGTCCTGCTGATATCTTACTTTGGGTTCTGTTAAATTATTCATACCAAAATACTGAATAATTCATTATTTAAAGAAAAATAATGAATTAATTTAAAGAAGAAACTTCATTTACAAAACGGGTTGCCCAATCACTTTTTCTCCTCTCGTTCTCTTTTAATCTGGAGTGGGTTTTTTGCTGTAAACGTAATGGCTCAAATCTCTCATTTATAGGTGAAACAAACATAATTAGGACAAGAAAATGAAAGCAGAAGGTATTAGGCATTAATTGAAAAGGTAAAAATAAAGATGTTTGTAATGATCAAACCCTCTTACTCTGCCAACAAGTACCTAGAATTCTTGATGACACTCCTAGGTGTCCTGTAGCCAGGGCAATTCAGAATTAATGTAATCAGGTATACTAATATGGCACAAAAGAGTAACAGAAAAAAGTGCCCCTGGACATTACTGTTATCTGCAATATCCAGCTGGATTTGAACAATAGTATAAAAGAAGCCACACTAGGAATCTGAATTCTGAAAAGAAATATATAGATTTTCATACGTCAGAAAGTTCTCATCTGTGCAGAGTCTGTAGTTTGTCTGAATGGAAAACAATCAGTAACAACTGAACAATATGTGATACGTTAAATATCAAGCCTGATATTTAATGAGAACTAGCTTCAATTTATAAAAATAATAGCAGAAATGTAAAATGTACTTTATCAGTCATCTGTCAACTGGAATTGATCGCACATTCCTTCACGGTCTCTTTACCATAAACATGTCAGTATTCACACAGGTGCACTAACCCTGCCATATGTCTGGCTAATGTGCTTAGTGCTTGTAAATCAGAGCAACCCCTTGGCTATCAAAGTAACAAGTGCATTTATATGAAGAAAAATCTAACTAACGATTAAAGAGTTAAGATTTTCAGTATGGAGCAGCGTGTATAATTTAAGAAAAAATGTAAAACTTTTAAGATCCTTATTTTTCTCTTATTCTTTTAAGCTTCTACCATAATTTGGAAATTATTAAATAAATTATTTCTGAGGGCTCATGGAAAACTTTTGACAATGGTTTGCTGCAACAGCCTGTGCACCGATACAGAATCTACTCTGTAGGTAATGATGAAAAGGTCTGCAGTATCACTAAAAACCATTTATTAATGAAAGTGGATAACAAGTTTATAGAATAAAATGCCCTTTTACAGGGCGTTAGTTCAAATTATCAGTACATGGCAAAAAATAGGTTCACTCCATGCTAAAATGAACATACTGCAAATGCCTTGTCTTTTATAAAAAAAAATATATATTATGTTGAAACACTGGTACAACAAGGTAGAACTTAAATTCATACATTTTCAAGAAACTTTTGTGATTTTATTGGGTAGGTTATAGGCAATTTGTGATTTGTGCTTTGTCAATAAAGCCAAAGTCCTCTTTTGCCATTATTTTCTTTTGAGTTGGAGATACCTATAGGCAGAATAGGCAAATTTTGCACTAAGATGCTGTCTTCCAGATTTTTTTCCCTGTTATTTTTTTTTCCTATCCAAATTGTTAAGGATGTAATAATACAGAATTATGAAACCCATACTAACTCTTCTCATGTCAGGACCAGAAAAAGCACAGAAAGCATGAATCTATTTTCAGTTCATACCTATTGAGAAATAATGTTATGTATTGCACTCACTTTATATTCCTAGGTCCTTCAGGCCAGAATTTTGTATTTATGTTTGGACATCGCCTTCAGCAATCAATCCTACTAACTTTTCACTTTACTATGATATAAATTCTAAACATTGAGTAACTTTAATTTCCAAGTAACTTATTTTACTCCAGTATTATTTGTCAGAGAGAATATTGCTATGCTGTCATAACTATTATAAATAAATAAAAATAATTTAAAAATAAAATACAGATTATAGACTGTCTAAACTAAAAAGAGAGAAAAATTTAGAAATATTTCTTTCCTTCTCATTTATTATTTTTTTTTATTCCTAAAGAAATGTTTACAGTGGCTCTACAGGACTGAAAACTTAGAAATAACATAAAGAGAAGAACATGCAGCGAACAACAAAGATTATTCTGCTTCTCCCAGGTAAAAAAAAACAGCTATTCACATTCTGGTACTGCAGTCAGCCATTCACGTTCTGGTACTGCAGTCTCAGTAACTGTTTCTCAGTATTCTTTCAGCTTTATTCTTTCTATGCTTGCTTGAATTCACCATATAGATTTAAACAGCTGCACACTGTATAGCACACAGTATATTACTGTATAGCAGCTCACACTAAATAAGCTGGTCTTTCTTTGGGCTTTTCATCACTGCCATACTAATACTGTATTAATTCAAGTCCCTTGGTATAATGTATCTGGCAAAATGAGGCACCAAATGTTTGCCACAAGTTACAGAGCAGTGATGAAATTCGAAATAAATTATTCTTTGCTGCTACCCTAGTAACAGAAAATGAAGCAAAGTTCTGGGACATTTCGCAGTTGGGGGTGGGTTGAAGTTGCAGTGTATTTTAATTTAAATAGAAATGGGAATTTTTGCTACATCACAGTTACGCAACTGAGACCATATTCAGATTAACTGATAGTTTTAACAGAAGGTACAACTCCTTAAATTGAAGAGTAGCCTTAAAAACAGTCTTGTTATCTAAATGGTTACATTTTATTTCGGAAACATTATACTAATTTTAGTTGATACTCATGCAATTAATGTACTTAACACACATTCACATATATTCACATTCTTATAAAGCTGTTTTTTCTGCAGAAAAATAAAATGTAAAAATTATTCAGCAGCTGAAGCGGAAGTCAAGCCAAAAGTTATTTCCTCTGAGACATGAGTAACTCATGGGTCCATCCAACTCTATCTTTCAAAAAAGCTTCACACAAACCTTTTGGTCAATTTAAGCATACAAGAGTGTAATTGCATATGCCTCTCATTAGCATTAACTGACAATTGAAAAGAAAGGTACAGTTTTCTTATTTCTCATAAAACTTTGGGAATTTAATCACCCTTCCAGGATGGAAGATTTGTAGGTAATTCTTCCAGTAATCTTAATGGGAATTCCATGCATTAAAATGTGCATAAATATGAAATTCTAAGAGTATAGATTTTTGATTTAAAAGTTTCTCATTTCCTTTTCCATGTGCATGCAAATTAGCATGGTTAAGCATAAATTGAAAAGAAATTTAGAAAGATTACTTTGTTAGTAGCATATAAAAGGATATTCACATGATAACACAGAACCAGGCAGCACTGTGGAAGCAAGAGCTTTCCAAGGTCTGTTAAACTAACAAATGTGATTTCTCTTGTCTTTGATTTGCTTTGTAAAGAATACAAGATCATAACTTAGCTTATTGGATTCCATGCTTGCTGAAACTGGATTGCACTCTGGTTGCCAGTTCTACTACTTAGAAATGGTCTGTCACTCCAAGGATCTCACTACTCGGTACTGAGTACTCAGTATTCTGGGATTCTCCTTAAAGAATTTTCACAACAAAGTATTGCAATTCACTGCAATCATATACTAAAGGAACAGTTCATTCTAAACTTCAGGTAATGGGCTTCTGGAAGTTAATATTACACTAATTAATATTAAAGACAGTTTAATTTCGTATTTCATTTAAGTCAGTGTAAGTACAGTGGTATTGAAAGACCATAAATGGAAAGACAAGCAGACTGTTTATTTTCAGAGTACCAAAATGTATGTAAAGTGATGTTACTTCTCCAGAAAAGCTTCTTTGGGGTGCCAGGCAAGTCGATACACAATTATTTTAATGAACCTTTATTTTTTTTATTTGCTGCCCTTTGTTTGGTATTACCATGGTTGAATTCTTGATGGCTTTATGCTGGTTTTGATAGCTCAGTTACCGATGCCTGTAACTGGCATGTTTCTTCTAGGCAGCAGCAAAAGCAGTACTCTATACAAGCCCTTGTAGATAATTTGGGATAATTTCCTTCCTCCTTTCTATTTTTGGAAACATGTTTAGGTGATAGAAACAATCCGAAAAGGATCTACACCATTTTCTGTATTGATTTCAAGTTGTAAAAGCAATGAAGTCTTCATTGCAGATATTCCTGGCAATTAATACCCAAATGAGTTCTCTTGATTACTGCAAGCTAGCAGTTTCTTCCAGTGTCTCATTAATCACTGAAATACTTCATGCTCAATCACTGTTGCTTAAACAATATTAATTTTGATTCCACATCATACTGTCACATTGTTGAATGCCCACAAGTACTGATGTGTGACTTAGGATTCTGGCTTTTCACAGTTTTCCTTATCTGCCATTTAATTTTATCAGTTGCTGACTTTTGTTGTTTGTCTTTCTTTAAAAAAATCCTTATTTTTTTCAGTTTTAAGTGCCTACAGAGCACAGTTCTAACAATTGAAAATAAAATTGCTTTTCTGTCATATCTGTGTAAGTATGTATCTGTAGATCAGACAATTGGAATCCATGACAGCATCCCCAACATCTACAACAAAATGTAGGCTCAGTTTTAACTACAATGGCACTAATACAGATCTTAAAATGAGTGAAGCTTTTGCAGGTGCACTTGCCTATAGCATCAGAAACAATGCCAAATCTCTGTGAATAATTCATATTTTCGATGTGAATTTTCGAGAGTCTGTTAATCTCACAAGAAACATGCAGTGTAGCTAACCTCAAATAAATAAATATTTGCATTTTAAGTTGAAAGAACAAAGCAATGTTTCACTATGGGAATCTGCTAGAGTTTTTAAATCTTCAGTAGTTTATCAATTCTTTGCTGGCAAGAGGAATTTTTATATTTATCTACTTGGGAATGGGAAAATAAATTATAGAAGTTCTGAGGTGTGTGAGAAAGTTATTATTTACAACAAAACCTTATCTCTTTCCCACACTCTACAAGAGTCTGTACCTACATATATTAAAAGGACTATATAGTGAGGTGTTTGTAGTAGCAAGGTTCAAGACTGTTTAGACCTACAAGGTCTCTTCTAGTTTTCACATACTCATTTTAGGAGTAAGACTAGACGTGATAAATAATCCTATTAGTAGGAATTTTAACATTCTCTGGAATTTTAACAGTCATATTCAATCTAGATATAATTTAGTGCATGTCCTAGTTTATGCAGCAGGCAGAGAAGCATGTGACCAGGCATGGAAGAGAATTTTTTGGACCTGAACAACTGAACATTAGCAAGATGGCTGTATATTTGATTTTGCACATTTTTACATTTATTGTTAGTATTAGCATTTTACATTATGCTGTAAAGCTACTTAGAGCTCAAGCTAAGATCTTTGCAACTTATTAAAGATATATACTGCTATTTCCAAAATAGTAAATATTTATGGGACATAGATAAGAGTCATGCTCTAGGATTTGAGGATCCTCAGGATCTGAGAATTTTGAAGGTGCACAGATCCATAGAACCTGATGTGATGGATCTGTGGGTCCTGAGGAAGGTGATGATAAAGTTGCTAACCCACCATCCATATCTGAGAAGTCACAGCAGTCCACCCACTGACTGGAAAAGAGGGAAGATAAACACCATTTTTAAAAGGAAAAACGGAAGACCTGAGAATGGAGCACCTCCTCCTGAAAACTACGTTCAGGCATACGGAAAATAAGGAGGTGATCAGCAACAGCCAGCATGGCTTGACTAAAGGCAAATAAGGTATGACAAGTTTAGTGGCCTTCTAGGCGGGGATTACAGCATTGGTGTATAAGGGAAGAGCAACTGATGTCATCTGCCTGGACTTATGCAAATCATTTAACACTGTCCAGCACTACATCCTTCTTTCTAAATCAGAGAGACGTGGATTTGACAGATGGACCACTTGCTGGATAGGGAATTGGCTGGATGGTCACAAAGAGTTGCAGTCAATAGCTTGATGTCCAGCTGGGGACCAGTGACATATGGCATTCCACAGGGGTCTGCTCTGGGACCTGAAGCGTGCCTATGGGAAAGGTGGTGAGGGACTCTCTATCAGGTAGTGTAGTGACAGGCCAGGAGGTAACTGAAAGAGGGGAGATTTAGATAACATATCAGAAGAAAATTTTTTCCTGTGAGGATGGTGAGACACTGGAACGGGTTGCCCAGAGAAGTTGTGGATGCCCTCCCCCATTCCTGGAGGTGTCAAGGCTAGGCTGGATGGGGCTTTGAGCAACCTAGTCTGTGGTCGGTTCCCTGCCCAGGGCAGGGGTGTTGGAACTAAATGGTCTTTAAGCTCCTTGCCAACCCAAAGCATTCTATGATTTGATAGCCATAATTCTTGGTTATTTTTAACTTTGGTGGCAAATTCTTGATGAAGGTTCCCAAAGCTTTAATCATCAGATAAGGTTGGACTAGATGTTCCATAAGGTCCATTCCAACCTGGTATACTATGACAAATTAGATGATTCAGCTACATATGTGAGATAAGTATCAATCAGTAAGTATACTGCTAATAAGAATTGCATCCTGTGGTACCGTACACCTCCAGTACAGTAAGACCCAGCAAACAGGGAAGCTGAAACTCTCATATCATTCATATAAAAAAGCAAAGCACTGCAGCAGCATGGTAAAAATACCAATGAGTAAGATACAACAAAGCAGATGACAGAGTATTGCACAATTTGCTTCCTCTGGATTTGTTTCCTTTTTAATCAGTCCAACATGTATTATATAATAAAATTAAGTTTAACAACATTGTGAACATAACACATAACTAATAGGATTCTGCTTAGTTTTCTCCACAGTGACTTCATAGGAAGTGACTGAACCATTCATGTTGGAAGGGTCCTTGAAAGGGCTGTAATACAGTCTCCTGCGCAGATGGGTGTCAGTGCTGAACTCAGACCAGATTGCTTCAGGCTTTGGCCAGTTTGGTCTTGAAAACCTCACTAAGGACAGAAATTTTACAGTGGTTTTGGGCCACCTCCTTCACCATATTTATTATGACAGTGGTAAATACACATTTCATAAGTAATGAATGACTTATATTAAAATTGGAGTACCGTTTTGAGCAATTTATCGGGATTTTTCCCCTTACAGGAGGTCAAGGACTCGTTTACTTTACACATCAGTCATGCTGGTAACCAGTAGTTGAGAACAACAATCACCAAAAAAATTATTAGTGATACACATGGGTGACACTTGTGCAATCATTATACTGGTTGCCAGGTTGAACAACAATCTGTATGCATACTTAATATGCAGACACCTTATAAATAGCTAATAAATGATTAGATGAAATTGCTGTTTTCATAATGACTTAGTACAAAATCTGTTGAACATAACGTTTGGAATATTTAAATGGTTTAACATACTCCAGTTATAAGTACTCTGTAGCTGATTGTTATAACACAGATTCATCACTTAAGTATTTTTAAATTGTTTGTATATGTCATTAGAATATGCCAGAACTTAATAATTTTTTTTTTTTAAATTATTTGTAATTACTGGGGTCAAACCACAGGCCAATTCTTGAGAAGAAAAAACAACCAACCAATGGTTCCTTCTTTGGATAGAATGGAACAGAGCAGAAACAGGGACTTGATTTGCATCACGCTTGAATATAAACTGCAACAGCTGCTGCATTTGATCAAGACTAAATTTCTGTACGCAGATCTCATTCTGGGAAGCAAAATGTCATTTTTTCTAAACCGGCTGTGAAGCTGAGCCTGGTTACATAATGTACACTCTTCCCAAGTTTCCAGCATGCTGTATTTGCCCAAAAGAGACTTGGATCATGTACAAATTCTGTTCTGAATCTCCAGTAATTCTCCCACAAATTTCCAGTGCCTATGGAGTTCCAATGTGTTCAGTGATACAGACCAACACTGCAAACACTTGAAGGATAAAGGGAAAATGTTGGCAGCTCCAAGATCTTTCTTTTCCAAGATGAGGGATCCTTCCACATGAGTCTGTGATTTAGCCTCTGAACTTGCACTAGGCATCGTTCCTCTTATTCCACGAAGAGGACATTATGGACGATAGTGATCAAAATACATTTTCCATATTTCATGTTGAATCTGTGAGCAAAATGCAGGCATTTATGTTCTCTTGCAATCAATCTGTCATAATCTGCTCAGAACACAAGATACTGTATGCTCTGGAAGTGTACATCATCTGCTATCCTAACAAACAGATGAAAAAAATTGAAAAAATACTGGTCTTATCAGGTGAGGTAGGATTTATATCATACTGATAATTGACATGTTAATCAGAACTGTAAAAACCCTTAAACTAAAGAGAAAGGAAAGAATAAACTGTCTTCAACATCGTACTAAAAATCTTGTCTTTCTAGGAAAGCCCTGCAACTATTAGAAAAGTGTTGCTGGAAGTCCAAGTCAGTCCCTACATGAAGCGATAGCTTATACAACTGAGAACAGCAATTTCTAATGAAAATAAATGCACAGAGTTAAAGGGCATTTTACCAACTCCATGGACAACACCACATGTACAGTATGTACAATATTCTCTTTCTAGGTGCACTGAGCCATGACAAATGTGCATTATTTTACACAGATACTATTTCACATGCAAACTGTCATCACTCTGGTTCTTCAACCATTATTAGAGTGAGACAAGTGTACATAGCGTTGAGTCTCTGAATTTTATATACATCTCCCCCTTTCCAAAGTTTTTACACGTTTTGCCTGAAAATAAGCTGGAAGGGCAGCGTCTTCTCTGCTGCTAAAACTCGTATCTTATTTCCCCTCAGCAAATTTCCACAGCAGTCACAGGACACCATTTATCTTATCATCCCCTTGCTAATTTTAAAATAAAGAAATACCAATGAAAAACACATCAGTATTCAGTGAGATGAATATTGAAGAACCTGTAAACTTCTAATGTATGAAAAAGAAGTCCCTTTTATTGAATTACCATGCACTCCCTTTACATAAATAAAACTGGATGGGGGGATGTTAGGGTCACCTTTTCTGAAGATCTTTAACAGTAGGATTCATATCCTATAAAATTGCAAACATGTCTTATAGATAATAAAAAAGCCTTTGGTCTTAAGGCATGTTGATGTGATTGGGTAGGATTTTGTAGACTTCAAGCCTCCCAATAAGAAATTTTACCAAGATAATTTCCCCCTTTCGATTTTATACACAGCAAGTACTGCAAGGGGTACACTTCTGAACCCCTCACATAACTTCTTTGTAGCAAAAACCCAGTGGTCTTTTGTGTCAGAATAATGACTGCTATCTTATGCTTAGGGAAAAGTATCCCATTTGTACCAAAACACCAATAAATCCTTTGATATTGCCATAAGCAGAGCATCAGTCAAAGCCAGAATGAACCGTAACATCAGCCCCCCAAAAAACTTAGTTTCAAAGAAAAGAACTAATTTGACTACTTCCATGGTTTCTCTGCTCAGCCATTCAGTTTGAAGCTATTCAGCTCCACGCTCTGGCTTTTGCCTGTTAAGCACTCTGCATTAGAACCATCCATTTTATCTGAACATTTTAGCATTTTCCTTCAGCACTTGGGTGCTTCTCCATGAGAATTTAATGTTTCGCCTTGGTTCTTATTCTCTGCTAGCTTGGCAAAACGACTCAGGCTTTTTGATATTTTTCTCAGTACTTCAGTGTCTTGCCTCAAAGCGTCTCTTTATTGTGGGGTTCCAATGCCATAGTTTCTTTGAACACTTCCCCTTCATCTTGGCACTCTGCCTTCATATTGCGGCATATTCATCTCAGTACTTTGGTGTTCCACCCATGTGCTTCTACAACCATGTCTTCACGTCTATAAAATTTTCCTCTAGGACTCTGCTCTAATTCTTTCCTACATGGTTCTTTTCAGCTCCATTGTAAATTTACCAGGCTTAACGCAAGGTCTTAGACAGCAGTGTAACAGTGCTACCAGGAAACACAATGTACTCTCCTCCATCCTTCCTCCCACCCAAAATAAAATGAGGAAAAAAAAAATTAATTCTCATCAGCTCCTGATACAGGAAGTTAATGCAGTGATGTTTGCCTGGTTTATTTTCTTTTTCTTATTCTGATATATCAGAAACTCCTGGGAAGAAATTATCATGAGAATTTTGTTGCTCCTGGTTGGGTAGTGTTTTCAAGTGGTACTGTCACCAATACCACTGGCACAGTAATGTTGTAACTACTGTTGTTATTATTTTACGTCTACTTGGAACATTTTCATGATGCATGAAATCATGTAATGTTTTTGTTTATTTTCAGTCAGAAAACCCTAATAGGAGAATGACACCAAGCTTCAGTTCTTTCCCAGTTAAAGGGCATTTTACCAGCTCTGTGGACAGCACCACATGTACAGTAGGTACAATATTCTCTTTCTAGGTGCACTGAGCCATGACAAATGTGTATTCTTTTACACAGATATTATTTCACACACAAATTGTCACCACTCAGTTTCTTCAACCATTATTAGACAAGTGTACTTAGGGCTGAGTCTCTGTGAATTTTATACACACCTCTAATGTTTCTTGGTGTTGGTGCTTTCTTTTATAAAGAAGTGATTGTGTAGAATTCCAAATGTCAATATACCAACTCTTCCTGGATCAGTGTCAAATTCATACCGATTGCTTCATGACAAAAATATACTAATAAGGATGCATTTGACAGTCTTTTTCTGAAGTGTCCACTTCACTGAGCAATAAATGCGAAAGTTAATACATCAGATGTTCTCAAAGCAAAGCAAGCAGCTCCTAAACACTGAAAATATTTTGTTTCATTAAATACAACAAGCTGAATTTTTATATATATCTGAAAAACAGAGATACTGTAACTTTTGGGTGACATGAGATAGATACAATCCATGTTTTTATAAGTCAGCACAGCTCAACAGACATCAATCAAGATGTGCACATTTATATATCTGTAAAAAGTCATATATATATATATGAATGTTTACACTAGATACTGTAAATATATTCAGCTCTCTTCACACTGAATTTATTTTTGTAGAAAAAAAATAATCCAAAATTACAGATTCTTTCCTATAAATTCTTCAAAAAAGCAGTGACAGGTTTGGGTTTGTTTTTTTCCTCTCATTGCATTGATCTATTTGTTAGAGTTGTGTCGGTAACATGCTGGTCAGTAAGGTGACAGAATTACATCAAGAGCCCATCACAAGCTGTCCAACTTTCAAATCTTACTCTTCAGTAAGTGCTGTGCAAGAGAAGGAAAAAAAAAAACAAAACCAAAGAAACAGTGAACAACATTCTTATTAGAGTCCTCATCATGTCCTGAAAGCAGCAGGGTTTTGAGATAATGGCAACATGCAGCTATTAACAACTTGTTAACCTTAACACTGGGCTCCGAGAGCCAAACTGTCTTTGCACTAGTTGGCATTTTTCCTAAAATCTCGCAAGCCTTTGTGAAGGAAATAGTCACAAGATTTCAAATCATCCTTTGAAACCTATTGCTTTTGTAACAAGAAACGTTCCTTTTAGGGCCCCTGTCTGTAGAAAAGTAGGAGTCAGTGGGAGACGAACAGGCACAGAAAAGTAGGAGCAGATAGTGGATACGTGAAAAACACTTTCCAGCCCTCTAGAGAAATGACAGTCCAATTGTAAATACACGTAAGAAGGAAACATAAAGACTATAAGATTTAACACACTGGAATGCTGATATTTAAGACATACCTAAACACAGTGCCACTACAAAACATGTTTCAAGACCCTTCCCTTAATCTTCCACCAACAGGCTACATCGCTGTCCTGGTTTGAGGAAATGATTCTACATAAATGAGAACATTCCTTTACATTTTGCAATATTTCGATCTTAAGCTAGAGCAGGCGATGTCCTTATTCTTGTCTTGATTTATTATCATTGTCAGTCACACTGTTACAAATGCCATGACCTGCTCAAGAGAATTCTGCACATGAGTACTTTGGGTCAGAGATAAATATAAATGGGACTGCTTTATGAAGAAGCTTCCTCAAAACCTGTAAGCCCAACGTTTAGCTCAGACCACAGCCATAAATTATTACTTTTATGACCACAGCATGTCCATACATATACATAAGAAATACACATGCTTTTAATAAAAAAGAAAACACACACATCTTGAAAACAAATACTCAGTGGCAGGTAATCTTCACAAAATTTTAAGAAAACTCAGCAGAAGTATCAGTCCTCTTGATATCACAGTGATTTTATTTTGGAGTCCTGAACATTTCCAGTACGACAATAGGACCACATACACAGTTGTGTACCGAACTGGTAAAATCACATTGTGAATGGCAGTGTCAGCTGAAATACATACTATTCATAATGATGAAGCACTGTGAATACAGCAGTTTGTTATGCATATTGTTTGCAAAGAAGGGTGTGACCTCTTGGAGAGCTGAATGAATGCATAACTACTGTTGTTGTGTTCAACAGATGTGGTTAGGACACAGTTCACATTTTGTTGTTATCCAAGTTTTCAATACATTTGTGTTTCATTGAAGACTTAGACCAACAAAACAGAACTAATGCCAAAATTCACTCAAACTACAAACAAACTGTCTTCCTCATGGCAGATCTAGAGCTTTTTGAAGAAGCGGGAGATATTAACTACAAGAAAATGTTCAGAGAAATCTTAGATGACCAACTAAAAAGTTTGAAGCAACAAATGTTGATGAATTAGTTTTGAAATATTTATCTGCATTTTATCTTTTAGCAATATATTCAAAACTGCTCCCTTCACTGCATCTGTAATACTTCAGATGAAAAAAAAAACAAGGATGAAACAAACTGTTTCATCACAAATGATGAGATTTTACTAGCATGCTGCTGGGTCAGTCAGGCTTGAGTGAGTAATCAAGGGTATGAAGTACCTCGTGGAAAGGCAAGCCTTTTAGCAGTCCTGTGCGGTCAGTTTTTGATTTACCAAAAAAAGTAACTTGGAAAAGGATTGAGCTGGATTTTTTGAATTTATTTATTTAACCTACAGGCCCTGCATTAATTAATTTTTATTTACTGAGAAAATCAGATTTTCAACATAAGGCCCTCCGAGTTGATTAACTAGGCGATAAGGACTTTTTCTTCCATTCTAATGTTTTTTCTAATCTAGAAATGAAGGAAATATTAGTCTCAGGGTTTTCCCCTCAAATTGAGATCAATGCTGTCTTACCTGTAAGATCCTCCAAACAAAATAGTGAAATTGCTCCTCATCTTGCAAACAGACATACTTTTAAACGTACTTTGTATTTCATTACATAATGCAGCAGCACAGACCATTTAAAGAGAAACAGCTTTTTGGTTTGTAAATCATCTTTGGGGTTTCTGTTTCATAAGAAATGTATGGATAACTCACATTGATCTTCTTTTTAATGACTACTCCCAGTAGAATGTTTACAGCTTTTTTAACCTGTAATTCTGGTGAATCTCTCAAGAGATTCATTAAAAACTTGAACAGGATTTTCTTCTTTTACAACAAACAATACTCTGGTAATACCTTCTAATAATGAACACATTCCAAGCGAAATTGAAAATCTGTGATTTCCCTATGGTTATACAGCCCATACATATTATCTGTGAAGGTTACTATACATTTAAATTACACCATCTTGCCTAGCTGTGATTGCAGTGAAGTATCTTTCATAGAATTTTTATGGTGATTCAAATGAGGGAAGGATCAGAACAACTGTCTGTATTCTGAGTTTGTGGATACCATCTTATATTTGCATAACACTATTTTCTTGTAGTTGCACCAATGCAAAATCAAACAGAATCTGTTCATATATCTGTGCCTTATTCAGAGCATTTAATACCACATTTCTACAAGGAACACTTGTAATATCCTAATAGAGACAGCCTGGATTAGCACTAGAATAGCGTTAAGTAGCTCAGTTTATATCCAAAGCTGATCATATATGGTTATATGTCCTATTCCCTGATCATCAGTCAAGGAACAGCATTTGCTCTTATCACTAGTTCACACTGGTTCATCAGGGCATTTCTTTTATTAAGATCTGCCTCATATAATAGCCCATCCCTGAATACAAAATGGGAAAAAAAGTCATTTGTAAATGTTCCCAGTCGATGGCAAAAATAGAAAACCTAAATGACAGAAGAATAACTGAAAACCATCTCATCCCATCCTCTACAGAGTGGGGGGGGGGAGGAAACAAAAATTATTTTCTGCTGGAGATGACTAAGTATATTGACATTTTTATATTCAGCAACATCAGGGTTGATCATCTCAAAGCAAGCCTAAGCCCTACGTTTAAAATACATGCTAACAAGCATAGAGTGCATGTTACAGATCTCTTTGTATGCCATACACTTTTTCTGTATTCTGCATATTTAGAAAATTTTACAGCATACTGTAGGTCAGCACTTTATTTATTAAATTTATTAAATTTTCCAGTGATAGAAAAACAGTTCCTATGCAGGGTACCTCCTGGAACTCAGGGAAACTTTGATTTAGCTCCTTGGACTAGCAAAGATTTCCCTGTATACCATCTGCTCTTTTCGTTTATTTAAAATCCGCATCTGCAGGGTTCAGAAAATATCAGACGAAGGGCATCTAATGGTACAGATGCAATACAGTCTTTTACATGCATTTATTAAGATAAACAAATAATTAGGATAAGAAGCTTTCCTTGATGTAATCTGAAGGAAACAGCCCATTATTGTGGAACAGCTATGTTTAATGACCAAGCAACTACAAATAAACTGCAAACGGCAGAGATTTATTGAAATATTTAAGTAACACCTAAGTACTTTTCAAGGGTAAGAAAGTGTTTACTTCAGACAGCAGAAACAAAATGGATAGTGAAATGGTACAGCAAGAGTCAAGGATAGAAAATACTAAATGACTACATTCAGTATTCTGCTGATATTTCAGTTAAAATTGGCCCAAAACACACCAACACAAACCCATGGAAGTAATTTTTAACCTAAATTTCAGATAAATTTAATATATGCATTATTAGGATCTGGACAAGGGGATCAAGTGCCCCCTCAGTAAGTTTACAGACAATATCAAGTTGGGTTGGAGTGTGTGGACCTGCTGGAGAGTAGGATGGCTGTGCAGAGGGATCTGGACAGGCTGCATCAAAGGACTGAGGCCAACAGTGTGAGATTCAACAAGGCTGAGTGTTGGGTCCTGCCGACTTGGGTCACACCAACCCTATGCAGCACTTAAAGACCTGGGGAAGAGTGGCTGGGGAACAGCCTGGCAGAAAAGGATGTGGGGGTGTTGGTCGACTGTTGGCTGAACATGAGTCAGCAGTGTGTCCAGGTGGCCAAGGTGGCCAACAGCATCCTGGCATGTATCAGGAATTGTGTGGCCAGCAGGAGTAGGACAGTGATTTTCCCCCTGTACTCGGCACTGGTGAGGCCCCACCTCAAATATTGTGTCCAGTTTTGGGTCCTTCACGACAAGAAAGACACTGAGGTGATGGAGCATGTCCAGAGCAGGGCAATGAGGTTGGGAAGGGGTCTGAAGCACACTGCTTTCCAGTGACACAATTTTTGTTTGACTGCCAGCTTTTAAAAATAATTCCATAATGAAACAAAGAATAAATTAGAGTATAATAAATTTATTGTCACAGTAAAGATCTGTATCAGTAAAGATTCTTTTTAGATAATTTTTAAGAACTTTGGTTTAGTTTACACTGGTCTTCTTTTATCTAGTGAAAGAAATATAATTTCTGTCCATAAAAATACTACCAATTCTCAACCTTAATCTTATTCTTTTCTGCATGCAGTCCATACGTTACGTCCCTCTCTAGAAACTGCACTTTTTGTACTTTTGTAGTGAATCTGTCAACCTTTAGACATTCTTGTAATAAAGAGCACTAAACCATCAACACGAAGAATCAGCAGAACCCTCTTCACCAATACAAACAAAATTTCACTCCACCAAATGTGTCCACTCCAGCAAAACCTGAGAAAAAAAATAACAAGTTTGTCTTACAGCTCTGATTGTCAACTAACTTAGGTCTCGTAGGACTAAGGGAAAGGAATCAGTCTGGGGTTTTCTTGCCCTCAGCTCAGTTTGTATTCTGAGGCTTCTGCTTTCCGGTGGGTTTTCACAGAACAAAAATGTACAGCAAGTCCTCCTCAGAAACAGAAATGAAACTATAAAGTGTTTCATAGATCAAAAGCAGGATATTAAACTGTATTCAGAACGTCACTGTAGAAAGTGAATAGCTGACTTGTTGAAGTGGCAGCCTGTCTAGATAACTTCAGTTAAAGAATGCCTCCAAAAAATACACCAGATAGCACAAACTGAGGCAGGAATAGCAAACAATGTTGAGATACAATCCAAGAACAACAATAACAGCTCTCTTCACTAGTAGGTTCCTCTTAATGTCCTGTTACTCACTTCACTACTCATTGAACCAGAATAGCAAGGGCATAGCAAGCTCCTGAATTGGAGGGGAAAAAATCGCTATCAAGACAAAGGCAAGGTATAAGATATGTAGAAGAATCAGTGTCTTTTCTGTAGAACCACAGAGCATTTCAGACTGGAAGTCACCTCTGGAGATGCTGTCTAGCCAAGCCTGCTTAAAGCTTCTTAAGTTACGTTAGGTTGCTTAGCGCCTCAGGTCAGGCTTTGAAAATTTCCAAGGATTCTTCTCAATATTAACTGAAAAATTGTGTTGTATGCACAAAGGAGAAACTGCTTCAAGTATTTCTTTCAGTTTACTGTCAAGGGTATCTTACGTGCCTGCAGTTTCAAGTAACTCATACTTTACGTCACCAGGAAGCTCAGATGAATACACAGTTTAGGTTTGGTAAAATGGCAAAGGATCTAATGCAAATTAGCATGTGTAACCCGGCCTAAAATCCCACTGGTGTCAAGGACATTGGGCAACTTTTCATATTGGCAGAAACATCTAACCACAACTAGGGCTCCCTTTTACAGTGTCCTTCGTAAAACTGATAAGATCTTGAAAATCTGAGAAAGAAATTAGCTGTTGCCAGCCCACAAAGGATTTGATATGTTTCTCCCTCCAAAACAGTTATGGCTGAGGTTGTAAGAACCACATCAGTCGAAGCTTGTATGTATTACAAGAAAAGGAAAGGAGGAAAATCTGCCATTCACAAAATGATGGATGGCATCCTTCAGTTGTTCTTATGGGTCACAAAATAGCCTATTAAAAATGCTAATTCCCTCAATGATTAGACTTAAGAAATATCTGAGCATATCTAACTTGTGCAAGGTTCATCAATAGGTGTTTTACTGCCACAGTGACATACTGAAGCTGTTTCCAAGAGTATTTTGAAATGTCATCATTACAACTTCACGGTCTCTTATAAATTCCCTACATTTTATCTGTCTTCCTTGTCAGACATATTTGTAATATCACAGTGTTACATATTTATTATATATACATATGAGCAGTAGTTAAAGAGATGCCGTGATGGAGTTACCTTTCATCACTGAAACATCCCAGTTTTTTTCAGAAAGTAGTTTCTGTTGGTTGATTACTATCTCCATCAACCACTGTCTCACGGTTTAGCAGATCACCAGTGACAACTTTGGCCTCAGCAATGACTAAATCAAGACATAAATCCAATACTCTGAAGTGACTGAATTTCCAGAATTTAGTTAATCCTGCAATGGCCATACTATGCCACCTGCCAGCCTCATCTAAGTCACTTACTCTAAACCTTTTTCCAATGATTTCTTTGAAGCTTTTTTTAGCGTTTATAATATAATAAAAACTAAAAGTACCGTACCTGCCAAAATAAATTACATATAAAGAACTGAGACTGTAGAGTTCTTGCGGACTGATGTTGCACTATTTTTGATTCAGGCATTATTTTTTAAATACTCATTTTTGTTAAGTGCAGCACAACAAAAATAGAAACATTGACATTAAGGGGACTTATAACAAATGGCTCTTATATGAAGCCAGATTAAGCTTCTATCAGCCTTAACAGGAAAATATTCTGGGGGTTTACATTTTCCTGTTCATGTTAAACAATAACCAACACCTGAAACCTGCTTTAAGTTAGAAGATCAAAAAAGATGCCTAAAGAAAGCAGCAACTGAACAAATTGTATAATACAGTGTATGAAGCTAAGTGGTCTCAAATAGCAGTAATATTTTGTTAATTAAGATTTTGTGGTGATTTTAAAATATCCTACACAGTGATTCCTAAGAGCACTATTTGAACACAGAATTGAAGCCAGACTCCTTACTGAATTTGAGCCACATAATGCAGTACAATCACAAAAAAGACTGTCATATCACAAATTTGTTATCACTGTTTTTATCATAAATTTAGGCAAACTTCAGTCAGCATTTTTCCTTTTTACTGAACTCTTTCTCCAGTGTTTTAACTTCAGTTTATTGTCCCAGTTGGTCTGACTGGATTTTAAAGTTTAGATGAACAGAAAGTAAAAAGGATCCCTTTTTCTGGCTGGAATTCATGCTTAGTGTGATTGCCTTGACATGTAACAGGGTCCTCTTCCCATGCCAGAGGTTCAACTCAGTACCAGTTTGTTAATGGTACAGACTGGCTGATGCTTAACCGTGTCTGTTTGATGAGCCACAGAATACACAGATAAGAATTAATAGGCCCCAAACTCAACCCATGTCATGATACTGGACAGTCTTACTGTAATAGATTTCATTTCTCTGACTCTTTTCTAATTCTTCTGCTCTTCCTCTCTGCTTAAGTATTTAAAATCTGCTTGAGTAAAGTAAGATATAAACATGCCTTTAAAAATTTTGTTTTGTGCAAATTTGGTAAGAACTGCAAGTTTGTAGCTTAAGTTTATAGTTTGGTTTTAGGTTTTTGATAGAATAATCCTCCTTAAGTTCCACCATATTTTGAATATCAGATGTGACTAGTCTTAATGTCACTAATATTCAAAGAAATGTAAGAAAACATGAATGAGGTACAAAGTGTTACTATAACCAGCCTTTATCACAAACGGAACTGTTTTCAAAAACACTGTAAAAATATCTGAAAGCAGGCAAGCTTTGGGCTCTTTCTGAGTCTGACTCACTTTGAAAATAGGACTCATATACCCACACCATGGAAGTCCTTTTGAAAATATTAGTCTTGCCTCAGTTCCATGGTAAAAAATATTAGTTTACTGCTTTCCAACGTCAGTTAACAAAGTTAATTCAAAGACACGTTGTTTTCAAAGAACCTAAAGAAACTGAATTTCTGTAATCATTGAAGAGGAACACAAACTCTTTATTGTTTATACTTGTTTCCTCATTGTGGTTTAAAGGAGACAAGGGTCGTTGAAAAGCTTTCACCTACACGACACTTCCATTCCTATTAGAAAATATCCTTTCACTCTATAATATTATGCTCTAATAAACAATGTGGTCAAATTTAAGCAGTCAGAAGGAGTGGGCACCACGTACATTCCATGTGCTTTGTTTTCAAGGACAAAAGAAGTAAGCAGGAATTTTCAAATGCTTCCATTAAAACATTCAAAAGTGACACAGGCAACTCCCGAACTCTTTAGACAGTCATTGGTATTTAGTTACCAAGAATCTCTCTTAGTACGTAAGCTTCAGGTTGCTCAGTGACACTCGTGGCTCCACATGGGCACAGGACATGCTACTACAGCCAGGACACGGGACTAGCTCATCCGACACATCCTAGCCTTATTGCTCAGTGAAGAAAACAGCAGTTTCTGACCATACACGCTAGTGATACATTTCTTTGACACAGATTATTCATGTCTTTGCTTTCTGACTCACATTCAGTTATTTTAAGCGGTCACCATTATTTTTTTCTGATATGCCAAATGTCTTTCCACCCTTCTTTGTAGCCTGAAACACCTTGATTTAATGATCTATGAAGTCATCTTAAACATACTTTGTATTATGCTTTAGGGTACCTTCAGAGCAATTCTTGAAAATAGTTTTACTTGTATTTGTAGATAAAGCTAAACTATGAAAGATACAGTTAACTGATATTTGACTGAACATATTGTCAACACGTAAATAAATGTAACTGATAGCCCACAATTCTGTAGCCTTTTGAAGAGGTATTTTAAAGATGCTTTTTGTGAAGTGTGGTTTATGATGTCCTTAGATGTATTGTCTTTATAAAAAGCTTACATGTGGAAAACGAGTGTGGGAAGAATATATGAATACCAAAAATGTTACAATGGTTCCATTTTGTAGTTGTCATTATTCCAGATGGATTATATACAATAAAATAGACTTACTTTACAGTATCTAAGATCCCTTCTGTAACTTTCATTCTTCATATTTACTAATGCCATAAACAATTCTACATGTAAACATATGTGATTTTTTTTCCCTTCAAGTTTATAGTGGAATCATGGAAGGTAAAGGAATAATACCTGCTAATTTGGCCAGAGAAAAAGACCACTCTCAATTATCTTATAAAACTAGAACAAACTAACTAGGACAACAAAATCTTTGATTTACTTTATATCCATCTTTCTTTAGTAAGTCATAAAATTACAGACGCCCTGATCATGAATTTTAAAAAGAATTCTCTGGTAATTAGACACGAACGAGCACTTGTCTGACAAGCACTTAACTGATCTCATGTAGTAGAGTCCCGATTACAGGAAACTATTATGAAACCCTTAGCTGGAATCCATTCATTCTGGGAAAGTCTCATATGCAGACAAGCAGGGAGATGAACAGAAAACTAATTGTATGCATTTCTTTCCCAACTTTCATCCCAAAAATTATTACTGTGTTGCCTTGTATTCTAGATCTTAATGTGCAAGACATTGCCAAATACGTTTCCAAGGGTCCGTGAAATGACTGAGAAAGTAAATCCGTTCTTCCATTTAATGACAGCTTCAGTTTCATGCCTTACATCTTGCATGTATTTATAAGTTACTGGGAGCAGCTATAATATGAACAAACTACTGCAGTGAGGTCCCAAATTATTTGAGTCCAGAGTTGTACATGCACAGTACAGTTCCTATTAAGTCACCATTTAATGAAGTTTCAAAACACTGGTATTTCTCTGCACTTTTCTGCAGGGAATACTATGGCATATCTGGCTGGTTTAATATTGACGAGTAAAGTCTAGGTCTGTCAACATAATCATACAAGTCCTAAGAAAATCCCTTTCCAGTGTCTGCATTCAACCTGCACCTTGACATGATGCTTCCTGTGGAAGCAACTCTCCGTTTCTGGAAGAGAATTACCCACACACCTAAGTGACACCGGTGATCCGGGTACCCCCGTGCCTCTCATAGAATCATAGAATGGTTAGAGTTGGAAGGGACCTTGAAGATCATCGAGTTCCAACCCCCCTGCCATGGGCAGGGACACCTCCCACTAGAACAGGTTGCTCAAAGCCCCATCCAGCCTGGCCTGTCAGGACACACAGTTTCATACCTGTTTGTCAAAAGACAGGAAAATACATATTTTTATAATTACAAAGCAATCACAAAACCTGCATAAATGACTGAACATGGGTTAAAGCTATGACTTCCATTAGCATTGATAAAACTCGGTTCCTCCTCAAAGTCATGAAACTGCCTTTCTCGGTAGGATTATCAAAAAATGTGACCTTCTAATAAAATCATAGTTTCAGGCTGAAGGCAGGCAGTTGACTTTTATAGCTGCTCCCTATACTCTATTTTAATGGCACCTGCAGTTCTGTCATCCCCCAAATATTTTTCACTTTCCTCTTGGTGGGCGCATACGCATCTTATGTGCCAGGGACTCAAGCTGAAAATAAGACTTGAGTGTGGCTTTCCTGTGCCCACGTATGTGATGGTAGATCCAGCAGATCACAGATTTCCAGGCATATAAATTTATTTGTTTAACAAGGTAGCACAGTGCAGTAACAATGACAGTGTAAGCAGCTGGTTAAATGAAATATGCTGTGCCTAAAGCATTCCAAACTTTTACTTGGAGGTTTTTTCCCTTTGCATATATTTACTGCTACTTCAGTAGGCAGCATAAAGTGCACATAATTACTAATTAAATTCTTACAAAAATAATAAAACCATGTCCTTAAGGATGTAGCAGATAAACACTGATATACAAACAGACTACATCACCAGTGACATCTTATTTCTAGACCAGCTTGGAAGAAGAAAATCATCCCCAAACCAACCATATCAAATCAAAGGCAAGATGTTCCCTGGCAGGAAGACGAAGCAGCCAAAGTTTCTTAGCACAGTGAGCTGCCATATTAAACTCCACAGTGATGGGTTTTAAATATAGCAGGCCACCTCTGTTTATAATTTTACCTATGAATTTGGAAGTCTCCAACAATTTCAATGTTCATGTGCCTCTCTGAGAACATACCTGGCTCTGCTGATCTGGTGATGTAGGTTCCCTGAAAATTACAGAATCCTTGTGGAGTGTTGTGCAACTTAAGTGAAGGAAAACAACAATAATTTCAAAATAAGTTCCCTGAAAAGTTAGCAAAGAACTTCCTGTTAAACAGGCAAAGTTCTGTCAGCCTTACAACTCAAACTCCACAGCAACGCCTTCTGCACCCCAGCAACACCATCTGTACCCTAGTTAGACGCTGAGCTCCTAAAGGAGCGGCAAAAGTATGTACTTTCTGTAAAGCAAGAAGCAATTGCTGAAGCCCTGTTCTGACAGGAATTTGTTCACAGACTCCGGGAAGCTTTGGCTCAGGCCATGTTGGACCAAGATGGCTAAATCTTATGTAATCTATGGGAAAACAGTTATCTGAAATAAAGTAATTTTCAACAGGATATTTCTTAAACACCATGACAAAAGCCTTCAAATAAAAGGAATGTTCAAGTTACAGAAAACTTTTTACTTTATTCACTGTCAAAATGACCACAATTTGATTGTATCCACAGACTTATTTCCAGTCTTTTTTTATCTGTATTCTAATTTTCACATTAAATTTCCTTGGACCTTCATGAAACCTCCTGGTAGGGTACATTTGGTGGGTTTTTTTTATTCAGATACGAAATCTTACTGCATGATTGTGAAAACATTACTCATTTCTCATATTTGGAAATGTCATTATTTTCTGAAAAGTTTGTTAAAATAAAATATAGATATCTATCTATATCTCTTTCATTCACTTGTGTCAGAGGCAGTAAATACTAATATTATCACTCAAAGGGTATTTTCCACTAATGCCACTTTTACTCACAATATAACATCTTAAAGGCAAATTTAAGAACAGTTTAAACTATTCTTTCAGTGGAGCTTTTAAATGTGCAAAAGCTGTAGAAGCTTTTATTCTTTCTAGCAAGTCACGCTACTAATCCAGAGACCGTAATTGAAAAAGACTGTTTCAAACCTATTTTCCTTACTTTACCGTTGGATAATGAGAATGGGAGTCTCCCCACAGATCTTAAGGGATAATCAAATTCCCATTTCCACCCTAAATTTCCTGCTTCATATTACTTGCCTGTATATTTGCAGGGAGAGTGAGTTTTCAGAAGACCCAAGAAAGATATTGTCACCACTACTTCACTGCACAGACAACCATTAGAAATTTCCTCTCAGTGATCTCATTGCAGAAGGAGGCAATTGGGACAGAAAACTATTCGTGTCCCTTACAAATTTTTATTTAAATGACAAAACTTTCATTCAAACAATCTTCATTTATATCATCCAATCAAAAATACTTGGAACACAACAATCTATATCTTGAACCTGCCAATTGAACATAGATACAATAGAGCATGTGCATATTTTTAATTCTAGTATTTTAAACTTTTAATCTGAAATATGCACAAAATTATTATCAGCATTCCCATACTTCATCTGCAGAGAGAAGCAGCTACTTCACTGTTAGAAGATATCTATCTAATTGAGACAGGCAATTGTAAAAGATTTGGGGCTGCTTTAGAAGAAAGATTTCTGTTTAAAGTGTCAACTGACCATTAGTCCCACTGGCTGTGCCCATGATGGAAATGATTACCACATCCACCTGGCCAGCATGCTTCAGCAGCGGCAGCCCCCAAATGCTTTGACCACCTGGGTTGGACAATCAATATTATTCAAAGATGTTTAGGTTTTAGTAGCTCATAGAAAGAATAACTTCACTGGTTCAGAGATGAGGTTTGGGGTTTGTTTTTTTCTTGTAACTTAAATTTCAAAAGAACTACCTGGAGTAATGCCAAAGGCATTAGCTCTAATGCAATGTAAAAGTGAACCACTAAACTGAGACCTGACTAATCCCTGGTTTGAGCCAGTGCACTTCTTTAAAAAAAGCCTTGTTAAACAATCACAGGCCCCTCTGTAATCCAGGTGTAAACACTCACCTGGATCCACAAGGGGCCTTCCAAATTGGAAAGGATTTTTTTTCCCCTTTTCATCTCTAAATTTTTCAGGCAGGTGTTATTTTCTACTAAACTTTCTATAAATTCAAATTAACAGTGCTCTATTAGCAAATACCATGTTATTATACTTCATTGCTTAGAATATCTTATTTTTTTAATATATGAATGTGTTTAACTTATGTTTAGAGCCCATCTTCAACTGTTAAAATACTAAACAAATGGGTGTTTTAATGGAAAGACTGACGTATTCTTAACTATGGGAGTATGAATGGCTCCAGTACAAGATTACTCAAGTCCATGTGGAATACAAATGCAATACAGGACCACAGGTTCAGATCTTTGATCTCCTTTTTTTGCAGAGTCTGTGATGTATAACGCCAATTCCACTGAGCAGACAGCACTACACTGAATATAAATTATCCTTTAACTATAGCAAGGCTCACATTTAAAGAAACGCTGCAAGGGTGAACAATGCAGCCATGGAGCAGAATTCTTCTGTAGCAAAAATACAGACAGAGATCTGCGTGGATAATTGTGGTTTCGAAAGACAATTTTCACAGCTCTTATTTCACAAAAAAAAATAAGAGTCAAATCCAGAACATTTCTACATACAGAAGTACAATTAAAGCGCACTGCTTGCTCTTTCTATGAAGAAAGTAAGCTAGGAATACTTGCTTTATTTTCCAGATTAAGCATCATTCCCCTGAGGAGCATAACAAATTATTATAAAATGTGGAAACCAACAGTCTCAACTGAATATAGCTTGAAATTTAAACACATCTTTTCCAAATCTCTCTTTAGAGGAAGAACCTTCTGCCTACTGAGCTAACACTAAGCTCCCTGGAGTTTAGCCATGAATATTCTAAACCCATCTCTTAAATTCACTAAAAGTCATCTTTTGCCAAAATAAAATGTGTAAGAGGAATTCAATACACTTATGCTGCTTTTTTTTTTTTTCATTTGATTTAAAATAAATGTTTCCATCTCAACTTCATGCCAAATACACAGCAAGAGGGAGAGTGGACTGTGGAACCTCAGGTTGTACACCAGTGAGAAAACAAAATACTTCTGAGAGCATCAGATATTTGGGATTGTTTCATTCTATATAATTTTGCATTCAAAGAGCTCTTTTGCAGCTACAGATAAATTACAGGAACGTCTCTTCTGCTTACATCAATTATAACTTAGGTGGTTCTAAGTAATAGTTCTTTCCCCGCTCTCTGCTGTTTATTTGTATGCCAACTTTGTTTGTGTGAGCAGGAATGTTAGTAAAGAAACACTTAACATTTTTTTCCTATCTTACCTCTTGACCTGTGTAATGTGACAGATCAATGTTACTTTCACGGCAGATGAGCAAAAAGTTAAAATTTATCTTTGGCGTAATCGTTTTGTTCTCTAGGTTTCCTTTCAGTAAGGCTTGAAGAATATGGTCTTTGTGGCTCAGTTCTCTATAGCAGAATAAAATTTAACACAAAAAGAAGGCGAGTGTGAGTTGATAATATCTACTGTCCTCAGCTCTGCTTTGGTTCAATAAACTTGAACATCTTCTCCCCTCCTTTGCCAATTGAGTTAAGCAGCAACAATTACTCAAAATGTGTTATCAACTGAAGCTCAAAGAGCCAGGATCAGATGAGTCCACTCCATTTCTCTCAAGCTTACAGCTTCTTTCAGTGTCCAAGGGGGGCAAATAAGTCCCTGTCTGCCTCTTGATGTACACCTCGCAGCTACTTCTTACAGGCAACTACACCAAGGTTGCAAAAGGAAAGTCAGATAAATCGTCTGCTGTCCAGATTGCCTACAAGGTTTCTGTTTGCAACCAGCGGGCTGTAAAGCTTTGTGCTGTTATGGCAAAAGTCACAAATGAACCATCCTTTTCTTCCCCAACTGATAAAATTCTTTCCTTGCCTTTCTGTGTTCTCTCTCCTTGCCTTTCTGTGGTCTCCATGGCTGAAACCAAGAATTCATTGGACATCACTGCAATGCCTCTAACCAATTCTAACTGCATCCAGACCTTGAGCAAATTAAAATATATTTCAGCTTGATCTGGTTTTTAACCCATTCCAGTACCCCACATATACAGCAACTTTAAGCTTGCAGATATCCCTTTGCGGTTCAAGAAAATCCTTCAATCAAAGAACTTCATTTACAATCCAGCGTAGTTTTTGCTTTCTTGTCTCTCCACAGCAGCAAGGCATTTTGATGCAATCCTCATTTAATGCAATCTCCATTACAGGATTATGATCACATCAATAAAATGTTCCATATGTGTGTGGGGGGTGTTTGGGGGGGTGTTCCATTCCTCTCCCTCTCTCATTAATACTAGGCACTCTATCTGCCAAAAAACCACCAAATCAAACAGACCGATGGGATGCTCCAAGGAGGTAGTGGGGGGCACACATTCAACAAAATGCAACAGCCAATGCAAACTGCCCATCAGAGACAGAGACCGTAGATCTCCTTGTTCCTGAGCTGTGTGAGTTAGCTCACTATGCCCGCGCTGTGAGCATAGATCATAACCGTGCCGTGATATCAGACTAAAAATAAATATATGTTTTCAATCACTCGTGAGCTCTATGTACTTTTCATAGGAGCAGACTTTCATTTTACTTGATCGACTCCAGCCTGTCAGTACTGTTCTGGATGAACTGCCGATGCTCTGCTGAAAGGCGAGTGATGGACAAAAGATACCGTATAAAAGGAAATAAAACCCCCTCTTTTCCCCAAGTCCCCTTCTTACCTTCAATGCCTTCTCTGCACAAGACGTCAGTCTACATGGGCTCCTCAGCACATCATCGAGGCGTTTAGAGTAGGAAAGGCTGCCCCACTGCATGGAAGTTAGACCGCTTTGCAACAGCAAATCCTCGATCCAAAAGGCAAGCCGCTTCTTCCCATGCAGTGTGTCGAGCACGATTCATAAGCGACTTCCACAGAGGGAATAAAATTGTAAAAGAAAGGGAGGAAAAGGAGGGGGAGGGAGGGAGAGGAGAAGGAGGGGG
>VZRU01010443.1:626197-676843 GCA_013398155.1 Pedionomus torquatus
GGCGGGCGGGGGTAGCCTGGCCTTTGCCAAGTGAGCCCAGTGTGGGTGCAGGATCTGTGATTGCAAAGCGAGGCTCTCTTGGTGAGTTCAGCTATTTACGAACACTTGCGTGAAAATGCAGTTTAATTACGAGTTAATTGGTGGTGTTGATTTTAGTAATTTGCCTATCTTGAATTATTTGCAGTATTTTGCCAGATGCCTGCAGTAGGCACTTCTCAGTGAACACAATAATTATTAGTAAATAATTTAGCAATTTCTTCTGTACTTTGCTGTGGGGTGAGGAGACCGTTTTAAACTCTTTTCTGATGAACAAGAAAAGAAATTGCACTCACCCTAACAGCCCTCGTTTCTGCCTGTGTCCTTCTTTAAAAATACTATGAAAATGTATCTGAAAGCCTTGTTTTACCATCTTCGCTATAGCAAGATGTAGGTGATATCTCACTTTTATCTCTAAATATAGTTTAAACACCAGGATTTCTCTGAAATAAAGGCATGTAAGAGAGAGGATGGGAGACTTCTAAAAATGCTTCTAAAAATCCCCAGTCATTCAGTGAATTGTATCTATTTTTATCTATTAACTGATATAGTCAATGATGTTGTTTGAACATGGACTTGGAAAGAACAATCGCATGGCCATTAACCCGGCTAAAGTACTACAGAAGAGATGTAACTTCTTTTCTTCTAGGTTATATTTCCATATCGTATTTCAGTTGCCTGACTTTGACCGAATGCCCATTATATTTTACTAAATTCTATTAATTTAGTGAAGTTGTGACTACACTATTTCTGTCCTGTGTACATAACAGAGCAGAGGTACCTCGTTATGGACAAACAGAACATTAAGCACACATTAGAGTTCCTGTCCCAGCTGCAGTGCAGCACAATGCTGAGAGTAATGTCTACCAGGCAGTTATACTTAGTTATCGAGATTTCTGAAAATTTTGTGATAACATAAAATAAAGCATATATAAACAATAAAAGGAATAAAAATACAGGCAGCATGCAGCTATGGGTGCTTGGTTTACATCACGTTGCTGGCATACAGATTAGGAGTGGTTGACAGTCCTTTTAACACCTCTTCCATTGAGCTGTCATTACAATGGATTTCTAAAATAGCCGGATCCATAAAAGGCATATTCTAATAGAAAGTGTATTGTACACCTAAGAAGAGGCAATTGATGAAGGAATTTCTGTGTGATGTTTGGACACCATCATGTCCTCCTGGCTTCAGATTAAATTAAAATAAAGATTATTACTTGAAAAAAAAAATACTGGAAGAAGTTTGAATACTACTGGGAGTGGTAATGACATCCACAATGGTTTGTCCCGTGCAAGAGTGATGAACTGCGATAGCATCAGCCTCTCTGGGGGGAATGACCTGGCCTGCTTTTCAAAGTGGGCTCTGAGGATAAGCTACAATGGGTCCAGTCATTCAGCCTGAACTCTCTTTCAAATACACGGAAGTCAAATTTAGTGAAAACTGTTATTTCATTAGAAACACAAAAAAACCCAAGCAGGTGGAAGGAGTAGATGGCTTATTGAACTGCTGTTGGAGATGAAGTGGTACCCCTGAAAAGGGCAAAATCCCCATACAAATCAAAGTGCTTGCATCATGAAAATGAGGAGTCCAAGACAGAGTAAGATTAACTCGGCCCGTGCAGCACGTGCATTACTTTACTAAGAACAAAAATATCTGTGCAAATCAGAAGGTTTTGCTGCTACCCTTGATTCAGATCAAGGTCTAAATCCTGAAATTGTTTGTTACTCTAAGCACATGAAGAGGCCCCACAGGAACTATTCACATGTGAAAAGAGCCAGGACCAGAGCCAAAGTTTTGCATACTGTGAAGGTCAAGCTTGCTTCCTTGGTAAAACTCGTGCTTAACAGAAAAACTGGCGGAAATACGGTTTCCATGCAACACCTGCAGCTGATTCTTCAGGGTTCTGTGTGCACTGGGGCTGACTTAGAACAGTTCGTGCATTAGCAGGTCCCTGTGACTTTGGAGCTGGCTGGCTTGCAGGCAGGCTGCTGCCCTGCAGAACAGGGGCTGTCCCTGCCTTTTCCTGATTGCAGTTGTCTTGGTTTCTCTTCCCACAGATGCTGATTTTTTACAAACGTCTCAAAGCACACAGAGAAAAGTCTCATAGATATTATACAACTACTGGCTTTATAGTTGTTGTGGAATAACCTGTTAATAAAAATGCACTGCCTGTAGGACGAATTCTCAGCATTCTTGCAAAGGTCACACAAAATATATTGCTTGAGTAGCCTTACTTTGGTCACCCAGATAAGTCATGGAGAGGCCACTATAGATGACAGTTTCCAAGAAAGATTGTAATTCGCTTATGTCTCTATGCAAGAAAATAGGAGACAAAACCCTTCCCTTCACTACTGGGAACAGGGTATATGCAGAGGCTGGTGCAGGGAACAAAAAGGAGCTACTTTCCCCAGACTGACAGATAAGGTTGGAGGTCTCTCTCTGCTGAAGGCCTCACAGAGTTCTGCTTTGTTTCTTTGTTTCTGTCAGAGGAACAGAAAAACTCAGGAAACAAATTGCAACTACACTGTACCACATCTTTTACTAGGATTTTGCCTCAATCCCAAGTAAGACTTTTATTCTCCATATACTAATGTGAACAATAGTTTCTTTCTCTCCTTTTTCCTTCGTCCCCATTTACTGGAAATGTAAAATAAATCCCAGTTGGGATCTTGGAGCACTAGCGCTGGTTTTAGTCCCATCTCTCAATGACATAAATTCCCAAGTTTTACTTTTTCTAGGAGAAATGCTAATCTGCATTGCACCATGCTTCATAAATGCCACTTGATACTGTATCTGGACTTCATAATGAATACAAAGAGTCCCACCTTTTGCAGTGAGCTGTAATTTACAATTGCTGATCGGTTTTTCTTAATTATTTGTAGATTTTTTTAATGTTGTTTTTTTTTTTTTTAAAAAACTTTTTTGACAAGAAACTGGCATAACTTCAGGCCAAATCACTTTAAATCAAATCTAGTATAAATTAAAAATGGCAGACATATAAAACTACAGCCACAAATCAAATGAACAATTGTCACATGAGACTACATGGTATCTATTCCTTCCATGGCAAGGCTGGAGACATTATAAAACTATTGATAATATGTAGGAAGTTTAGAGTGCGTTATTTTTAAAAGGGTCATGATATCTAAATGCATACCTTTTTGAGGGAGAGCCAGGCACCAGCAATGGTTATTGTTTTGCAGGGCTATTGCCAAACGATTATATTATACTGCCAGAACAAGCTTTGGAAGTCCGGTACCTAACAACAGGAGGTAGAACATACTAATTTTATTATCATCTCGGCTGTCAAGTGACAATGCTTTTTAAACTTCATGAATTATGTATTAAATACATTAATTCTTATACTGCGCCTTTGGAAGTTCACACACACCCACCCACCCAAAGGCTGTGGCTTTGGCATGGGTGCACCAGACAACGTGTTAGAAAGATCCCAAATGGAAGTTAGTGCACAAGCAGGAATTTTTGGGCTCAGTCTGAGGAACCATGGCAGGCTCTCTGATACCCGTGACAATACAGGCGATAGCATTTCAGAATCACTTAAATAAGATAAAAGTTAGACCGGGCCTTCAACCTAGGAGCTAATGAAATACCTTTTAATAATAAATATGTCATCTGTCCTTGATAACAGGAAATTACTTGACGAATAAAAATCTGCAGAAAGTGTTCCTTTAAATTAATTTTGTAAACTTAAGCATTGCACTGTGCCGTTCTCTGCATATTTAAGAGTGTTTGGGGATTTATGTCTTGTAAAATAGAAACAAACGAAGAAAGCTGAAATATATTGTGTATTTTGCTGTACTTTACAGCACAGCTTGTGTTTAAGAAGCAGTCTAGACATGCAAAAATGCTAGAATAAACAATATTTTTTCATTATTTTAAATTAACTTGTACTGAAAAGCTATAAATTACAGAATGATGCACACTAGTGGGATCGCATATCCATTCAAATATTTAAACCAAATGATACCGAAAGGCTACTCTGTTACCTGCCATTATAAATATAAATTGCCTTGCGAGTTAATGCAATTATAAATGATTTCCTATAAAAGAAAAACAAAACAAAACAAAACAAATCTATTTCCATAAACCTCCAAGATATTTTACAGGATATTTTACTTAGTATTATGAAAAATCACATCCTTCCCCCACCTCCCCTTCCTCCTTACTTTAGTGACTTGTTTAACCCGTTTTAACATACAAACATTATTAAATACTAATGAATATTCATTATCGAGCTTCCAATATTGGTTGGTCTTAAATAAGTATTTTTTCCTTTATTTTCCTTTCATCTGAATTGTGTGTGCAATTAAAAAATAATCAGCTAGAGTCATTCATGATTGAGATTTTGATTTTATGACCATAAGTACAGAAATAAGCTGTTTATTCTGGAGACCAGTGATGGAAGCGGTCATGCCAAGGTAAGCAATTTTTCTCCCTGTGGCTATGTAGAGTGGTAATAAAGCAGGTAGATACCTACCCTGACAAATACTGCTCTGGCTTATGGACAAGGAACAATTCTCTGACATAACTACTATACATCAAGAGACACAGTTTTAAGGATGCTACCAAGAAAAACTTTGCACATAAACAGAAGATTTCAGTTGAACTTCTGAGAAACTATCCTTGATTCAGCTACATATCATATCAGTTAAAAAACACTGGTTAATTATCCATAGGTGGTAACTAAGATGTTGAAGAAAAGCCCCACCATCATCATGATTTTTAACATCAAGTTTTTTAACATTGCCAATTAATAGTTTTCAAGAGTATTTCTAAGAGAAAAGTGCCCATTCTTGTCTGACAAGCCATGGGATTAGTGCAGTTCCTTCCCTTGCTTCTAGAGCTTCAATGCTTTTTGCCACACCTGAAGCTGGAGAACAGTGTGAGTGCAGTAAAACAGATACTAATCTGGATCTTGGAAGACTCATCCAAGGTACTCTTCCCTAGACTGACTTTTGGCAAGTCATTTAATTTCTGTGCCTGCCAGATCCTTATTAAATATGAAAAGTAGTATTTTGATAATAGAAATATCTTAAATATTGCTTAAATTATTTGGAATAAAAACGTGTGTGTATATTTATTGATATATTGTTTAATATGGCTCAAATTCAAAAATGTAACTGATTTTGTGAGTGTTTTACGTGCCAGGATTTATTTGTATTGTCTTGCTGAGGGAGCAAAGACCTGTTTAAATAAAGTGCTTTTAAATCTTCATCAGACATGGATTTCTCAAGCTATTAAGTATATTGTATTTTGCAAGAGGGAAAAACATTGCTCTTTAGTAATATGATATTTTTAGGCATCCTTTTTGGCATCACTTTAATACTAATGATATTGGTGGCCATATAATATCGAAGAGACTTCCTTTCAAAAAATTACATGTCTAAAGTTTCCTTCAAGTGTATATATTCAGGAGACTTGGGACCTCATCTAAATCAAACTGGAATCTGCATTAAGCTCAGAGAGCATTGTTCTGTGTCATTGTTGGTTTGGGTTTCTTATGCTGCTGGCTGAAATTAGCATGTATGGAATAGCAAGTGTTATGAGAGTAAATGCATAAGGGAAAGGAGTCACAGAACGTCTACAACACTGCAGTACAACTGCAAACTTTATGCTACTGCATGTTTATAGTTGAGTTTTTCAGGAGTACTTGTAATGCCCATTCCAAAGATGTTGTATTTCAGTGGTAAGTGAAGCTGCTCATTTCTAAAATGCTTGGGATTGTTTTGGGAGAAAGAGTTATGCTGAAATACATAACTCTGGGATATGGATTCCTTCCCTTCAATTTATACAACAAAATATTTATTAAGTTTTTCCCAGGATTACGTAACATACTGGACTTTGCTTTCACAACAGGTACATGAGGTGGATTATTGACAAGAAAATAAATGATTCAGCATAGAGTAAGGTGTCAGTCTTACCTCAGTTTTGGGTTGACATCACAGGACATTAAGTTTGCTTGTTTCAATTTTGGCTGTTAGGTGTGGACTCTAAATCTACTTCCTGAAAAGGTACTTCTGCTAATCAAAATCTAGAATTGCATTTAGGTGGTTTTTTTTTTTTTTTTTTGTTTTTTTTTTTTTTTTTTTTGTTTTTTTTTTTTTTTCATCAAAACTACATCTGTTGTTAAGGCTTTACTAAACTACCCATTAAACCACAAGATACCTGCATGCAGAAAATAGCAATCTAACCCCCAAATCATTACTGGATTATAGCAAATCTTTTCAATAGTAACTTCCTCTAATTTCTAGGATATTTGTATGAGTTACAAAAAAATGCATATTTCCTGTTTTTTAATAAAGACAGAACCTGCTGGTAATGGTTAGCAAGTATCTGAACTGGAGAGAAGACTCTAAAATATTAATGTTAGTGAGAATGCAAATTACAGTTAGACACAATGAAGTAGCTGTACATCAATCATCTTGTGACATTCTGTCTTACTGCATCACAAACTGATGCAAAAAGTGATATACAAAGTGATGCAGTAAGTGCATTAGAGTAATTTTTATGTTGGAATTTCCCAAACATCCCAAGAAGAGTGCTCAGCTTTATTTAAAAACTAAGTGCCTTCAAGAATATGAAGCTAGGAATGCACTAGCACTGTTCACTTTTACCATACAAGCTTTTATTTCTATTGGCTTATCAGGGTTTTCCATTAAATAGAAGGAAGAAGGGCTAATTGCATCAGAAAATATCCATTTGCTGCAGTACATCACTTCCCAAAACAGTGTATGTTCTACAGCACTTTATCCCACTGCTTATAAAAGCTGTTTAATTTATTGAGAATCCAATTGCTATTATGAAAAAACTTTTTTTTTTTTTTACACATAAGCATTTATCTAGTGAAGAATTCAGGTGATTTGCGTGGCTGGCATTTGTAGTTAGCTGCATTTCCCACAGCAGAATCACTAGAGGGAGTCATAGGCAACGTTACTCCTTCACAATCTCCAATAGCTTTGCAACTGAAAAACGAGGAAATATTTTTTTAGAATATTTAGCAGGAAAAATACACAATAATTTTCATTACTGTAATTTAATTCACTGTCTCGTTACTGATTATTTATGAAACTGGTTTAACCTCACAAGTCACCTATCACAAATCATGATCCTGCTTAACAACCACAGCAAACCACTAAGATAAATGTCCCACATAAGGCTCTCCATTTACTTATTTCTCACTTAGTGTTAAAAAGCAGAGAGACAATGCTGATGACACACTCACAGGAATTGTAGAGCAAACAGCAAAAGAAAAAAAAGATATAAATAAAAATCACTTAAAAATACATATTGATCCATCAGTTCTAGTAAGATTTATGTGCCTTTTTCTAGTTCAGCTTAGTCTCGGCTTCCTTTGCTTGTGTAGATTTCAGTACAGTAGAAAAAAATGTGTTTTATATAGCATTATAGTTGTTGCTGAAGGAAGAAAATGCTTGTTGGGGAAATAAATGGAGCATTTGCTGTCCTAGAGCATTCCATCTTGAAACCAAGTTGTTAGCTCACGTAATTTCTCAAAACTGAAGAATATGAGGGGAAAACCAGACCAAATTAAAAATTGTTTTTACCCTTACTCTTACTAATCTTGAAATAATATGCAGAACTACACAGTGAGTTTCCAGATGCATTTAGTTTATAGTAAGACAGTTGACAACAAACTATTGTCTGTATTTCCTAACACATGGTTATTCTTTTTCATAACTAGTAGCTACCAATATAACCTAAAGGCCTTAAATTTCCATTTATCCAGTGAAATTAGTGTGTACTGCATTCCAAAGTGTCATAATAAATATAATTTAAAGAAACAAATGACTTTCTACTTATGGCAGTTAATAGTGAAGCACAGCTTGCTTTCTAGAGATGGCTACTTATGCCTACTGTTTGAAAAGAACATGAGACAATAAATATACAGGTGACATTTTCTTAAATGGCTTAGAGATACGGCTTAAAAATAAGTGTAATTAGCTGTACCACTATGGCATTTATGGCTGTGATTTCTTTGTTATAGACATAATCATGGTAATAAAAGCTCTAGCAGTTGATTTGGTGCAAACAGGATTTATGTGAGTAAGATTTCACCCCACTGAACTCTTGTAATTATTTTTAAATTGATATTAACAAATTTTAGATTTTCTCACTTTAACAGTATCAGTATAAATTGCAAAACTGGAGCATGTAAGCACCCTAAATCTCATGAAGCCTCTGAAAATTAACTAAAAAATTAAAACATGGCTGCAGAGGGCCAAGACAAATCATCACTGACATTCAAAACTGTTTCACAAAGAAATTAGAAATAAGTGACTGGCAAAAATACATTAATTCCATATATCATACAAGCCGAATAAACTTGATGGGTTTGAAGTATACATTCCCAGAGAACACATTCCTGGAAGCATTTTGCTTGTAAATTGCAATACATTCTGCTAAGTTTTTGTTAGTATTCTTAGCTGTGTTCCTTCGAAACATTGTAAAGTCTTTAAATATTCTTGATGGAATGGATTTAGGAATCACAAATGATGTCATTAACATTTCTGAAGATTTTTTGGTTTTTCTTTTACAAAAAAACCTCATGAACCAAAAAAATACATGGTGTTATATTGTGTTATACTGCCAAGTTTGATTAATCTACGTACTCCACAATATTTGTAATATTAATTATGTTTATGTATGATATTGGCTGTATATTAATGATGGGACATAACTTGATTCGATTTGATCCAGTAATACCTAATAATATATAACCAATAATTTGTATACTATAACAGATAATAGTTTGAGGAAGAATAATTTAATTGGCTGAAAAGGCAGAAGCTGGGCTCTGTTTCCAGCCCAACAATGGATCTCAGGCACAACCTTGAAAAACTATCCCTGCTTCAATTCCAAAGTTTATCTTAATAAATAAAATTTTAAAATAGTCCATATATATTTACCATTAGCTTCATTGTTATCATCATCAACATTACCAATAGCTTAAAATACAGAACTCAACAGATGACCTGTCTATTCTAAGTAGCTGAGAATTGTATTAGTGTAATCATTCAGAGCACCCACCCATATTTAAGTTACTTAAATTTTGCTATCATAAACACAGATTTGGGATTTTTTGGCAGGAATAAAATTTGGTATTTGTATTCTTTACATTAATTTTGTACAGAAGACAGCTACTGAAAAAAACCCCATCACTCTCATGGTTTGAGAGTTTTGTTTGTATGCCTTGAATGAATGTAAAGACAGGGTAAGGCAAAGTAGAAAATAGCTGCACTTTCTTTAAAACATTACCACAGAGTGACTTAGATTGCTATAAATATAGAAAGTTCTTGTGAACGGCTCAGACTTGTTCACGAGTTATTGAAGTTTAACAAGATAATCCTCCATCTGAACTAAGTAGCTGATCACGTCAGTGCCCTCTGCCCATGGCAAGGGCCTGGTAAACCACAGTAGCTTAAACTTTGTAAGGTGTTCCTGTCCTGCACTTGCAATGTTTTAGATCACGCAGGCAGCAGTTGCCATGGATAAGCTGATACTACGCTTTAATGCATTATTGTTGTAGTCACTTGTGTGCCTGAACCCTTGCTTATAGCAATATATTTCTGCTCATAAAATTCCCTGCACAGACAAGCCCAGCTTTAGCTTTTATCATTGTTTCAATCACTTTAGTGTAGATCCAATTACACAGGTATAAAATGTTTCTACTGGCATACCCTGGCATCAGTACAACGGCAGTTAAACAGATAACTCTAGAATCAGGATAGATGTATGAATAACAAAAGCTGATCAACAGCTATGCTGATAAAATTTAAATGAGATCAACCCCAAATCTTATCCTATACTGATAATAGGAATATCTGTTATGTGTCAGACTTAGTGGACGCGAGAAGAGAGTAAGACCAGAAGCTGATCTCAGTAAAACCTTCAAGTTCTTGTAGGCTATTTTTTAACACAAGTCAGAGCTATCCAGAGCTATCTGACTACACTGAGGGCAGTTGTGTCCTAACCCACAAACACACAGACATGGCAGCAATAAATGCCAGACTGATGTTTACCACTTGAGCACATACATTGCAGCATTGTCTAACTTTAACTATAGATCACCATGTCTTACAGTTCCCAATGAGCTCTGCAGTTTCAGTATGTAAACCAGAGAAATAAGCTGTAGATCTCTAGAGAATACTGTTTTTTCCTGGCCGCAGTCATGGGTCAGCATATAAAAAGGCAAAGGCAAAGTATTCTATCTATTGCATCTATTAATTTCTTGCAACATGTTATAAAAGAAAAGCAGAGGCTGTGATTTGTGTTAGACCCAAACTAAAAATTTCTCACATTGCTCTGTGAAGGCAAAAAAGCTCAACCTTTAATCTGTACTGCCGTGCAACTCTGCGTGTATTCTAGCCATAGTTAAACAAAATGGTTTATCCGAACTGAAGATAAAGTATCTGTTGCTGTTGATAATGTCTGCCAAATTTAGAACATGATATAAACTAAAGTTGACAGCATAAACCACTCAAACAAGACCTCAGGGATTCCAAAATGTGCCTTAATATTTATTTTTCATATTTGATTGCAGGTTATGCACAGGTAAGTGTAGTGCTACCCTGAGGGTTTTAAGTGTAATGTAGTCAACCATGATAATACCTTCAGTATCTTGGAAGACAATTCTCACAATGACTAATATGAAATGAAAGCAAAGCTGAGTGTTTTTCAGACTAGTGTTAAGTTTACTCTAGAGTTATTTAGTAGATTTTTGAAACGTTTTCAGTATTTGCCTACTAATAAAACAAAACCAAGTATTACCCCATTTGTGACAATGTATGTTCCAGCATTCTCAAAACCCTAACATTAGCTTGCTTTTATAACCCTGTAATACAAGAGAAATTGCTATACTCGTGTCTGTGCACTACTTCCTACAGTAATTTGGACTGGTATTTACCAGTCATTTCCTCAAAAAATGAATCACTAACCACTGTCACATATACATGTAGTAGTGACAAAACCAGATTAGCCAGAATTAGTCTTCTTCAAGTGCTCCCATCCATTTTCACCAATCTCTTAGTGGTGAAACACGTAGGAGCTAGTTATACAAATGCCGTGTGCTTACAGATATTTTTCTTAGCCTTAATTATTTTAAAATAAAAAATGCAGTCTCATAATACATTTGCAGATGTATTTTTGTACATATTACACACACATGCGCAAAACCACAGTTGCACCTCAGAAGAAAAGAGTTTTCAGATTAGACTCACCAGCTCTAGCTGCTTTATGTTGTTCAACTGATACAAACAGATCTATGTCTGGCTTAACAGTGAGCAAATTTCAAGCAGCTTTATGTTGTTAGAATAGCACAGGACACCAAAAAGTACTACTGAGCTTAATTTTATCTCTGATAAAAGGACAGAAAGGCAAAGGGTAAAGTTAAGCCTAGGCTTCTAACACCGTCTTTTGCTGGAAGTTATACTTGAGAATGGGATGAGCAAAAATTAGCATGCTAAGTAAAGAAACACAGAACACAATGCTGTGTCCTAATTTCTGCCCTTCTTTGAGGCTTATCGGTACCAGGAGTTTTCCTCTTGTTTTGGCATTTGTAGCTCAGAAAACTCTCTGGAAATATACTTTTAGAAGGCATCTACAAGTAGGGAGGGATGATGTCGTCTTGCTCTTTTGCCCTAAGCAGTTCTGCTAGAGCATATTCACAAGAGACTAGATTCTGTTCTTCCCCATGTGCTACTGGGTAGACTAGTCCCTTTCTGCATGGAGTTTAAGCTTAGAGGATCTTCTTCCATTGTCACTTCAACTTGCAATCTGGCCGCTGCCAAAAAGGAGTTCTTTCCATCTCATTTGTTTTAACACTTATATTTGTAGGGGAAACCAAGTCCTACTTGAAAATACAGGATAATGCTAATTCTAGCAATTGTGGTTATGATTTCTGCATTGTGGTTGTCTTCTTGGCTGTAAGATGCTTTATCACAACTCAGTGTTAAACCTTGGATGTCCTGTCTTGTGACAGCAGGGAGCAGTTCCTTTCCCCTTATCATCATTGTAGCTGTGTCAATGGATCAATTATTAAAGCATAACAAATACAGATTTTAATCTATTGTAGTGTTCCAAGACTACTGTTGGATTTGTTTCTTATGAAAAATCAAAAATTTCACTCTTGGTTTTCTTGCTTTCTAAAAGCAGAATGCATGCATGTGTAAACCAAGAATTAGTGTTAGAGGTTTCTGTGGATTATAAAGTTATTCACCTCAAGGGACTTCAGAGACATTGCACAAAAAGGAAAAAAAAAAGAGCTAAAGTGGTTTGTTCTGTCACCAGGGTCCCTGAAATGTACTTACATCCTTTTTTGTAGTGTATATATGTATATATATATATAAATCTTTAATTTATGTTGCACAAGAAGAAAGTTTAAAACTTACTTCCTTCATTTTCTCCTGCACCCCTTGCTTCTTTATAGTCTTGGAGACCCATGGTATTTCTTTCTATTGTGTTAAAACTATTTGCAAGAAGATTTTTATATTCCTTACTTTAATTTTGAGCCTATGTTGTTTTGTAAACCAGTAGCAGGGTTTATACTGCACCCCTCTGTAAGTGAGGTGATTGAAGTAGTTTTTCAGAGTTTATGACTTGTTCTTTCTCTTTGAATGTTGCTAATGAATTTTGGTTCTCATTGTCCCTTTGTCCGTTATCTTGAAGAACCATAAAATATTACTTAGGCTCTTACAGAAGGGAAAAGAGCTTCTTGTATTTCTTATTTTACACTTTTTCCAAACCTCAAATTGTTCTGGCTTATTCTTCAGTAATTTCAAACTTTAAAAATGCTTTCCTATCTCAGGCTGTAATTTTGCTACTAATGAAGATGCCATTATGCTAACTCAATTTACTTCACCTTCATCTGGCAGATCGTAGACTTATCTACATAGACCAGTGTAGTAGAGTGCAGAGATCCCTGAAGCTGTATGGCTTCATCAAAACAATTTGCAGCTGGGCAGATTAGCTCTGCCTTTCAAACTGGGCTAACACGATTATATTCAGCCACACTAACATGATTATATTGCTTCTAGGCTTTATTCCTGTCCTTCTGCACACTGCCGCATTACGGCACACAGACCTAACTACTTGCTTGATGACTGCTGTATCGTTTTAGTTTTCTAGGCTGTGAGAACTCCTTTACTACATTCCAGTGTTTATTTTTAGTGACCATGTTTTGTGAAAGTGAGAATGCTCTAATACAGTACAAATCCTTTCCTGTTCCTCCTCCCTGCCATCATGGCTGAATCCAGCCTTGCACTATTTCTCCTTTATATTTTAGTTAAAGATGTTCTTTTTGCACTTTGAGAATGACAATGAAATCTAGCCTGCCAGTGCTATGTCCACATGTTTCCCAGAGTAAAAAGGACAATTCCAAATGAGTGGAGGTGAAGTAGTGTGAACTAGTAAATAATGTTCTTATTTCATGTCCTAAGCAGTCAATCCTTATCGTATGTTCACTGTATGCACCAATGACAAATTTCTGGAAATAAATCTCATAACAGAGCATCCTTCTACTCTGTACCAGACCCAAAATGCATTACTGCACTGGCTGTTTAAACGCTGCAAATAAAAGGCATTTCAGAGAATTAATTTCCTCTCTTTCATGAGACAGATATAATGCATTAACTGATTTGAAAACAGAGTGAGTTTCTTTCATAACGCGGTCACTCATTAGGCAGGCTTTTCATGGGGCACAGGAGCTAAAGTAAACAATCACTTAAACAGAAGGAAGCTCTCTAGTGCCCTGCCATGCGATGTTTCTAGAAAAAGAAAAAAAGCCCAAACCAACTAACATTTCATTGCATGTTGAAAAGAAAGTGTAAGCACTCTGTTTAGAAAGCTTTAAAGCATAATTGAAATTCAACATGCAGATTTCTGTATTATTACAATGCTGTGTGCACTAGATCATTTGCTGAGCAGCCAGCATTTTAAACAACACATTGCAAGAACTTTGTGCTGGTACAATAACAATGTGGAAAAATTAGGATGACAGCATGAGTATGCTCAGCCCCATAAACATTCTTCAGCTGAAATGGGAACTATAGTGCATTCCTAGCCTATGTGTTATGAGTATGGAACATTTCTGCTTCCATGTACAGATGGAGCACAGATCACTAGTATGCTGACAAGCTGAACTCAAAACCAAGAGGTAAGCTACATATGTACTGGCAGGTAAGCTCACCGATCTTTTTAACCCAATGAACATCTGATGTGATATGAGATTCACTAAATTGTATATTGCAAATCGAGGTCAGAATGAAGGGTGACTTAGTATTTTGTAACATTTTCCCTGCTTCACTGACTGAAAGCAGTTGTGAATTCCAGGGTGCTTTTTCCTATTTTAATCTCATTGCAACTTGAGCATGTATTTGACTACAGAACTAAATGTATCATCTGAACTCAAATCTACAAGAAGAGGTAGGAAAAATAATTTTTAAAAGGGATTTTATACTTTTCCTTATACTACCACAACGATGCTGCTCCTGCGTACACAGGCCAGTCAGTGTCTCTGTACGGACTGAAGGTACCATGTTCACTGCTAAGAGGGCCAGGAGGTTAAACTGGCACTGAAATATTCTAGGATAACCCTTCATTTTGCTGCTGTCATAGCAGAGCATTGCATTGGGATGAGAATGTGTGTGACTGGAGACTTGCTGACTGACTCCTCCTTGCTTTGGGAGATGGATGACACTGGCAGAGCAGTCCAAAGCCACAGTGCACAGGAGAATCTGGTTCATTGTGCAATGTTGTTGGCTGTGCCAAATCATAATATTAGCAAAATGATCAGACCACTAACCTAAAAATGAGTTCCTGATTGTTAAACTGTTTTACTATATATACACATATACAGAACAACAGTTGTTGAGATTGTAAAGTAGTTTTGGATTTGTTCTCAGAACAAGTAATCTAAAAAGAAGTATGTACAGAGGAACAGTGTGTGAAGAAGAGTATTTACACACACGGATGTGTATTTACACTCATTGAGATTTTTACCATTCATGGCATACTGTGGGATTCACTGCCACTAGCAGAATTCAATGAAATGCCTGTTCTCTGAATCAGGCTCCCATTTATCTACTAGATCTTTCTATTTCATCCATTCCAAAGAACTATTTGTAAGTGGAAAATATAATCTATACATTGAGAAGAGGAATACATTAGCTTTTTAGTAAGGACGTGAAAGAAAATGTGATCTTGGATTATAGCCGTATTTGCCTATAACTGTAGATCATTAGCAAGGCAGGCTGAGTGAAAAGATTCCCTGGCAACCCTCCCCCTATTCAAATGCCTGCTCAAGCAGAAAACAACAACCGCCCTGCATACATATTCCAATGAGCCACTGTGGGGCAGTAACAACAAAAACATTCCTAAGCAAAACAAGGGTCTTTGAACTGCCAGTTTGCCTCTTCTGAGCAAAGGATACAAAGAAACAGTTCTTCGAAGAAAATATGAACAGTAGAATTTCCATTCTTATAAAACGTTAGTAGGTATTTTGGGGAACATTTAATAGAGTCCCTGAGCTTTAACTCCTTCCAGAGAGTTGCTTGCATACAGCTATTTTGAAGCTTTGTTACTCCTTTTTTAGGCAGTGAATAAAGGTTCCATGTGAGATATACAAAACTCTAAGACACTATCTGGATTTTCTATGTGTGCATAAACTCTTCTGTCTGAGGGCTAAGTAAATAAGTTCTTTTCAAGTGATTATTCTCTGTGCAGGAATTTTTTTGTAAAGTATGGGAACCTCTGAAGATTAGATATTTTTGTGCAGTCTTTGTTCCTCTCAGGGCAAAATCTTGAGTGAACAGAAGCTATTACAGAAAATTATTCTGTGTCTTAAAGGTGAAAGAATATACTTTGTTAAGTTTTGGATGTAATTTGGAACCACAATTACTCAGCTACTTGGGATCCAACAAGTCACATCTATAGGTTCAAACGTAGATTAATAGCTTTGTCTTCCTTTCTTCTATCCCAACCATTCTGTAGTTTTAATAATATCAAAAATATGGAGAAATTAACTATTGTTTCTTTTTACATAGTACCAAAAAGGAGAAATATACCTGTTTAAAGATCTCTAATTATAATCCGAATTTTATATAAATATAAAACTTTGTAACATTCATTCCAAATAGATATTGCCTTTAGATAGATAGTGCTGCAGAAATTTTTACCGGTTGAGTAGTGTATGCTGAAATATAGAATCTGTGAAAAATTGGAGCATCTTACTTCAGTTGAAGTGTTAGAAAAAGATCAAGACATACAGAGAGCTGAATTACAGCCATGGCTCTTCAGTCACTCTCTGAAGATAATTTTCATTCCCATTTTGATCTTAAATCTTACTCATAAGTAATTAACATTTGGGGATGCATGACAGATGGTATGTACCACCTTGTCTTTTTGGGCAGTCTTTTCTCATCTTGACTTTTCCAGATATATTCCAGACATATTTCAGACCTAAAATAATTTGGGGAGGGGGGGAAGAGATAAATGAACTTATTTTGGCTTGCAGACAGCAATAGGAAAAAGCTGAAAGTTTCTTCTACTATTTAAACATTCTTCCAACTTTGCTTTTACATATTTCTTTATTTATATTTACATGTATTTAAAATACTATATCTGTAGGTTTCCAGATCTAGAATACCACTCCAATTTTAGAAAGATGAGGCTATAAATTTAATGCAAGTAGCACCAGGAGCATTGTTCCTTGAACTTCTCTTCAAATATCCCAGCTAATGAATCTTATAGCTGATCCTACTGATACTCCAGGATATGAAAGATGATGCTGTCATTTCATCTGCACACTGGAGATCCCTCACTGATGTTCCCTGGGTTTACACAATTCATAGTTTTCATGTTTATCTTCACAGTTTGCTTTGCAGTACTTTTTTGTCAAATCATAAAATCATAATGGAAATTTTTTTGGAAAAAAAAAGTATTTGGTAGTTTTATTAATGTAAAGGTTTCTCAGGGACTAGGCAGCCAGCTGAATTTTCAATTGAAAGACCCATAAGTGATCATTGCTAAGTCTGCAAGCTGGTACCTTAATACCAAGCATCATTTTCAAATTTTAGAGTTTCCCATCAGTTCTTTAAGAATATTGCAGTGAGATTCTTGTGTTTATTTTTTAAGTGGAAAATGTTCTGAAGAAGATTAGATCCAGCAATTTTGCCTGACAGGAAAAAGGAAATGAGTAACAAAAAAGTTAGAAAGTTGATACCTCTTCACCCTTTTTCACCCTGCAGAATCAAGACAGTCATAAGACACTGTTAACCATGTTAACCAAAGCATGAGTTGCAGTAGCAGGATATTTAGTTTGAAACAGTAACTTCAGTCACAGTTTTAGTTATGTTTCCTGAAATATTTTGGCTGTGCTAGTATTAGGGACAACAAAGCACAAGGCATACAAAAAAAAAAAAACAAACCCACACCTCATTGGTATTTTTACATTCCAAGAACAGTTTAAAGAGCTGCAGTTATAAAAACAATCTTTCTGCCCATATGATAGTGAAAAAAATGATCCACATAGTAGCATGGCTACTTTAAAAAAGAGAAATTCAAACTGTAAGCAGACACTTGGAGATGAGGAAAATAGTCAATCAGAAGTCTATAAAATGAAAGATAGGAGATTGCAAAAGCATTAATGCAAAATTATTTAATACAAAAACATCAGTAAAGTCTACAGTAATTCGATTTACAAGTTGCTATTTTTAATAGATCTTTGTATTAGGTCCTTGCTGAACTCTGAGGCAGGCTTTTCTATGACAGGCAATTCTAAAACATCCCACATTCATACTTAGGGCCCAAAGTATTAGAAAATTAAGAAAACACAGTTTGGATTATTTTGATTTGAGATCTCAGGGTTCGCTTTTTCAATGCTTTGTCTACAAATACAGAAGTACTTACTCAAACCCAAATCTTTAAACATTCACATAGCTAACTGCTTGTGAATTAATGGGGAAAGAAAGAAAATCAAGAATACCTTCCTTAAATACACTTAAACACATTACATCTCAATCTCAGTTGAGTTCCTACACGTTGCACAGCTGGTCCCTGGGCTGCAAGTCTCATTTAATAATTTGAGCCGACCAGCATCTTCAACTTCTGCACACCTTTCCTCTCATCCCTCACCTAATTTTTAATCAGTATCCAGATTGTTTGTGCCCTGTTATCTTCCATGTAAAGTGCTTTTCTTTCCTTTATCAACATCAAAATCCAGCAATTCAAAGTTTTACAATACTCAACTAAAATTATTTATCAGAGTCACAGTTACCAGTAGCAGGTTATCTGGTTGCCTTCTTTATACTCTCATGGCCCAGCATGAAATTATAAAGAACTTCAACATTTAGGGCTGGAGTAGAATGGGGTTTGGTTATAATTTTTAATCATATTGTTCTCTCAAGAAAAAAATTAGTTAACTTACTCTCTTAGATCTTATGAGGATTCTGCTATGGTTCTTTACTGCCTACATTGATATCTTAGACTCTCAAAGTCTATATTCCCCCATCATTTGTTTAGGATTTTCTGTGCTTACCTCCTATTTGGATAAAACTTTAGGCCTAAAGTGGCTGGCTGGGGACAGTGAAAGAGGTTAGATTGGATTCCATGTCTGTATAAGCTGCAGCCTGTCTGTAGTGAGGACTCTGGGTAAATCCTCTCAGTGATCATATTTTTTCAATATCTTTTACAACTGTAATATAAACAGTGCTGTTATGCAATGATATTAGTGCTGGCTTGTATTTTTAGTAAAAGTTAGTTATCCCAAACTAGCTAGGAACAGTCTTTTAAATAAGACAAGGGGGAAGTTTTAAAATAACCCAGCTATTTCTAGTATAAATTCAGTGTTTCTGCACAGGCTTTGTGTGTTTGACGCCAAACCAACAGGATTGGCTATAACTTATGGTTTGAGCTGGTGGAGGTGAGGAGGAGGGAGCAGGGGTCAGGCTTGTACTGGAACTGTCTTATACCTCTATTTTAATCCATTTGATTATCTGGCTTGTACCAGAAAAATATATGGGAGTCAAATAAGATAGGTAAAAAAGACTGTCAGACTTCAGAATCTTAGTTGCTGGTTTCAAGTTTTCCTTCTTTCATGATCTGTGTCTTCTAAATACTATGTTTAGAATTAGTGAGAAGTAGTTCAAATATACATTTTACTGGAAAGATTAAAGGACCACTGTGAAAATTACAGGAAATGCTGGAGAATGTAATCTTTTCTGAACTGTCTGACACACATTCTAGAAACAAATCTGTGCTGGGAACACTGATTATATATACCAGATATAAAAGCATAACTGGCAGTTAAAACCTTGTTGAACAATGAAATGGTACTGTATTTCTTAACTTGGAAAGTTGTTCATCCAGCCTGCTCAGCCAGGATGTTCATCCGGCCCGTTTACCATTTATGAGACATTGTGTTAGCATTGAATTAGCTTATAGATTGTTTTAATATGACTTGAAGCAGTAGGGTGTATAATTGTTTGAATGTTTCTTTCCACTGACTGCACAGCATTACTTCTTTCTGCACCTGAGAAGGCTTTTTCCTCCACCTGAACACTTAACAGGCAAATTTACAGATATTCTCAAGCAAATGCAAACAATTTAGACCAAACCTCGTTCCTGTGATTAGTGCCTAAAATGAAACTTTACCAAACAGAGACAATACAGCTAAGTTTTATAATGTTTTCTCTTCTTTTCAGTGGTTCTTGTTATTATCTGCTTCAGCAAGGCATTGTTGTACAAGACACCCTTTCTTATACTACCTCCTCTTTTCTGGAAAAAAAAAAAGTGGTTTTAAACCCTCTATACAGTAAAGTCTGTACATACTAAGGGTATGTATGTATACTAGGGTACATACTAAAACTCATGAGTAGCTTTCAGTACTATTTAATATTTGTCAGTTGTTTATTTCTATAGAATGGTTTAGGTTGGAAGGGACCTTAAAGATCATCTAGTTGCAACCCCCCTGTATGGGCTGGGACACCTCCCACTAGACCAGGTTGCTCAAAGCCCCATCCAACCTGGTCTTGGACACCTCCAGGGTATCCATAGTTTATCTGGGCAACCTGGGCGAGTGTCTCAACACCCTCATAGTGAAAAATTTCTTCCTAATACCTAATCAAAGTCTACCCTCTTCTTAGTTTGAACACATGCCTCCATATGGAAACTATCATTTTCTGCCACAATTTCCTGGGTGCTGTGTCATATTCCTGATATTATGAGTTAAATTTCCCACTACTTGCTGAGTGGACTTCACCGACGGAACTCAGGCTTGGGAATTGCTATGAGACTGCATTTGAATTACCTACACATATACAAAGTACTTGCATCAATCATGCTAGTGTGTGATAAATACCATTATGTGATTTAATTAATGGCTGCATAGCATATTCAGACTCATAGGCAATCAAAAATTTTACCAAGGTCTTTTCTCAAATATGCTACATGTTTTTTATAGTCCAGAAATAAAACACAGAGTAAAGGTGGTCATATGGGTTGCCAGTTAATTGGAAATCACCGAAGACTTCATAGTGAGGAAAGCAATTACTGCAAAATGTAGAACTGAGAAAATGTAGCCATTAGGGATATCTGGTATTAAATCTTCAAAAGAATGTAAATATTTAAATTTTTAAAATTATTTTTGTAAAATGCATTGGCTTGCAATGAATGTGGCATGTAATGCATGTACAAGTACTCCTTGGTCAGCATGGAAGGCAGCAAAATGCCTAATATATTAAAAGCTTATGTATGAAAAGTGTTTTTATACTTAGTTGACTGGTGAGAAGACAGTATATTTATGTTATTCTAAATATAAATATACTGTATACTTTTATTTACATATTTTTCTTTAGAAAGTAATGTAATTTACTAAGTCATGAGTTTGGGTCAACAAGTTCTCCGAGTGGACTACATGAGTGGTATTACGAGACTAAGTAAAGTAGTTTGCAATAATAACAATTGGGGACATTTTTTAATTTAAACTTTATAATATGCTAATGCTTGCAATGCTCTTGGATGAGGCATAATATGATAGGTATTTTATGTATAGGTAGATAAAAAAGGCTGGATTAACCTGATCTAGGGCTCTATGTATGATCCTTGTACTTGAGTCATACTTCCATTTATGGTACCACACATGATCAAACTGTACAAACCAAGCAAATCCTGTTATAAATTAAAGAATCTCTCACTATAACCTTCTCAGTCCAAAATTGGGGGGAAAACTGTATCAGATTAAAAAAAAAAAAAAAAAAAAAAAAGTGAGGTAAATGTCCATCATGCTTTAGATCTGTGATAATTTATAATATAGATAAGATGAAATATCTATATTATGCAGTAGTGATAAATGTCATGAATGCCACTTTACTGCTACCCTTTGAGCACATGGCAAACTTCGTAACAAAGAGGTCAGGGGGCTGTGCATTAAAAGTTGGTGGCTGGCCAGCAGTTCTATTTTGTATTATAGAGTAAATAACAAACATATGTTGTACACAAAGCATGGAGTGATCTATTTTTATCCACTTAGTAATAACATAGTACACAGATCTCAAATGATAATGATGCCTCACTTTGGTAAATCACGTTTTGTCCTCTGAATAACGTGCAGGCAAAGCAGATGAGGAACAGGAAGAGGAAACAGGCACCAAGTGATATTCCTGGGTCATGTATGAGAGAGGAAGGGCAATAACTGAGAACATGCCAATGCTCCAGGCAGTACTTCAAATACTATGTCATGTTACTTAGCCCAGACAGTACTGGACGTTTTGTTACTATAAGCACACTATACAGTTACTAGTGCTTGTAGGTGCGTGACAGCATTTGGGATCCATTCTGTCTAGTACTTACCACTGAAAAACAGCCTAGGAAGGTTTTTTGCTTTTGCTTTTTCTTTTTCAGAAACCTATCATTGACACAAGGGAATGGATATCAAAAGAGGCTTGAAAATGATTTATTGAAAAATGTAGTTCTAGCCATCTGAACTAGACAGCTGAATGTACAAGTAGATACACTTTTATTAGAATAACATAAAGTAAGAGGTGTGCATAGTTCTGGAGTCCCTCAAAGGTCCCTTCATCAGTTACTGTCTCCATTCTTGTGGAAGGAGCACTGAGATCTCCAAATCATGTGTATCAGCCAATTTTTCTCTTTCCCCCATCTAACAGAGGTTTCTTTATAGCAGAAATGCTATCGCGTGTCTCTCACTCTGTGAAAAAATTCTGCCACAACTGCATTATGGAGAAGAGTCTTAAAAGATTAAAGAGACACTAAGGAGAGCTGTTTGGTTTTACCAGTTGCTTTTGTGAAGGAGAGGTTGAGTGGTGTGTATCTCCCTGGGTACAAAATAAGAACAAAGGTGATTAACTTGTCACTCCATCAAAAATTATATAGCTGTTTGATTCTTTGTAATGTGATAGTTATTAAATAGAATGACCAAAGAAAGTGTAAATGATAGGACAGCAAAGAAGGACTTTTCTAAATAAACAGGCCTCATTTCAGAGTAAAAAGAGTGATGCTCCAGAGTGATTTAAACATACTTAGGGTCTAGTTCAGTTGCTAAGGGGAGAAGGTAGTGCTAGGCCTTAAGCAAATATGTATAAACAGCACGAAGAGAATGAAAATATAGGGTAAGGGCAAATGGGACCAGTAAATGGACAGACAGAAAATGGAATCAAGTAGGAACTAGCATATGAGACAGATTTGGAATTTCAGGAAAGATGCTAATATAGACAGCAAGTAAGAGAAAAAAAAAAAAAATTGATCATAGTGTCTTTCAGTAAAGAAAAATCTAGGGTTACAATGCCAAGACACAATTTTTACAATGAATTGTACTTACAACCTGCTTGCACAAATAGCCTTGTTTTTATTGTAAGGCTGTATGGGCTTATACTTAAAAAATACGACACTACACTAAATGACTGCTACATTTTAATCATGGTATGTAGTGTAAAAGTGGGTAAGGACTCATTGTTACTACTCTGAAATGACAGTAAAATCTTGTGGTTAATTGCTAACTTCTTTGGCTTTCTAAATTAAAATACATCTGAAATACAGTGCTTTGTTTTCCAGAAATTTGAACAGGAATGCTTTGCTTTTTTACATCACTTGAGATCTGAATCTCAGTCTATGTAGGAAACGAGAAGGCCACAGTAGGCTGTGCAGCAGAATGACAGGTTGTGTGCTGTAAAACAAAGAGAGAATTTTGGCGCATCATATTGGTGTGAAGAAGCACTGCCGTGGGGCTGTGTAAAAGGTGTACAGGGAGTGGAAGAATAAAGAAAACAGAAACAGAGAGAGGCCAGCTGTGAACAGCACTGATCGAGGTTTTCACTCAACAACCTATTCTAGAAAATGTGAAAGAACATCATCATCATCATTTAAAATGATTTTTAAGTGATTACTAATATTGCATCAATTATGGGGTTTTTGCCTGTACCCATGTGTTTACAATCTGAAAGAAAATGAGAACGACTGCTAAAGATGCCTGATAATGCACATTTTCTTGGAAATCTATTTTCATATTAAACAAATGTCAGTACAAACACCTGCAATTTTTATTCCTTGTAACATTAAGGAACAAATGTAAGGTGGCTCACCACCACTCTATTTGAATAAGGTTATTGTTACCTTGTGGCTGTTACTGCGCGTATTTTTGCAATTTGAAATGTGTTTATTATCAAAAACACTGCTCCTTATTTACAAAAACATGAAGTAAATAGTAATATACAGTCTTCAATGAAGAGCAGATTGTGAATTATAATAGATTTCGAAGCAAGTACTCTACCAAAATTCACTGTTTCTTTACAAGTAATTTGGTTAACAATTTCAAAGTAAGTGCGGAATCAAACTAAATATAGTGCTGTGAGTATTTAGTATTTAGAGTATATTAGAAATTATTCTAAATATTATTGCTGTGAGTATTTAGAAATTACTGGAGGTACCACAATAAAGAAGAACAAAGCTGTAAGACTTCTTATTTTTAACATTTTTTTTCTCTGTTTTGGACAGCTGAGAACACTAAGATCAGTGTGTATTAGCAAAACCGAACAAGATTCTGTGCTGAACTTTGACCAGAAGCATATTAAATTTGTATTCCTTCCTTTTTCTGTTGGCTGTTACATTTGGGTAGGAAACAATATCTTCACATCTCTTTGCTTTATACCTGAGAAATGTGGAAAAGACACAAGTTGTACAACCTTTGCTCCATCTTTTGTGCCTGCAGTGAACAATTGAAGGGACTGCATAGAGGTATGGTTTTGTCTCCTAGTATTTTTATGTCACAGTTTGCCCTGTAAATGAAAAACCAAATGTCATTTTTGAGCAGATAACAGGTCTGATTCTTCAGGCTTTCTGGACCTGAAGAAAAGAACTACTCATGCCAATGAAAATCTGCAAAGTGTTTTCTGTGGGGAAGTTGTTGAGAAAATATCCTGTGGGACACTTGCAGATGCTATGCACAACATTGGTGTAGAAGGTAGAATAAAATTAGGAGTTAGTTAAGAACTTGCAATATTTGGTGTGGGGTTTTTTGTTATTAATTTAAATGTTTTTCTTTTGCTTTCTTTTTAATTTTTGAGTGACTAAAAGAAAAACCCAAAATATTTAAAAAGTTATTAATTCCAAAAGCAAAAAAAAAAGATTGTATGTATTATCGCACTCACTTGATGGCTTGTGACTGATGCAGTCTGTTTACCGACTTGTACAATCTTATTGCAGGAACTGGAACATAGTAAAGGACTGTAAATGTGTGGATGTACTGCTGCCCATATTATGGGATTGGCGTAAAAATCAGAATGCTTTTAGTAAATTCTTAAAAGCAAATTATTTTTCCAGTAGTTCATGAGTAAGTTACAATTTTTTAATTAAGTGAAAAATACTCCTTCTTAGGAAGGAATCCTGATACTCTAGGTGACGATGTATTAAGAAATTAAAACAATACATTTCAAGGAATAATAACTGAGAAGCCAGAGGGAAATTGTCATCCAGCTGAAGTGTTTCTGATAGGATCCTAATGTAATTGGCTCTTTGTCCTTCACTGCTTGACATTTTATCAATGAGCTAGAAGAAAACATCAAATCATCTAAGATAATTACTGTGGATTACACAAAGACAGATAATGAAGAGGCCAGGTCACTAATCCAGATCACTGAGATGAATTCAAACAAATGTATCACAATACAACCAGATTAAAAAACCAAAAACCCAACAACAACAAAAAACCCATCTCGAACCAAACCCACATACATCTAGGCCCAAAAATAAAAGTACTACTTACAGGATAAATAAAACATGAGATTGTTGGGATGGTGGTGGGCAGATAGCTGAACTTGAGCTCACGTTGTGAAGCTGGCCAATGGAGGGAGATGAAGCCTTGCCCTGCAGCTTTATAGTCACTGAGGTACCAAGGTACAATGTGGGGAGCAGCTGAGAGCTGTGACAGGGAGCCTGGGGACCCCCACCACAAGCTGCAGCTCCAGAGGAGCTGGGCAAGGCGAGCGGAATGGGCTGGGGACAGCAGCCATGTCAGCGCTGGGACTGGGGAAGCCCCTGAGCAGGAGGCTGGGCCCCAGTGAAGCCAGGAGACAAGGTCTGCAAGGCAAGGTCAGCACAGTGCAAACCCAAACACCTTCACTGCTTTCACTCTTCCCTGGATACGTTAAACTACGTTGTGTATACACAAGCAGGCAGGCACCACAGTTCACAACCTCCGAAGCTCATTAGTATCTGAGTTAGTTAGCTCATTTCTACTTGATAAATTATTAAAAGACATAAAACCTACCACTAGAAAAAGCTTACAATGGTCACATTTAATTGGCAGGAAACTTATGGATCCTAATCACACACAGTTAATCACTCTCTATCATCCTATGAAGGGAGAGGGTCTTTTCTGAGTTACCACTACAAGCAGCTCACACGGGGAGAATGCAGCAGTTGTATGGGGATGGGGAGAAGGAGGCTCCACACACGGGTATCTTTGGCTGTTCCTCACCTGTGCTGCTACGAGTAGGAGAGACCCGGCTCTGCCCTTGTTAAAACCGCTCACCAGGAGCTACCGTGGCTCTGCCCGCCCTTCGCCACTTCAGGGGTCACCTGTAGCGGCTCTATCCCAGCGGCCATGGCAGGGCCGTCATGGCCTTCATCTGTCTGGTGTGGTTCGCTGGGTCTGCAGCTTCCTGTGGGTCTGACCCAAGACTCGGTCAGCCCATCACCAGTAGTGGCTCGTTTGCGGCCGNGATGTGTTCCCTGCTACCCTTTAATCACCGTTTTTCCCTGTTAATGTGTCCAGCCTCCAGCCGATCACAGGTAAGTCCTTGGAGGTCACTGTATTTGGTCGCTGCTGGACGTTGGCATGCTTGCGTCTGGTGGTGCCTTCCCTCCTCTTCTCAGCTCATGTGAGAAGAGGTCCTGCTAATCACCCTTGGTCTTCATTTCAGAAGACAGTAGGGTAATTCTTGCATACTGTGTCCAAAATGACAATATACTTATCTCCTATTTAGTAGGATGACTTCTGTGCTACTGTTAAATTGCATGTTTGTTCAAACAGGAGCTTAAATAGAGACAGGGAGGGCCTTTCTCTGTTGAATGCATCATCTGCAGTGCACCACTTGAAAACGTGACACTTTGTAAGAGGAAAGCAAAACAAACTGAAGATGTGTTTTTGTTATCACCAGCAAGTTGTGGAATTATTGCCATTTTCCTTGAATTTTAATTTAAAAGTGCAATACTTACAAAGTGTAACTCCTTTACAAAATTGGTACAGTAATTACAGCTTTCTCAGTCTTAGGTGTCATTTGTGGCTGATAGCAGTGTTTGGTTGACAAATAAAGAGATTAGATTGCTTGAAAGCGATTTACTAATTTTTAATTAGGTATTTTGTAGTTCTATTCTGAAATGTTACTTAGGTAATGATTTGGTGTGAGCTTTCTTTTTATTTTTTTTTAACATGTTCCCACAAACAAAATGTCTAAATTAATGTCTTCTTCCATTTGTGTTGTGGCATGTATCTAAATGATTCCTTTAGTTTTTAAGTTGGGAAGTAATGTCACTGAAAATGCTATTGTAACTTTAACTATGCAAAATTCCTGGTTTTCCTTTCTTTGGGTGTCAGTGTATTTATATCTCTATTTACTGCACACTTCAATACTGTTTAATTTGGTAGACTTTAAACAGGTGTGTATAAGTAAGCTACTTTATGCTGAACAGGTGAGATTATTTCACATTAAAATGTAGCAATAAGTAGTGAGGGTGAAAAAAAAAGTGTGATGATGGGAAAGTAAGGTGTATGTACTGGTGGGAGATCTCAGTAACTAAGTAACAGCTCTTATTCTAAAATATGAAGATTTACTTTATTCACTCTGTGTGAATCATAAATTGTATCTTAAATATGCAATTAAGACAGTTATTCAGAAGTCTTTATATGGACACCTCAGTGTACTGGGTAGTATGCCCATGAATTTGAGAAGCTGTGAATGTTAACCAAAATCCTATCCAGGGTGATGATGATTACCATCATCAAGCTCCTATTAAATTTAAGTTATAACGTTCAGGCAGGATGTGTCATGTTGTCCATATATTCTGTTTTCGTATCTTGATTAATAAATAAATTGCATTCTCATTTAGAATACTTATTCATACTTGTTGTTAGAGATCTTCTGCTATTCTGCCAAATTTATCTACTTCTTCTTATTCTTGTATTATGTGGTTCTGACTTTACATTTGTTTATTTTAAACAAAGAAGCCAGTTATATAAATGCAGCTTCACAAATGTATCACAAAATGTTCTGTCCCTTTGGTAATAAATGTATCAAATATCAAAGTTGAAAGAAGGAGGATACACTTGTTTCTGAGAACAGATCGTTCTCCTGTACATCTCTGTAGGATATAACCCATTAAAACATTATGTTTCTTTTTATTTTTCATCACTGTCATCTTCATAGTAGCATGAACCCTCTATGCATGTGAATTGTATAACCTTATTGCTTAAAGCTGACTGCCCCTGCTTTGTACTTTAGGTGAATGTTGTCACTGCAGTCCATGTGGCATTGGATAAATCTGAAGAAATAGTAGAAAGAATAGTACTCATCTTGATATTGACTCTTGTGGCACTCCTGTACTTGCTACACTCCTTTAAAACTATTCCCACTTGCAAACCCCTTAGATTTGAAATCTGCTTTTATTAATCTATTTCCAGTAACTCAGATATTTTAAGGTAACTTTGTACGCTTGCTCTTTATATTGGGCTGTCTCTAAAGCTTTGCAGAAGTGTAGAAAAACCATATTGCTTCTCTTGCATATTTCTTAGGCAGTATCTTTTCCCCTTAAGTCTCTAAAATGTCTTTGTTAAAATCCTTTATTAATGACTGAAGCAATTAAATTGTTTGTGAGGAGAGGCTATTGTACTCTAACACGCTTATAATATGCTGTAAAGGCAGGGAAATCAAAGGGAGCTATGTGGGGAAGAGCTTTTGTTAGGGAGTTGAGCTTCAAATAGGAAGCTTCTCCTGCTTCACCAAGTTCAGAGGTTAGTTCATGTGAAGGCAGGGATTGCCATGTTAACTGAGTGTCTGCAACAAAGCAATCTGTCTGGGAACCACTGAATTTACTCTTCTGTTGCTGGTTTTGACACTTGTGCTGTGACTAGGGGCTCTGTTAGTCACCACGTTCTCTGAGAAGACACACAAGTCAGCCATAGTTGCTAATGAATATTGTACATTTTCCTTATGTATACTATGCTGGTTATCTGTACCCAGGCATCCTCTTGACAGCCTTTCTTTTACAACTACCTTGTTCTTGTCTTAGGACAAGAACTATGTTTTAAAACAGACACCATAGATTCATGCGCCTCTTCTGCCTGAGGAGAGGGAGAAATTAATTGATTTGCATCTCTAATAAATATTTTGATGGGATACACACCTGTGCTACTTCATGTCATTCTCATTCCTTGTTGTAGATAACTATTGAACAAGAAGTACTATAGAAAAGCCAATACTGGATATGTGTGCAAGCAATATCACGGCTAGTTGACTGCAGTTAGTACTTTATTCTAAATAGCATGACTTTAAAGTGTCAGACTAACTAAGTTTGCTCAGTGGCTCTTTAGGAGAGTGGAGAGTGAATCATGCTTTCCTCTTTCCCGTGGAAACATAATGACAAGTGTGGTAAAGATCCTTTTCAAGTTAAATTATAATACTTGGAATTTGTTTTCCTGGATGGCTTTGTAATTTATTTTAAATTTCTGATTGATCTAGTGTCTATTCTTAAAAGTATGGTAAGAATTTCCTTATGCTCCTTTTTGAGCCCTACAAAAGAGATCCAGGTTAAAATTCTCATAAATGAATCTGGTACAGGCTTAAACTGAAACAGATGTTAGTGTGTGAGCTAGTGAAATAGGCAGCAGTCACATATGCTTTTTATTAAGTAGTGCCCTTGAGGTTAAAGCATAACCGGGTTTGTGTCAGGGCCATGGTTATGCTAATGCTCCCTAATTGCCCCGACCTGGGACTTCCTCTAATCCAGATCCCCTGCACAGCCTGGGGCTCTTGCCAGTGCTCTATCAAAAATATACCTACATGTACCAGCTGTGTCTCCTGCTGGCTTGCCTTACTGACTGTTTTTCCTGGATGGACCTTGGATGAGACTCTCTAGTCTCGTCTCTGATTATGTCTCCAGGAGGAAGGTTGAATTTGTGTCACAGCCTGTATGCCTGTCCTGTCTCTAGCCCTGCATACACCCTGGACCTTGCCTTGTCTGGACCCTGTGGAACGTGTTTCTGTTTGATCCTGTGAGACTCTCCCCTGTTTGGTGAGGCTGTCCTTGCCTGGTCTGGGATCACTTCAATTCCTGGCTTGGCTTTGCTCTTGGAGCAGCCCATCTTCTTGCCCTTTTCTGGCAAGTTATTTGTAACATTGTATTTGCAAACTCTCGAAAAGTTCTTCAAAAACATTAGCTTGACAACCAGACTCTTTATAAAGCTCATATTGCAGAGCTTATGCAAAGTGTCTTATGTAAAAAGAAATCTACTTTCTATTTGAAGGAGAAACTTTTCTTGCCAGCAGAGTTCCCAGGTCACATTGCAGAGACTTAATGGCCAAAGCATGGGGAACCTGATTAAGGAATGTTTCCCTTAAAGATAATCTTGCAAGCATAAGGAAAATTGACAGTTCCCATCTGTAATCTGGAACTTCTCTAAATTTCATTTGATTTCTCAAAATCTGTGAATTTTAGTATGAAAAGAAAATCTCTGTGGCTCCTATAACTTAATGTGTTTGGAGATATGAAATGCCTGAGAAAAAAAAAGCAAGAAAGGAGAAGGGAAAAAATCAATCATGATGATATTTCTGCATGCAAGACTACTAAGACCAAGGATAAAACATCATGGGAATGTAATCTCTTTGTCTGCCCCTTTTGGGAATTTGCTTTTAAAGAAATTAGGGTAATAAGCAAGAATGTCTTTTTAAATTCAATAGAGGGGAAAAAAAGCATTTAAGTGTAAAATCTGAATCTATTTTTAGTGAAGGAATTATAATTATTTCAGAGTGGTTTTGATTCCTTAATGTTGTCTAAAATCATTCTGAAACTGTCTAAAGAAACAGTAGTCATATTGCAGAGTAACACTCACAGAATTGCTTGGTGCCATAAGTGTTCTGCAGCATTTCTCTGTATTGGCGCTCTCAAATTTATGTCCAATCCACTTCTGTTGCTTCCTCCTGCTCCCTGCCCTAGTATTGAGAGCAGCTTAGGGTACCATGCTTATTGTTGAGAGTGGAGGAATCAGAGCTATCAGGCTGGGAGTGCTGATGTGTCAGAAGCCAGGGAGGGGGGAAAGAGGGAAGTTTCTTGTGCTGTTTCTGAGGAGGTACAAAATAGCTCAAAATTGTATGACATGAGAAAAGAACATGCTTTTGAAAGTCCTGAAGGGACTGAATGTTTTTTGACAGTAAGTTGGTTTGTTGAAATCTACTGTTATGTGGAGGTTGTGAAAGATGTTAAAGCTTTTCAACAGGAGTGTATGTTTTCGTTATGCATTTATGGCAGAAGGCTTCTATTCAAGTAGTTGGATCTCTGCATAGGCAAAAGCGGTACCTAGTATGAAAAAGGTAATGGAGTTAAAACATGAAAAAATATGATACAATTGAAAGTATGTATATAATGAAAGACTGGTAGATGAAAGTGAGAAAGGAATACAAATCTACATTTAAAATGCTAAATAAATGGTGTTCCGTATTTCAGTAACAGAGATGTGATTTGATTCACTGAACACTTACGAAAACAACAATTTTATGCTATATTGTGAGTTAGCTTGCACAGAAGATGAGCTACAGGAAGAATCCAGCAGTAAATGGGCAGTCTGGCAATCCTTTGAGGTTTTTATCCTGTACGCATAGCTTCTATAACACACACCATGTTTCATCTTTTATGATTCTGTATCACAAAGATAACTATGGGAGCTCTCTGCAGGTGTTCAGCAGTTAAGAAAAAGTTGGAGAAGATTAGGACTTAAACAAAGAGTGTTTAGCTGATTAGGCTACAGTAGAATATTTTAGACAGCACTCACAACAGGGTGCTACTACAAAGGCTGTTACAGTATCAAACTAAGTAACATGAAAAGGAACAAGATGATTTAAAGAGGGATTTTTTTTTTTTAGCTCTCTGTTAGGGTTTTTTATAATATGTAACTGTGTGGTACCTCAGAGTACCAAGTAAATCTGCATAGCAGAATTGGTAGCAAATCTTGCAATACTTTTGGCCATTTTCTTTCAAACTTATTTTGCAATTACACGGAACTAAGTAGTATCTTATTGTATGCTTCCAGCCTGTTTGTAGTGGGATCACTAAGTAGTTGTGGTGGTTTTTTTTTTTTTTTTTTTTTTTTTTTTTTTTTTTTTTTTTTTTTTTTTTTTTTTTGTTTGCTTGTTTGTTTGTTTTTAAAACCCACAAAGGCAGAGTGATTATAAACTGGTGATCATGAAGCTTATACACTCTTTTCAAATTAGTGATAGAATATAGTCCTCATGAGAATCTTTTGGTGTTATTCCTGTGAGATGAGATGACCAAATAAATGCTAGATACTTTTTGTTATGTAGCCTGAAATTCATTTAAGCTCATGTATTCTTTCAAGTTTATTTGGGAAACCAAAAAAGATATCAAAAAAGGATTAGATCAAATTGCATAAACTGTTACAGTTTTGTGGCCGTAGTTGTGGTGATCCTTTCTACTGGATCACTTAAGGCCCTACCAAAATAGTTTAATTGGGACTTGATATGGTTTTAAGGCTTAGAATTGGATGTATTTAGTTTTCATGAATATTATACTTCAGAACTTCCAGTGTGATTCAAAATCAATCCATTTTCTTTGTGAAGAGAGTATCAGACAAATCAAACACCTGGACCACACCTGAACCAGTAAACAGCTACTTACTGTTTATCTGTTGAAATGGCAAGTAAAGACCTGTAGAATAGTAGTCCTAAATGTTATTTTGTACTTGGTATTGGGTAGAGCTGTGGAATCTGAAAAAATGGCAAACTTTTGCAAAAAGGAGTATAATTTGGTTTTGATATTTCTGAGACCTTGCAGTACATATGTCTGCAGCACTTGCTGCCTGTCCTATTACTTCCCTTGTATGTAGGCAGCTCTAATGCCAGAGATGGAAATAAATTTACACTTTCCTTACCTGTTACACTGAATTCTTTAGCCTTCATTCCAGGGCTTAGTGATCCTCCTCATCTCCAAAGGCTTGTGAATGTTCCTGTTTCTTGTGTGATAGCATGAAAATGATTAAAGGATGCTCTCTGCACCACCTTCGGAGTTGTGTTGAAGATTTTGGGAATCATTATAAAACTTACCGTACTTGGAACCACTAGCTTTGTAGTAACACTGGTAGTATTTCTACCAATAATCCTGCTGACCCTCTGTATTTTCCTGTAGAGTCAGATTTCTCATTAGTACGTCTTGTGCCTTGTTAGCTGACTCTCTGATATCAAAGCCTATATTATGTATGTTGTTTCGTTGTGCATTTTTGTCTGACTTAAAGTTTTCTACCCAGAGTTTTCATCTAGCTCCATAAGTTGAGCTGGAAAATAATGTTTTCTTCCATACTGGCTCATTACTTAATAGACAGAGGAAAATATTTCTGTGAATACAGATTGAATATCTCTTACTGTGATTTTCTTAAATTGATTTATGTACTTAGGGGGCTCATTGAAAAACTACCTAGATGGCTTTGTCACTTCTGGACTGAGGAGTTTGTGATATTTTTAGCCTTTGGCTTCAAAAACCTAACTTCAGTGATTAAGTCCACAGTATGATTCTGATTTTTGGTGAGTTGGATCCAGAAAGTTGTGGCTCAAGTGCGAAATAAATGATGTTACAAACCCAACCAAAACCCAGTTTCAGACTTTGGCAAACCAATTCCTACTGGATCAAATGGCTATGCCATGTAAATAAATAAATCATTTGGTTTTTTGTAACATTTTTATTTTTAATGAGTGGGATGTCTCTCTAGACTATCATCCACTTAGCAGTGGATTGATATGAACCAGCGGCAAGTAATACAAACTCTTCTACTCTATGTGAAACTATTATACCTATCTCTTACTGTAATCGATGATGTAAACATATGCAGCTTTTACTTGGCTTATGTATTAATTTCTTTAATTTGAAGAAAGCAGCATACACTTGTGAAGAAAAAGGAAAAATTAACATTAATGCATGGCATTATCCAAAGATCTGTATACAAAGTAGAGAATGGCAAATTTAACTAGTCAGGTACTGAAAGAAAGTAACTAAAGAACTATTAAGAATATAATAAGTTTCATGAAATTAACAAGCTATAGTTGTATTCCTTTATTAGTGATAGCAGTAATGTCCTTAAAATCAGTACCTGACAAAGTAGCTTGAAAACAGTGCCTCACTAAAATATCGGAGAAACTCCTTGTGGGTATTATACATGCATAACTTAGTTGTCCTAATACTCTGTTGTGCACTTTGCCTTGATAACTGTTGCATGGGTGCCTTTATGAAATGAAAGAGAAGAGCTTTGCACCTTCATCACCTGGTAGAATTCACTTTGATATTTTGTTTAGCTTAAAGGTCTTTATCTTGAGCTGCTTCTTTCACCTTGCCCTGAAGCACAGAGTTTGCAGCCTCCAGTTTTTATGTCCCAAGGTGTCAGCGTATGAACTACAGCTGCAGTATGAACTAATTAGCAAAAGGTGCTATCCTTTCTTTTCAATGGCAGCTGTATATTTCTATAATACCAGTGTAAGCTTAAATAAAGCTTAAATTCTGGTTTTTGTGTCTGAATTCTATAACTCAACAATGTATAAATCAACAATGTCGTAGTAAGCTAAGTAGTATAGTGGTGAGTGTGTATTTGTATGAGTGCCTTTTAATTTATGTGAACTGTTTCTACTTGGTAGCTGATAGATAACTGAAGTAGGCTTGTCTATAGGGAAAAAAAATAAATTTGTGTGATAAAGGGACAACAGCAGTTGAAATGTTCTTCAGAATGCCATACTATGAAAGCTAAAAGGGGTTTGCTTCTAACTCACTGTTGAAAGCTTACATAGATTTCCGTTAGGTTAGATGCATGTGGATTTGTATGCCTTATTCCTTTAATGGCCTAAAGTAGAACACATGGAACTTGAAAGCCAAGTCTGGCTAACTGTTTCTGCATTAAGATGGGAATGTGAAAACTTGTTCTGTATCAATTACTGTTCTGGCTTTCCTGCTTTAGTAAGTCAGCTAACCAGTTTGCTGTGTTTCTTCGTCTGAAATGGAAAGGAATGCTCCCCTACACTGAGTGACTTTGCTGTATGCAGTGTCCCAATTCCTAACACTTTTCCTGTTCTATTTACATATGTACTTCTAGTCAAAAATTATAAAGTGCTTCAAATCTAAGCACTCGTTTGCTTCCTTCCAATTGGATTGTATATTCTCTTGTAAATAGAATAACTTGTTTCATTTAGCAGTTAACTGCTGACAGAAGCAGAACTGTGAGAGGATCCTGCCAACCTTCCACTCACGAATTTAGGTACCTTTATAGGTGTATCTTAATTTGGGCTTTCAGGATGAAGTGTGATACATTACTAGCATGCCTTAATGTAGAGCATTCAAAATTTTAAAACTGAGATCCAGCTATTAACTGTGATGAAGTCAGACAGAACACAATGGGTCTAGATATCTGACAGCTGTGCGTATATTCTTCCACTCCTTAACCTGTAACCAAGTTTACTGTTCTTAAATCTTAGTGCATTTGTGCGGTGTAAGCTTTTCAGAGCTGAAAAATTGGTCCATGTAAACCAGAGTATATTTTGAAAGGGGTAAGAGGAACAGTTAGTTTTCTGTGGTTCTACTGCTGTAGATTGTATAGTGGTAAGCTATACATTTTTTTTTTTCAGGTGAAAGAGAGGAGGCATGCAGCCCTGTCTAGGGCCCTGAGTCTACTATTAGTTCCCTGTGTAAGCATAGCTGTTCAGCTATTTTCATGTCGTCTTTTCTTTGACTGAGCTTGACCTGGGCTTGCATGGTAATTTTGGAAAGCGTTGGTAATATAAGTAGTTGCAGTACGTTGTTTTCTTAAAAGAATAAAACAGAGAAGAGGTCTGATGTTTATGGTTGTGATATTTGCTAAACAGCCTCAGAATACTTAAATAAACCTATGTAGTGCATAAATGAAAACTGTTAGTTGAATGGATGGCTGGGATTGTTTCTGTGCTTAATCATTCCACTTAGCATCCAGATGGAAATGCGGACTCCTGCTTACGTAAAACTGAATTATAGCCTACAGAAGAAAACACGGATCTGGGAAACTACTTATCTAGAAAGGGATTTATCTGTGCCTAAGTTTATTTAATGTCTTGAGATTTCTTTTTTGTGATTCATTGTATAAAAAGTGCCAAAGGGTTACCAGTTTCTTGTTGAAATTATATGCCTCTCCAGTACAGCACCATTGAGGTGCTGTAAAGCTGAATGTTAACTTGCATGATAGTTGTGTTTAGGGGATGGTGCAAAAGCAATGGTGAAATGAAAGATAACTTTCTCTTTCCTTATGTAATTAAGTGTGTGTGAAAACAAGAAAAGCATGTATAACACTAGAATGATGAAACTAAGAAAAGTAATAGTTTTTCTAGAATAGACAATATGAGTACATTATTTTCTTAAGAGAATGGTCTGGTGTTTTGGCCAATTGTAGGAAAAATGTCTTGCATTGTGCAGGGAGGGAGGAGGCAGAGGGGAGTAGGAAAAGGAAAATCTCAGTTTGAAAGCTGTTGACTTACATGATCTTTGTCTCAAGCCTAAAATTAAGTAAAACAGGAAAGCTGACCTCCCAAAGTCTAATTGGAACATTCGAAAATCAAAGTGACTGGTTCTGGGCTCTCTTATTCTTAAATACATCTGTAAGGTAACAATCATGGTGACTGGAGTTCTGAATAGCCTCATCTGTTCGTAGGTACACCAGCCCTGCCTAACTGCAGTGAACTAAACTGCCCCATGTGCTTGGCTGTCAAAAGAAACAGTTCTTCTTTCCTTGTCTATTAGATGTCTCATTATACATGTCTACTGTGTGTCTGACTTAGCAAACAACTAGTACAGACTTATTAAAAGTAATGATAGTTAACAAAAATTGCAGAAACTTCTAAGATGAACTTGGGATCTGTTGGTTTTGTCATCAGTGGGTGTCTACAGTAAGCTTATTCTTCAGTGCACTCTAGCAACTGTCCTAACTGAACTTAGAAACTGTCCTCTAGTCCTAACTGAACTTAGAAATTTTCTGTGTTAGTTGACTTGATGGGCAACAGACAGTAATGTACCTCAGAGGAATCGACTGTAGAAGACATCTACAAATTTTATTTGAAAATAAAATTCAAGTAATGAAGTCAGACTATATGATTCATCTTCTGTATCTTACCTGTCAAAAATAAGACCATTCAGGATAATAGTACTAAGATTAGTAAAGTGTGTAGACATCTAAACCTAGAAATTCTTGCCTAATAAAAAGAGGAGTAGTTATGTCAAAACTCATGAACTGATACAGACATATATGTATCCAGGAAATACACACATTACCTGTCTCGCTGTTACAATTCCAGTTGTGATAATCTGTAAGAACTTGTAACTATGGGGAAAAACATGAACTATGTTCTCACTACTGTGTTTTCTCAGGTATTGTGCTTTTTCACTGAACAAGTCTTTGGTAACTGCTGGAGAAGGATGCACATTGTTCTTGAAAAGTAGTACTTCTCCGCAATAAAGTTTATGGCAATAGTTGTCAGTTTTTAGCATGTTTTAAGTAGGCTGCTGCAATGCCACATCTGTACTCAAGAAATTGATGATTCAGCTGATTTGCTTATCTGCTTTGTAAAGTCTTACACTAGCATTTGACATGTGTCAGATTCAAAAGACAATGGTTAGGTTAACTTTCAGGAGACCTTTTTCTCCCACCACTTCAAGAGGTTTTTTCTGACTTCTGTCACTGCAGGTGCTCAACACAGTTTCCTGGTTTTGAATTTCAGAGAAGTAGCTAGCCCTTCAGTGTGGGTGGAAGTAAGACTGAGCAGGAATCTGCATGTTGAAACTGGCCCAGTTTGGTTGGTTCTGCTATCTCTATTTGGCAGAAGATTAGTGTAATGCTTATACAGCGATGCTATGAGGAAGTTATGGTGTTTTCTGGGCATGTCTGAATCAATCAATTCATGCATTGACAATCCAATCCAATGTGTCAATCAATTGACACATTGTCAATCCAATGACACAAGTATGCTAGTGTTGCCAAAACATAAGAAAGAGCAGACATCCTGCAGATAGGTCTTGGGGGACAGTTTGTCCTGGAATTGCTTGAATCCTGTGTATGGCCACTTATCCCATGTGCCTATTTGTTATTACTGTGCTTGATTCAATGAGAAGATGATTCAAGGCACAGCATCACCTGCATCCTTTGCCTCTTTCTTTCTTGAGATTTTTTTTTCCTAACTGAAAATTTTGTGATTTTTAGACTTCTGTGACTTAACTGTGTTATTCTTCATGTCCTCAAGCAAAAAAATGTGTCCTTTATTATCTTCTTTTGTATATTGGATACACTTTATGCTTTAGAAGTACTGTGTTTCCACTACTACTGATAGTCCTCTTGGAACTTCTAGCTCAACTAGGCACTGAATCTGACCTTTGGAGGTTTTTTTTTTGTTTTTGTTTTTGTTTTTTTTTTATGAGGTAGTAAGAACATCATACAAATCAAGTCTGTTGAATGTGTAGTAATAAAATGGAATCATATATTGTATATTTCTTATTTTGGATACTTTCTGATTCTTTTAAGTCAGGCCTTATTCTGCATGGTGTTGAGTTCATGAGCAATGTATTCTATGCTCTGATGTAGCCAAGATATCAAAATGTAGCCTTTTTCCCACAACATAGTTGATTTAAAGATGTTACCTGGATGTGAAGGGCCACCAGTGAGACTGTGTGACTCAGTAGCATGTAAAAAATTAAAGAGTTGCCACCCAACCCCCATTAAATTTCAGATTAATTAAGTGAAGAAAGAAAACACTTAGCTTTCCAGACTGATCTCCAACATGCTTGAAGAACTGAAATGTTTGTTACAACTTTGAAGGACTATTGTTATATTGCACATAATGCCATGTCTACTTCTAAAGATGATGTCATCAGTCTCCTTATACCATATCTTAAAATTACATGTGATGTTTATTTTGATTCCATTGCCTATTGGTTTCCTTTGTCTTGAGAAGAATTTATGCACAATTATTGCAAGTTTATGTTCTCATTTCTACTTCAATATTAGTTAAATCTATCTTAGGTTCTTCAGTTCTCTCTTTGAGCCTAGAGGATTCTAGTGTGCCGGTTATGGTTATAGTAAATTCAAGTATTTAATGTTATTTAGAAAAATTCTGCAAAGTATGAGCTGCAGTGCTAGTTCACAGAAGCACCAAGATGCCTTCATTTGATGGTATAGCATCCTTTTGGAATTTATTATGATTTAAAGTGAACTCTGGCTGATATTGTAAATGGGATTCCTTGATGAGTTACTTGTGTCTGAAAACAATTTGCAGTACTGGTTTGCTTAGATTAGAGACAATAGAGAGCACACTGCTGTGCTCTGCTTCATCAGTGTAGGAGCTAGGAGGGGTGCCTCTGCTGAATTCGCAGACTGTAGGAAAGGTCTGAGTGAGGACAAAGAATTCTGGGTGCTTTAGTGACTGTCCAAGCCCAGGGATCCTACTGAGAGATCAGGGCTAAGTCTAGGTATCTGTAGTACACTAAAGGCAGGATTTGAGTTATATCATATGCCTCACCTTTTATCTTTTCATCACAAGAGAAACTAGATTCAGAGCATTGTTGTGGCTGAAATTCTGGAACAAAATACGTTTAAGCACTCATGAAACCCAAGAAGTGCTACACCTGAGATCTTGTATACTCATTATGTTTTCATGGGAGTTTAAAATGTAGTCATTGTCCCAAAACGTACCAAAAATGTGCTTTTGTTTATTGGTGGGAAAGGGAAAGCAGCAGTTCTTTTGGATCAAGAGTACTTCATCCAAAGAGTGCTGGTGGACTAAGAGATGGAGCCAGCATTGTAACCTCTTCTGACTTAAAATACAGCACAACACAGTAGCTTTTGGACTGCAGCTCTGGATTTACTGATTGCTGCTTTGACTTCTTGTGTAACCAGGAATGCTGAAATAGAAAGTTACATCTAGTTTCCCTTGAGTATGAATGAGTTAAACAAGTATGTATGCCAAGTTTTAATAAAACTGGATTGGATAAAGGCTTTTTTTTTTCTATTTTAATTTCTAGCCAAAATATTTCCAGTGCAAGTCTTCTAGTTTATGCATGGCCTAACTTTCTTGGTTGCTTGCTAACCCATTTTATTTCAATTCTTAGTTTATACTAATTGGATGGATTGAGTTTTTAATCAAGAGAGAAAGGATTCTTTAAATTATTTCTCTCATTTTTCCATGCCCCTCTTAAAAAAAAAAACACAAAACATTTCTTAAATTGAACAAAAAGCATCTTTATTCTGTAGTGGTAAAAGGAAAATTCCTTTCTGTTTCAGTAGGGTAAGAGACCTTTATCATATCTCTTTAAATGGAGTATTTTTTGTCATCTGTCAGCTTGAAAGGTCATGGTTTAGGCGGTCATTCCTAAGCCCTTTGGATAATGTTTACAGTGCTCTCAAATGACTTAAAATGGACTAAATTGTTTTCAGCCGACAGTAGTAAAGGTCATGGAGGAAATCTGTTTAGTCAGCCTTGCTTGCTTCCTAAGTACACATAGTAAAAAATGTGCCATAAATTGCAGCAAGAAAGAACTTTTAACTTTAAAGGACACTGGAGGCTAAGGGAATGGAATGTATCTCTTGTGGATATAAATTGCTTGGCAGAGAACCTGCTAAGCAGGGATTGTTAGGGGTTGTTAAGAAGAACTTTTGTCCAATCGCTGTTAGCTTGTATCTTTTCCTTTTGTTGGTCCTTTCACATTACAGTTCATTACTTGGAGAATTTGTGGGTTTAGGGGCATATTCTAATCTCTGTGTGGGTGCTCATAACTCCTAGAGACTGTGCTGAAAGGCAGGCATGCTCTTAAGGAGGTGTGTGCGGGGAGGTGTGGAGCAGACAAAGACTGTGCCTCAGTGTTGAATTTCCTGAGACTCCTTTTCAGCCCTCATTTGTGCCCAGAATCTAGTGCTGTTGTTCCCATTGTTAGCCTCTGTAGTACCTCACTGCCAATGTCTTTGTGTCAATTAGTGACAGTTCTTGCTGAGTAAGGTGTTCCAAATGAGTGAATAGTCTTATAATTTGAGAAAAAAAACAAATAAATGACTGTCTCCAGTTTGGCTACACTCCATGTAGCAAGGAATAAGTTCAGAAAATGCAGCTAGAAACTAATGCTACTGAGTTGATTCAAGGCAGTTTCTGCTGTGTTTGTCAAGTCTTTGGAAGACTTAAGACACCCCTAAATGGTGTCTATGACCTGCTTACTAGTTGGTGCCTTGTGGTGGTGGTGGTGTATATTTTTATTTAAGGCATCTCCTATCAATGTAGTTGAAACTTATCCTCTCTATATACATTTTAATAAGCAGAATATACTTCTAACAGTTCAAATGGATTCTCATCAGTTGAAACCTGGATGTAGGTTCAAATGGATTCTCATCAGTTGAAACCTGGATGTAGATCAGGAGAATTAGCTGTTGGTTGTACTTGAAAATTTTAACTAGTGAGTCTACATTTGAAATTATGAATTGTAGGAATATAAAAAAAAAAAAAAAAAAAAAAAAAAGGTCCCAGCCTTATTTAAAGCACAGCAGCATGCAAGTAGCACTTTGGCTATTTTGATGGGTTGGAACTCTTATGAGCAAGGTCTGAGATGGTACCTGACTCCCTGGTTGTATTGCTACATTAAGGAATGGTTGTAATCTTGATATACCCACAAGCCTCTTTCCAAACTTTGGGCTGGATTTTGCTGTACCATTCTGCCACACCACTGCTAGCTCAAATTCCAGTTGGACAGATGATATCTGGTCTTTGTTCGACCTCACCCCTGCATTGTGTATACCTTTTAAAGCTGTGTCTTGTTGTTGCAGAGTGCCAAGTCCCATAAAGAAATTGAGATTTATGATAAGGAGCAAGATAAACTTTTTGCATGGATTGAAAGATTAATCAGTCCATGCACTGCTGAAAATTATTAGTGGATTTGTTCTTAGTCTGATTCTTCTGTAATCCAGATGCCTTTTACTTGCTAATTTGCTGTGGAAAAAAGTTATGTGCTTGGCTGTAATTGGCATTGACTATTCTTTAGAAAAGAGTAAGGTCTTCTTCCAGACATGGACCCTGACATGTTGCGGGCAGCTCTGTGGAGCTCTGGAAACAGTCAGTGATGACTCAAAGGAACTCTTCCCTCTCTGCTGCACTCTCAGTAGGTATGAAATATGCCAGTGCCTCACTGAAAGAAGCCTCAGGAACACTATGCCAAGGTGAGGGTCTGCCCAAGACATTAAACAGAAATTCCTGACATAGAATTTGGAACATCGTTGTATATGCAGAAGTGGGAGCATCTAGCCATATAGCTGAATTACTTTTTTAAATTATTTTTTCCCAGCCTGAGGTTTGATTGATGTATTTATTATTTTGACTGATAGGTGGTCATTGACTTGTAAAAACACAAGTTATGTTGGAGAACTGAAGAGAGCAAAGCTTTCTCTAGTTTTCCTTTCAGTAGTTCTTCAAGCCACAGCAAGAGTGCTGTGATTCTTAGATCTTTGTGTAGTGTGGAACTGTAGTGTGTCTGAGGAACTGAGGTCTTGGGTCATGTGATTTCTTCTGAGCCAAAAACATTCCTTTTTTTGGTGTGTATGTACTTTCCAGCACAAGAATTATGGTCTTTTAGGGAGAGTATTTATGAAAGAAGCTATTTGCTCGCTGTCAGAACCCTAGGTGGTGTAGGTCTCAGTGGCCCTGACCTGCCAGATTTGAATTTTTCAGCTGATTTTCCAGCCTTGAGGTGCTGATGACAGTTGAGCAGTTTTTACAGTCAGCTGATGTAAAAACTAACATATGACAAAAAAACCTCTCAAAGTTTTTTATTTTAATCTGTTTTTGTATGGAGTATATTTAAAAATCAAAGTATTTTAGGTGTAACTTTTATTCCTTTAAGATACATACTAATTTTATTGCCTTGGGTCAGATTTCAAATAGTATTTGACTGTAAATTTTTCTCAATATTAATGTCAGTCCAACCTTTCCAGAATTGTATTCTCAAAGTTACAACAAATGTGTAGCAATTAATTTGTCTTATGGTAACCAGTAATATGTACAAATGCTGTTTTTCTTCTGTGTTTTCTACAAACCCCAAAGTGGTAGGACTTATGCACTGGAAGTCTGAGGAACCTCTTTTGACATTACAACAAACAGTTCTACTCCAATAAACAAATCCATGATAAACAATTAGCTGTTAATTACAGTTTTATTTGAAACTTTGACATAAATAGTGTTTTAAAGCTCTTCTGTATGGTTGTTGACATCTAGCTTCCTGTAATATCATATACTGTCTCCCATTTCTTCAGCGTAATGCTGGCTAAGGTGCTTTTAGATACATTTAAGTATTATATTAAACTTCCAAGAAGTTACCAAAAGGAAAAAGCTTAATGAAGTCCACCAAAGATAAAGATGCATAATTGATGCTTCTTTTGTTGTGATAAATTGCTGAGTTTGTCAAATAGTAATGTAAAAATTACATTGAGCCTAAGGGATTGCGGAGTATTACAAGTAGAGAATGATCTCTCTTTTAGAGAAAGTAGGCAGTTTTGCATTAAAAACAAATAAGCAAAACCCCAAAAATTAAAAGAAGAGGACCTCAATATGCAGCATAAGGCATAGGTGGTCATTTTGTCTCAAGTAATGCTTGCAGGGGAGAAAAAGCAGTTTGAGAAATGTCAATAGGGAAGAAGGTTTGGTTTTTGGTTTGTGGGTTTTTTTGTTGTTGTTGTGTGGTTTTGTGGCTTTTTCCCCCAAATACAGGGCCAAAACTACATCCTTCTGTTCTGTATGTCCAGTGCTTACAGTTATAAGTTTTAGTAATAATAAATACATAGAGTAAAATATTCCAACTATGGCTTCAAAGCAGTAAATATATGACTTTCTTTAGCATATTTTTTGAGATAATGCTTCATTGCAGTCCAAGTGAAGTTCCATACTACCCAGGTAAGCTTATCTCACATATTTCCCTATTTCCTAAGCAAGAAAAAAAGACCCCCAAAGACCTTGATGGGCTATAATTTGCAATGGCCCTGGAATAGCCTACTGAGGCAGTTCTTTGGATGCCGGGTGAGTAACTCTGCAACATAAACCTGAAACATTGTGTGATCAGTTTCTTTAGGTTTTCTTTAAATAGTACAGACTGATACCTGAGTTAGTTCTGTATTGTTACTGGTAGCTTAGCCCACCTGCGTTTTTCAACACCTGATAAGGATCCAGGTAGCAAAAGTTGTCATAAGGCTTTTACCAAAAGCGGACATGATCTAACTTGAGGAAAAAGAAAGCATTGTCTTCCTTTCTCAGATGGCATGAAAAATTGTGCTGCACTTCTTGAAGTGATCAATAATAAGCAGCAAAGAGTACAGTTGCATAATGATCTCTTTCCACAAAGATATGGTAGCAGAGTGGAAGAGCCAAAGTCTGTGCTTAAGAAGACGTCATGGACGAAAAGGCTAGACATGAAAAGGCAGTGCGCACTTGCAGCCCAGAAGGCCAATAACATCCTGGGCTGCATCAAAAGATGTGTTGCCAGCAGAACCAGAAAGGTGATTCTGTCGCTTTACTCTGCTTGGGTGAGACCCCACCTGGAATACAGGAAGGATATTGACTTCATGGAGCGGGTCCAGAGGAGGGCCACAAAGATGATCAGGGGGCTGGAGCACCTCTGCTACAAGGATAGGCTGAGGGAGCTGGGGTTGTCCAGCCTGGAGAAGAGGAGGCTCTGGGGAGACCTAATCGCAGCCTTTCAGTACCTGAAAGGGGCCTACGGGAAGGCTGGGGAGAGTCCATTTACAAAGTCCCATAGTGATAGAACAAGGGGCAATGGCTTTAAGTTGGAGAAGAGCAGATTTAGATTGGATATTAGAAACAAATTCTTTACTCTGAGGGTGGTGGAACACTGGAACAGGTTGCCCAGGGAGGTGGTTGAGGCCCCTTCCCTGGAGATATTCCTGGTGAGGCTGGATGAGGCCCTGGGCAACCTGGTCTAGTTGGGGGTGTCCCTGCGACTGTGAGGAGGTTGGACTAGCTGATCTTTGGAGGTTCCTTCCAGCCTGGATGATTCTATGATTCTATGTGCAAAGTGCTTGCACAATATATGATTGCAGAAAATACTTACAGTAATTTTATTTCCCAACTAAGCCGTTAATTCTGGGAATGTAAGCGATACAACATTATGAAAAGACTGGGATTCATCTTGTACTCTTGAACTATGTTGAGTCTTTATGCAGAATCTGATGGATGCTGAGTCAGGTTCTGTGATAAAGATTCCGTGGGAATTTTGTGTATTCAACTTATTTAACTTAACAACAGTGTTGAATAAATGATGGCTTGAATGTGTAAACTGTGTGAATATATAGTGATATTACAACCTGTTATAAATGAATTTATGTACATTGGAGTTTAGAGGAAACTGAAAAATCTTGCTTTAAATACTCATAGATAATATGTAAAAAATAATGGTGAAGTAGAGAAGACACTTATTTATAATTCAAAGAATCACAGAATCTTCATGCTCGAAAGGGACCTCTGAGATAACAGAGTCCAACCATACACACATAAAAAAACCCTACTATCTGGACCACTAGAGCATGTTCTGGAGTGCCGCATCTGCATGTTTCTTAAATACCTCCAGGGATGGTGACTCCTCGACTTCCCTGGGCAGGCTGTTCCGGTGCCTGACTGCTCTTTCAGCAAAGTAATTCTTTCTAATATCTAATCTAAACCTCCCCTGCTCCAACTTCAGACCATTTCCTCTGGTCCTGTCATTATTCACCTGGGAGAAGAGGCCAACCCCCACCTCTCTACAACCTCCTTTCAGGTAGCTGAAGAGGGCAATGAGGTCTCCCCTCGGCCTCCTCTGCTCCAAACTGAACATGTCCAGTTCCCTCAGCCTCTTCTCACAGGACTTGTTCTCTAGACCTGTCACCAGCTTGGTGGCTCTCCTCTGGATGTTCTCCAGCAATTCAATGTCTTTTCTTGTAGTGAGGGGCCCATAACTGAACACAGTACTTGAGGTGAGGCCTCACCAGTGCCCAGTACAGAGGCACTACTTCCATATTCCTGCTGGCCATGCTATACCTGATAGAAGCCAGGATGCTGTTGGCCGCCTTAGCCACCTGGGCACACTGCTGTCTTGTGTTAAGTCAGCTGTCCACTAGCACCCCAGGTCCTTTTCTGCTGGGCAGCTTTCCAGCCACTCTTCCGTGGCATTGCCTCAGGTTGCTATGACCGAAATGCAAGACCCAGCACTTGGCCTCATTAAACCTCATCCATTGGCCTCAGCCTATTGATCCAACCTGTCCAGGTCCCTCTGTAGAGCCTTCCTACCCTCAAGCAAATCAACAGTCCCATCTAGTCTGGTGTAGCCTGCACTCAATGCCCTCATCCAGATCATTGATAAAGATACTAAACAAGACTGGCCCCAGAACTGACTCCTGAGGGGCACCGCTGGTGACTGGCCACCAACAAGGTTTCACCCCATTAATCACAACTCTCTGGGCATGGCCATCCAGCCAGACTTTGTACCTGGTGAAGAGTATACTTGTCTGTGCCATAATTTGCCAGCTTCTCCGGGAGAATGTCGTGGGGTACAGTGTCGAAAGCCTTACCAAAGTTCAGATAGATAATGTCCACAGCCTTGCCTGCATCAGGAAGGAAGGTCACATGGTCATAGAAAGAAATCAGTTTGGTTAAGCAGGACCTCCATTTCATAAACTGACACTGACTGGCCCCAATCCCTTGATATTCCTATAAATATTATATTCCCTTGTTTGTTCCTATAAACAGCAAGTTAAGAGTGGAAAGAAATGAGCAATAAAGGCTAAATAATCCCTAAAATTTCAAGTCCAAAAGATGGTGATTATTATTATTTAAAACAATTGAAAGTAAATTGTTAAAAAGTCTAATTCCTCTTTATTGCTCTAATCTGGAAATAAATGCGTTCAAGCTTTCTGACTTTAGCCTATACCAAGCTTAGGCAAAACATGCCATAAATAAAAAATACTGTGCTTTACTAATAACTGTTAATTTTATTTTTTTTTGTTTGGTTATAGGAATATATAGTAAGGGTAATCTGTCTTTAATACCTCTTTTCCTCTTCTAGTCTCTATTTTTCTTCTAAATGATGCTGTGCTGGAAGCTCAAAGATTTAATCATCGTTTGTCCCTAAACATTTTGCCTTTATACTTGTTTGGAATCCTTTCATGGGTCTAAGTGTTGTAGTTTTCAAAAGAAGTAATTCACAGCCATCGCTTCCACATGGATGACTAACCTGAAGTAAGATGTGTGTGGAGTCCAGAAGACAAGTTTTGTCAAAAAGTTTTTTGTGTTCTTTTGAAACATCCATTTTCAGTGATTCTAATGAGAAGTAGCACACTTACTAACACTCCCAAATAACAAAGCTAAGGAACAAATCCTGTTAGAAAGTGCCTGTTTGCTGCAGCAAGTCAGAGCCATTCCCTGTTTAAAACAAACAAAAAAAAAATTACTAAGTCCATTGAGGTCTCTAAATGCCCAGTAACATTCTTAATTTTATGTAACTGTAGGAAATGGTCCTTTAACTTGGATGAGCTGAATTGGAGTATGTTTTTTTTTCATCTGGTACTTAGGCACAGCCTTAGAACTTCTACACTCTGTATTTGAAAATGTACATTTAAATGTATGAAGTTGCTATTGCACTTAACAGACTTCATTTTTAAATCATGTGACATTATACCTTTAGAAAAATGTATATTTGTGTACTTCAAAGTGTTTAGGGCATTTTAAGGTAAAAGTGTGTGTTCTTTTAAATGTTGATGTTGAAATACTGCTTTATACTTTACAAAACTTTGATCTTTATGAAGGAAAAAACTCCTGTTCTTAAGTAATCATAAAAAGTGAAAAATGCAGAATTTGGTTTCTTCCTCCCCACCCCCTCTATAACTATTCTGTGGCACAGGACCAATGTTTGGTGGGCTTTTTGTATTTCCTTGTGTTTTTTTTTGTTCATGTGTTTGTTTGTTTGTTGGGGGGGGGGTGGGGGAGGGGGAGTTGTTTGGTTGTTTGGTTGTTTTTGAGGATGTGGGTTTGGTTATTTTGGTTTGAAATGACTGAGTGTGACTGGGGGTTATTTGCCATCTATAAATCAGGTTGGGTGCAGCATTTTTCCTTTCCACCCCTTTGTCTCTTGTCTTTCTGCTTCTGTAATAGTTTGTCGTCATAGCTGGGAAAAATGCTTAGTTAAAAGCGTAGGAAGACCTTGCTATTCTGTTTTGTTTTCATCCCTGGACTAGTGCATCAATCAAATAGCTATATATCATTTTGCTGCACATCACATATGGCAGACTGAAGTAAACAAAACTTGACTTGTCCAGGCCTATATAGAAAGGTAGTTCCCCATAGTTTGTATGACCATAGGTTTTGCGTATTAACTCTTGACCAGTTCAACAGTGTTCAAAACCAGGAAAATGTATCTATGTGTGTTCCATTAAATCAGTGTTCTGGGATAGCTGAGTTTCTTACAGTGAGTCACAGAAGTCACAGAAGGCTTGTTGGTAGTGGGCAGAACTGTGGAGTCTAGGTAAATGACTAGGTTTTTGTGTTAAAATAGCATATTAAAGAACTACACATAGTACAGAAAGCATGACTTAATTGAAAACAGAAGCTAAAATGGTTACAGAGGAAGGTGGCCTATTGGAATGGGGTGGTTTTGTTGTTTTTTGTTTTTTTTTTTTTTTTTTCTTTACGATGTGTATAAATGAACACAAACAGAAGGCTTAGAAAAATCTTGTCTTTTTCTGGACAATTTTGATTAGAACCTGTTATTATCATTAATACTATCTTTAGTAATTTTAGTCTTACATTACTTAGGTGTTTTTTTTCAATTTGCTTACTTTATGTATTTTTTTGAGACTGTGTATTTGTGCATATGAGAGAAGTTCAGAGAAAACTGCATGTTTCCCTGCCCTGTGGTGGGAGTGTGAAGCTGGCAGGGCAGTCGTCCCCACCACCCACTGGAACTGCAGCTCCACAGGAAGGAAACAAACCACAAGCTGAGTGCCTTTCCTTGGCTTTTAGTGCTTTACAAAAACAGTAATGCATAACTGAAACACGCATAAAACTTTTAAAACTTCTGTTACTGTGATTAAATTTACTTGAGGCAATCAAGTATCATTTTTATATCTGCATCTGTGTTGGCCTTTTTATAGTACCATAAGCTTTTTGTAATGCCATCTGAAATTCTGCCCTTCTCCTCTCAACCAAGAAGTATTTTAATGAAGAAAAAAATATTAATATGTTACTCACCTGATTTATTGATGGTTTAATTGATCTGCGTGGATCAAAGGGTGTAGAGATGCAAAGCCTGCTTTGCAAAGCAGCCTTGTTGCTTTGGAATTTTATACTTCAGATGTAATTCAACACGGAAGCGATTAAATGCTGAGGTAAAATGCAAACTCTGCTAGCAAATTGAAAAGATAGATATTGACTAGGTGTTGTGTCACTAGAACCAGACATTCAGGCTCCCTGAAGTTTTAATTTCTGATTTAATTTTTTGATAATGCAGCACATTTGTAACTACGTGTCTGAGGCGAGGAAAAAAATGACAAGCTGAGCCATTAGGGAGTCTGTATCTACTTACTGTCCCCCCCAACTCCCCATCTGCATCCTGGTTTTCTTCAAGTAATAAAAGTATGTGATAGAACCATTATCTGACAGTAGGGCAGGGACTTGGGCAAAATGAAACAAAAGCTTGGTTTAATTAACAGGCACTTATGTACTTTTAATGTAAAAATATGTGGATTATAGCTATTTTCCAAATGTTATATGTTTATATATGTGTAGAACTGTTGCTCAGGCTGAGTCAGACTTTAATTAGTTTCTCATAAATTTCATGGAAAAATATTTGCACTGGGGTTTATTCCTGCATAGTCCACACTTTGGGAATGAGTGCAGCCCTATTTGTTTTCATGAGAAAAACTTATATGAACATCTCTAAATGAGAATGCAAAGCAAAACTGTTGACTGTCTGTTGGCAGGAGTCAAGAGGAGACACCTATGAGTTCTTTCAGTTTTTGATGGAAAACATGCAAATACCCAAAAGTTAGTGAACAGGACTAGGTAAAGGCAAGGATACGTTAGTAAGCTCTAAAGTAGATTTACTAGCTTCTCAAATGCAAACTGTGAAACTAGCTTTTAGTAGCTAATAAACTTACATGATACTGTGCAACAGCTTCTGATCCAGTGTGTGTTCTGGAAGCAGTTTAGTCCTGGTTAATCAAGCTTCAGACAGCACGATGTCTTAATGATCCTCTCCTCTCCTGTTATAACCCTAGTGTTTTGGATTCTGTCATTACCTTACCAGAATTGATAAATTGGCTGTTTCTGCAGTGAAGAATATGATTTAGATCAGGATCAGCCTATGCTATGTACAGCATATACAAACATTCTTGTTTTTCTCAGTAGGGTTATTACAGAACTTCTGTCATCAAAACCCATGACTTCTGATGCTCTGCTAAATGCAGTTATAGTATCAGCAGTGCAGTTTCAGTTAAGAACTTCATGTCTGAGTAGGAAATGCACTGACCATCCCAGTACATGACTGTTTGGGCATTAAAGGATGTTGTTATTTTGATGAGATATTCTTAGAATAGTCTTAATATGGAGAACAATAATGTCTTTCATTAGTGCTCAGACTGTTTAAGTATAAACCACATTTAAAAAAAGGATTTAGGTTAAGTAAATTCAGACATGGCATTGTTACTTGTTAGTTGTCTTTATCATATCCATAGTGCTTTTTTTTTTTTTTTTGAAAGTGCTAGGGCGTCTTTCCTTGAT
>VZRU01010443.1:676894-700654 GCA_013398155.1 Pedionomus torquatus
TAGGGCGTCTTACCTAGATTAAAAAAAAAAAGTAGGGAGAAAAGATCAAGTTACTTCTGAACTTCTGAGAAATTCCTGTTAATTTACTTTTATTACATTGTATTGTTTTTCATAAAACCTTAAAATGATAACCCATCCACTTCCCCCAACTTGCTACAGTTAAATGCTTCAAACGTGAAAAATGAAAGCAATTTGTTTTAAGAGTCACTTTATCTTCTGTTATATTTTTATTGAAGTTTTGATAACTTTCTTCATGAAGGCTAGATTTCAGGTTCTCTGATAAGATAAACTGCTGTATGTTGTCAATGCAGTAGTCTGAGCAATGGGTTAATTCTAACCCCGCAGCATTCTCCTGGAGAAGCAATACTTCAGGACATGCTCTAATGGCTAAGATTGTAGGTTTTTTCTGTGTGTGTATGGTTGGACTTGATGACCTCAGAGGTCCTTTTCAACCATGATGATTTTGTGATGATGAAATTTCTTTTGAATGTACCCAATCATAAAACCACTGACATGACTGAAGTCAAATACTAATATCTGTTTTTTCCTTTCCCGTGACCAACAGATTTGTACTTGTATGAATAATTAACTGTGGATGCTGCAGCATTTTGCGTGTAGTAATAATATCTGCTTTCTGTGAAGAATGTAACACCGTTTAGTGTTTCTGACATAGCAAATTTATGCTTATTTGCATTCAGCCAGACTTCAACCTTTGGAAGACATACGAAGGCAGTACAGGATCTACTGTCCTGATAGTTGTATTAACCTTTTTTGGTCTCTTGTTAAATTTTCAGGTTTCTAGAATAGTGCTGTTTATTTCCATTTCCAGGTCCTTATTTACTTGGTGATGTTTGTATCTTTATCAGTTAATATATTGAGAAAGATGATTAAAAACAAAGCAGAAGAGACATACTGGGTGCAGCTTATTAATAAATAAGCCCATATTAGCTGGCAAATCTGAAGCAAACAGATAAGAAAAAGCAAGCCAGTTGACCCAGGGAGTCTGAACTCTTAAGTACACTTCTAAAGTTCTCAGTTGTTGGAGACAAAGCTCTCTGCTTGTGAATTTCCTGCTCACAGTTGTAATGGTGGTGAATTTTGTTCTTCATTCTCATCTGTATCACTTATTTATAGATAACTTTTAAGTTTGCTTTTAAAAATAATTGTCATGTTGGTGTTAAATACAGACCATTTTTCAGTAGGTAGACCGGAAAGTTAGTCTGGGTCAGCATTAACTTTTTTTGACTTGTCCATGAGTGGAATACTTCTTTCTGTGGGACACGAGCTGACACCAAGTCATTTGCTCCTTTAAGTAATATTGAAGGGTTTACTTTGCCTGTTGAAAGCTGAGGTAATTGTCATATAAATGCACCAATCTATAAATTCAGATTGTTTGCAACTAAGAAGCATGTGCTTCAGTGAAGGAAACAAAAATAAAAGATCACAATAGGGTGTTTGCATCATCCTTAGGAATAGCAGCTGCGAAACCACGCTTCTTAAGAAGGGATGAACAGTGGTTTTAGTATCTTCAGATATTAATGCATGGCAGTAGTGGTATTTTCATACTGTCATAGCAACAGGAGAATGTAAGAAGATAAATATATAGAAGATAAAAGACTGGGAGGCAAGAATGGGGGAAGAAAAACCTGGAAATAATAGTATAGATGGCCAGATCAGTTGTGTCAAGCTGACACCAGGAATAAATCTGCAGACATTTGTGGTACAAAGAGAATGGGCAGCAAATGGTTCAGCTGTGTTGTTAGAGATTGTTTACTTAAGCTCTACTGTCTCCTTGTGATCCCATGAGAGACATATGAGGCTATTTCTGCAAATTAATCAGTATTTTGAGGTTTTTATTACTTTTTTCTCCCCCTCCCCTTACTAGGATCCATAAAAAAGTACAAAGCTATATTATTTCACCTCTGCATTTTCCAGAATGAGATGCCACTCAAGGAATGGCTCTGTAAGGTCCTTGGAATCAGTTCACAGAGTAATCTGTAATAAATAGGTGTATAAAGTCATAGAATCATAGAATGGTTAGAGTTGGAAGGGACCTTGAAGATCATTGAGTTCCAACCCCCCTGCCTGGGCAGGGACACCTCCCACTAGAGCAGGTTGCTCAAAGCCCCATCAAGCTTGGCCTTAAATACTTCCAGGGATGGGGCATCCACAACTTCTCTGGGCAACCTGTTGCAGAGCCTCACCACCCTCACAGGAAAGAATTTCTTCCTAACATCCAATATAAATCTCCCTTCTCTAGTTTAAGACCATTACCCCTTGTCCTATCGCTACACTTCCTGACAAAGAGTCCCTCTCCTGCTCTCCTGTAGGCTCCCTTCAGATACTGGAAGGCTGCTATAAGGTCTCCCCGGAGCCTTTTCTTTTCCAGGCTGAACAGACCCAGCTCTCTCAGCCTGTCTTCATAGGAGAGGTGCTCTATCCCTCTAATCATCTTCCTGGCCCTCTGCTCATATTAATTGGACCACCCAAAAGACAGTTTTGGGTAAACAAATTTACATCAAATGTGTTTCAGATACCTTAACTAGATTTCTGTTAGCTTGGTCTCCTGCTATCAGTAGGATATACAATATTCTTGCAGTGCTGGGATTTTTTTCCCCCACTACAGTGGTTATTTCACATTTGGATATGCTTGAGCATTAATTGTTTAGTTATTCATTAGCGGAAATAAACTAGACATTCATTGATCAAACTTGAATTGAAAGGGACTAGACAAGCATTTTAACAAGCAATGCTAAACAAATTTTCTATTATTCTGAATTAATGAATATTTATGTATTTCTTATCAAGTATCACAGTTCTTGGAAGAACTGAAGATAACCCACTCCAGAAAGCGTTAAGCTGGGTGACTGCTTTTAAAGGTGGTAGTCTTAATTTGTTTGATAAACATAAATAACATAAATAGGGGAGACTGGACTGGTAATCTTTAGACTCTTTTTTTTCCCTTTCATTTTAAGTCAGGAAAAAGTTGAATGTATATTTTCAAATCACATTTTAGAGCAATGAAGTGGGATGTTCAGTCTGAATTAAAATACAGTGGACTTTTTTTCTTTTTTAACTTTGCTTATGGGGAACAAGAAACTATCTGTTTGTTTTATGTGAGGTGTTTTGTGAGGCTTTGTTTGTTTTTTTCCTTCAGACCCCTGGTAGGTGCTTTATACTTTGTACCCAAGGAGGAGCTTTGGACCTTAAGACTTCAATTAATTTTGAATTTAATATTAATTTCTTTTCAATAAACCTACAAAAATTCTGTATTTTACATCTTGTACATATTGACTGTGGACTTCATGATGTATTGAGTCAATGAAATTGAATTAATACCTAGTATTTCGAATGTGACATAGCCATATAACAAAACTAACTTTTTAGTGTAACAATACCAACTTCGGACTCTTCAATACTGGGTCTCCCCTCCCACATTGTTTTGTCGCTTTTGTACATTTGTCCACTCAAATGAGCTTTGCAACACTTCACATAAAAATTTAGGTATTTCTTTGGGTACTGCAGTGCAACTGATCCGTTAATTACCCAAGAGCGGTTAAAGGAGGCATGCAATATGCAATTCAGTTAAAGGGGATGGTTTCTTAGTATGTTGATCGCTTTTTCTACAGGTGACTGAAATTACAATTATGTGTAGCTAAAAGTATTGTTTTATCTTTTCTGTGTATTTCCTACTGACAGTGCTCTTCTCCTTCCACCACCCCATGTATATACTGCAAGTACAGGTTCTGTATGTAAGAGAGTTACTTTGATTTACCATGTAAAATAAGTTAGTATTGTACAAGCAGTGTCACAAATGTTTCTTTGAAATTAGAACTATTTGGAGGGAAGTTACAATACTGAGCACAGTATTTTAAAGTTTCTGAGCACAAATGGAAGGGAAGAGTTAAAGTCACAAAATAAGTAACGTGAATCTAGCGGCTCTGGTTCAGGGGTTGCGTATTTGTAGTGTTCCTCTAAAAAATATGGGAAACTATTGGGTTCCCTCCTTTATAATCTGCTGGGATAGTATTGCCAAGTATATTGGTTTTAGATGTTCTAACCAATCTTCCCCAACTTGTTAGTATTGTTCCAGTTTGAAAAAGGTTGTTCACTGAAGCAGAAACAGTACATCTTAACCCTAAAAATGAAACCACATTGTACATTGGGTGGAACACTTGGGTTCTTGTTTCTCCTTTAGAAATCCTTTATTTATAGGAACTGCCATAGAACCAGGTTGGACTCCTCAGTCTGGTCCCATTACAGAGAGCAGTGTCTGCAGTGACTAGGAAATCCCTTTTACCAGCAGAGAGATTAATTCAGTTGAAAAGGAGCAAGTTCCCTTTATATCTTGCTTAGTCTCTTGTGTTGTGTGGCATGTAGTAATAGTAGTATATGTATATACTTACAAAGTGTCCATACCCTGTTTTTGTACTGGGGGAAGTGAACCTTCCTCAGATATAAGCATGAGTCCACAACTCTGCTTTCCCTGGGGCAAGATGAAGGAATGGCTGCAGCTAGGTGACATGAGATGTGAGGAGGAGCTGGCCTTGGCCCTGCCTAGTGTTGGACTAGTGGACCCAGGGTCCCCCTGCTAGGGGCAGCACCTCCAGAGGGATGGGAGTCCCTCAGGAGAGCTCAGGCAGTGTGCTGTCCTTCCTGTAGAGAGCTGCCAGTGGCTGGCCAACAAGACCCCCCCCTCTCCAGCTGGACCCCAACTACTTGAGTGCCTCTGAAGCAGCTGAGGTCTTCCATAACTCAATGGACCAGGGAAGCTGTCTTCTGCTTCTGATCCCACCTACTGTAAAGACAAATAGCAAAAATACCTATAAATATTTAAAGGATGGGTGTTGTGATAAATGATTTAGTCCCAAACAGGATTCCAATTAAGGTTTACAATTTATTAAATGAATAAAGGCAAGCAAACAGCCCTGGGTGCACCGGGAGTCTCTGCTCAACCAAGACGCATGTTGCACAATTCCCATTTCCAGTTTATATTCATTCCGCTAATACATATTCCTGAGAAGAGGTTGGTCTATGCTAATGAGTTCTCGAATCTTTTGGCGCATGCCCTCCTCACCCACTGGGATGGTCTTTATTCCCACCTGGTGTTCGGTGGACGAAATCAGCAGTCCTCCTTGGCTCGCCACCAGGATGACTCCAGACCCCAGGCATGTGTCCCACAGACCTCCCCTGCCCAACACCATGCAATCCACAGCAAAACTGGTCCAAGCTGCTATACTAGAATGTTTGTCAGGTTTTTTTGCGAGAAGCAGGAACCATACACATACCATCCTGCTTCTTCTAAACCCTCGGATACACAGGAACAAACAGAATGATACACACACAGAGAGGGTCAGTATTTTATCCTGGAACCCTAGCATTGCTCCATATTGACATGAATCAGGGGAACACATTTCACAGGTGTCAAGAGGACGGAGCCAGTCTTCTTTCTTCACTTTGAGGTTGGCAGAGCACTGGAACAGGCTGCCCAGAGAGATGATGGAGTCTCCCTCTCTGAAGACATTTAAAACCCACCTGTACAAGTTCCTGTACAAACTGCTTTGACTGCAGGGTTGGACTAGCTGATCTCCAGAGGTTCCTTCCACCCTGAATATATCATTCTGTGTTTCTGTATACTGTGACTGCTGAATTCTAAAATTTCTTTTAATGTCATAAAAAAATGTATTGATTGGATTAAGTGCTTCCTGTGTAAAACTGTATTAGAAAGCTTACTATAAATCACTGCTAATTTAAATGTTAACTATTTTAATTTTAAATTATTATTTTTTTATCTTACTTTTTAGTTGCATTTAACTTTTTACTTTCTATTTTTCTTGCATTTTTTGGCAATTTTATTGCACAGGAATATACAACTAGATGGTTTTGTTGACTGTTTTTGCTTGTGGGTTATTGGGTTTTTTGTTTGTTTGTTTGTTTGTTTGTTTGTTTGTTTGTTTGTTTGTTTGTTTGTTTGTTTGTTTGTTTGTTTGTTTGTTTGTTTGTTTGGTTTTTTAAACCTAAAAGCACATCAACTTAAATACAGGAAAAACAAGGAATAGCATAAAGGAAAGCAGCAGCAGGGTGTTTTGTCATACCACCATCTTAGTAGCTTCCATGAACATGTATGTGTTTCAGTGAAAGAAATTTCTCATGCTGTGTCCATTTGGACTATCTTTTTCAGTTTTCCAGATTGAACTTTAAAGAGGAAAAATAATCTAAAATAGGCCTTTTAAGAAAAGAAATGAAAGTTCTTTGAGCTTTTCTTTGTAAAAAACAGTTTTATTGTTGCAGAAGTTAAGGAATAGAGAGGTTATTTCCATCAATTTTAGTAGGAAATTAAATGGATTCACATTTCAAGATCAGTTGGATACTTTAGAAGATCTCACTGGGTGGGCTGTTATTTCCCCCTGGTTTTTAATCTCTCTCTCTTTCTCCAGAGGTCTGCCTTCCCCTGAGCAGTCTGTCTGACCTTTCTGCTCTGCCTGTCAAACTAATTAAAATATCATCCATCTGCAGTGTGAAAAAAATAATAATAAAAAAAAATTCATAGAGTTAATAAATTCCAGAAAATTTGGGAGAAACCCCAGGTTTCTTTGAGATATAACTTTCTTTGAGAGGTATAACTCTTTATACCTTTCCTTTTCAAAGAGGGATGTCCATGATGATAGTATGACGAACAAGCCTTTCTGTTGTCATGTGCATGACTGTTCCAGGATCTTGTTCAGTCCAGTAGAAGTTGCCTTACCTGTACAGTTGAGATGCTTTACTTGGGATTGGAGGGAGAGACCTACTGTATATTGTTGAAAATCAAAGTAAGATTTTTTTTGTGTGTGTGGGTAACCTTTCACGTCCAGCTTTAGTTAAGGTGGAGTAAATCTTATTTTAAAGTTATTCTGGGAGATGAAAGTGTCCAAGGAACTAATAATGGGGAGTTATAGATACAAAAAAACTTTTGGAAAGAAAGCATCTGGAGGTCATGTTGACATATCCAAGCTAGATTTAAACAAAATCTAAACAAGAACTGTAATAAAACTATAGTAATGGATTAATTAATGCATCCATTCCACAAGAAATGTCCTCTATTGTGTGTTCTTTTTGTAAGCAAACACATTTCTGATCACTGCTGTTCTATTGGAGGGAAATTATCATAAAATACTGTGATATATATCAGTATGGGAATAAAAATAGTTGTTTAGAAGTTCTATTTCTGTAATTATCATGCATTTGTAATATAAGCTTTTTATTCAGGCTTACTATACTTAGCATTTGCCTCTTTCTTTTTTTTTTTTTTTTTTTTTTTTTTTGTTTCACAGTAAGAGCACTTGGAAGATGACAACCATGACATACATTGAATGTATCATTGTTAATTAACAAAGTCTTAAACTTGATCATAGCTGAATAAATGACTGAAACAAGTTCTACATTGTGTTAGGTAACTTTTGGCTAGATTGCTTTTTAATTTGTAAACTGTCAGTGAAAACATAATAACAAGTTACATGTTAACAATCTTTGCTTCTGCCTTTCTAGGTGATAGTTTGCTAGTCTTGTTGCAAGTTAACAATAGATTTTTTTGGATAGAGGTTTTAGTGACAGACTGTTATGCTTCCGTTCCTTCCTGGGATGAGCATAACTCCTACTATGAGGATTTTAGTGCAGGTGCAAATTACAAATTTTCTTTTCAGGAACATTTGCTAGTAATTCAAGACTTCATTGAGTGTTCTTGCCAATAAGCTGAGTGTTAGAAAGTCAGCAGAGCGTATGTAATGCTGTGAGAACACTTGAAGTCCTGAAAAACCCAATTGCGTGATGCAGCATGCATGATTAATGTAACTTCAAGGAAGGAATTCAGTCTGCCAAACTTCCCTGCCAGTTGCATTGATGACAGCCTGGTGCCTTTTTGCAAAATGATTTCCTTTACATAACACTGCAGGTATTTGCTGTCTGAGAAGTACAAAAACTTGATAACAGAACAGCTTTTAAACAAAACAAACCTTGAAGGTTTGTTTTTCTTTGCTAATGGTTTGATTAATGGGATTTTTTTTTACAATTTTTTTTTTTTCCCTTCTAAAGTAAATCTGTATAGATGTATCTCAAGCTTGAAATCTCATATTTACTCTGGAGGATTTGTGACATCCTTTAACTGAAGAAAACGGCCCTAGAAAACTTTGTAACAGTCTACTGCTTGTATATATTTTTGTCCCAATATCAGGAGTTCTTCAGAAGTGAAGACTGAGCTGAAAGATTGTTTTGATATATTGGAGCACAGGTTGTATTTCAGAACTCTAAACATTGTTGTGATGGCACTCAAGAAAAGGTGTTTATTTTTCCTCAAAGGATATGTGTCCTTAGGTATGTCTGCACACCAGTTCTGAAACTATCACTGATGTGTCATTTCTTGACTAACAAATATTGTTACTGATAGAGCCACTACTGATGTAATCAACTTGAAATTCTAGCTAGAGTCTCAGCAGGAACAGATTTCTACTTTTGGGGTTTTGTTGTTGATCATACTTTAGAAAAGTATGGATTTATAAAACACAAAGATGAGTACCTGATCAAAGATGAGTTCTGCATCAATCAAAAAGGAAGAAATGTTTCTCCAGCAGTGCTTGGTTCATGGAAACACTTACTAGGCATCAAGTAAAAGATAAAGCTTTATTTAATGTATTTAAAGTGTGGAAAATAGTACCTTACTTGCTTCCATATCTTCGGGTGCTATCAGTAGAAATGCAAGCAGCTATTCCTGGTATAATTTTGAAATCAGAAGAACTCATGGAAAGTTACAAACTGTCAGAATCCAAGAAAAAGAGAAAATAATTATAGTAGGTTGTCAGTAACATCCTTAAGTAGAGTAGCTAGATGAAGCAATAAATTAAGGGCATAACCCTGTGCTATGATAAATGGTTTTATATAGAGTAGCTAGGAATTTTTGTTTCTAATAACCGTAGTAAGTTGAAAGAAATAGAACATAGAGTCAGATTGCTGGGAATAAGAAGTATTTTGGTCTGAGTATGCTGGAGCGGGCAGAAGACTGTTGAGAGCATGACTATAAACAGGATCAGTTTTTTCTTATGGCTAAATTTTTTGCTGAAGTCATTGTAAAGAACACTCCAGGAGTCTACCTGGTGGACCTAACTATGAAATCCTAAATTACACCTGTCATTGTAGCTCGGAACAAAGCTTGTCAAGGTTGGGCCCTAGATAAAGGAATTCTGGAAATTTTGGAAAATACTCCAAAGTGTTGAAATTATTTGGCCAAAGACAAGATCAAGGATGTTCAAGTCTCTTTAGCTGGAAAGATATGTGAAAAGCAAAGGAGGTATAGTAAATATTAATTGGATCACAAAGAGCAAAACTGGAGTTGGCAAAAATAGTGTTATTCCTAGAGGGGGTGAAAGGGAAGATGCTTAAGGAAGCTTTACATGTATATAGGAGAGATGATTGAAAATTTTGCTTTGTTTTAAATTTGTAAAACTATATTAATGTTCATAACCCCCTAAATCTTGGAAAAATACAGTACAGCTTTATTGCTGATACAGTAGCTTGTAGAATATGTAGATACATATCTTTATACCTCTTAAAAAAACCCACAAGTCGCTAACTGATGTTATGGTGGTCCTTGAATGTGTGGGACACTTCTGAAGGGTTAATAAGCAAGACTGAGTACTTAGGACATTGAAAAAGGCATATTTTTCACCATGGTATATTTCAGATTTGTTGAATCATCTCTTGAAATGTGTATCTGTTTAACTTTACCTTATGATTTTGATAAACTACTATATTGGAATATTCTACGCATTTGAATATGATAGACTTCTCAGCTGCTCCTGAGACTAGTGTTAGCTACAGTCTAAATGGGGATTTCAACTTTTGAATTACAGTCTTAAATTCAGTCCTTTTCTTTGCAGAATGGACAGACTTCTCGTGAGAAATAAGTGCTTGAGGGACTGGTCTAGAAGTTATGCTGCTGATGATGTGGAACCTTCTAATACGGGCCACTGTAATCAAGGAAGGTGGCAGAACATTTCTCGAGGAAGTGCTGTGCTGAATTATTTTCATTATTATTTCAGTGTTTAGAGATCAAGGACGATGTTTTGGTTTTCACTGACAGCACCATAAAGCCCTGCCTCATAAGATATCCAGGAGTTTTAAGTAAATGGGAAGAAAACTAGTAAGAAAAAGATAAATAATAACAGAATGTAAAGAGTTACAAATCTTAATAGAGGAGGAGTACTTCTACATGATATGTAGCATGAGATGCTGGAACTAAAGCAGGAGAATGGAGAGGTACAGCAAGGTGGGGTGGGGGCAGTGGGGAATGTATGCCAGTAGACTGAAACAATTGAATAGACTATAGGGCAGCAAAGGCTAATCAGCTTTTCAGTGTAAGGAGAAAAATGTCATGATAAATGTTTTAAAAACAATATGAGAAACCCAACCAAATAAAAAACAACCCCAAATTTCACACCTTTGAAATTCTGTTTCTGAGCTGGTGAAGTTTTGTTTGGTATAGGTATTTGTTAACTGATGAATTTTTGTTGGAGTTGTTACTTCCTTGTCAATATCTCAAGATGTGATGTGTTCTTTAAGCAAAGAACAAATTTTCCCCAGATTTAATAATTACTTCTGTGTTGCCTGTCTCCTCCCAGGAGGAGTTCAACATTGGTAGCTATTATGTTCCTTCTATTTGTATTTAGCTTTGTATCTGTAAGTGGTCAAATGTAAGGAAAGAAATCCCAAAACACCAATAGAAGTTGGTCTCTAATGTTAATTGCTTCATATTCTTCAAATAGTTTAGAGAGGCAACCCTAAGTAGTAGAAGTTAAGAAATGCGTTTTTACAAACCAACAATTTTGGCAGGCTAATGGTGGCACTTGTAAAAATAGCAACAACAGTCCATTCAAAACCACTAAAAATATTCCATGGCTATTAATTGTGGAGCACAGGGGACTAAAATAACAAAGTAAAGGTCTACCCTTGCTCCTGCCCTTCCATGACTGTTTATAGTTTTTACAAGATGCACTGCTATGAAATGACAGGTTTTGTATCAGCCACTATTTCTCATTCTGTATTAATGTTACTAGTTCTGTAACATGTAGCACGTTTTTCTGAAACTTCAGTCCTTACAAAGCTTTGGCGATTGTAATAGTTCAGTATATCTCTGTTGACTTAATTTATTCTTTTCATATTGTAAGTTTCTCTAAATTACATAGTTAAATATTCTTTGTCGCAGCTTCATGCTAGAAATTTTGTCAGCTAGCAGCACAGCTTTCTGCAGGTGCAATTCATGGGATGAGGCAAACAGTGAAAGCTAATGAGGCTGTAATTTCATGTTAGGTGTCCTAGAGCATTATGTGCATGCGAACTTCTGCTATTTTTCTGGACCACAAGATTGGTAATGTCTTGAGAACAAATGTTTTGCTGTATTTAGCATGCTGGGGATTTTTCATGATTTTTTTTGATATATTAGAATGCCTGTTAGATTTTATTGATATTTTCTGAAGAAATCAAATGGAAAAAGCAATAAGGTCAACTACTTGGACTGTTGTGTCAGACATAGTTGCAAAATATCTGGCTATGACTGTATAATAAATTAAATCTAGTTGTGTCCTTGTTTCTGGATGCTTTCATATTCAGTGATAACATTTTGAAATAAGTTTCAATGAAACTTGAAGAGATGAGAAGTAATACCTGTCACGGGCAGAGTGATTGACTTCACTTGTAAGAGAGAAGTAATAAAGTATTTATTAAGGTGAAACAGACAGTTAACAAAATTAGTAGTAAATGCAACAGTATTTTACAGGAGTCGATGCCAAGGTACACTTGTGTATTTACTGCACAGAGGACAGGGGCAGACAAATTGTCAGGGAGACCCTCCCGTTGAGTCACAAGGTTCAGAAAGGACCCCCTTGCTTTCTAAACTCTTTCTCAGAGAGGAGTCTAGGTGCAGCTGGATCCAATCCTAGTCCCAGACTTGGTCAACAGTTTATGTCTAAAGGATTATATATGCACAATCAATCCTTTCCATCGCTTAGCTAAGATGTCAACGTTTTAGCATGCTATTAGTCACTTACCGAGAATCTGTTGTGGCAAGGAATCTCTCAACCTCAAGGAGTAACCTTAAGCAAGCATCATCACAAAAGGGGAGATCTTGGTGTGCAGCCTGCTGCCATACCGGAGAGCTCAAAGGGCTTCGTGGGCTGTCCACTATTTATACAGTAAGATAATTGACCTATAGTCATATTCTCATGGGAACAAAAGTGTCTAGGTCCCCACTCTAGATGGTGTATTGGCTGTGTTACCAGACTTCCCTCAAAGCCTGGGAACAGTTTATCGCATCTGATGTTCTGATGGCCAAGGCCTGAGCAGGAGCCAGGGGAAGAAGGAGGGGGAAAACGGGGAGAGCATACCACCACAATACCTTCTTTTGTTTGGAGCCTTTCTCCAGGATCTCAGTGAAGTTGGTATCTGTGTGGAAGCAATTTAATTTTTAATTACACAGGAAAAGCAATAAATATGTTTTTGTATGTACAGTTTTTAGGCCTCATGCAAAATCTCTTGAAGATAATAAAAGACATACAATTATTTTATTTACCTGATTGATACAACTGTCAACAATATAAGGCAAATAAGACAGGGTGATTGTGATAAAGCATCAGAATAAGCCAGTGAATAGTCACTTCTAAGCAAGCCTGTTCAGGGAATATAAAATTCTGTCTGTCTAAATTGATGGCATTATTTTTTAAGATAATAAATGTAATATATTTTAAGATTATTTCAAATAACACTTTTAAATCAGACTATTTTGAAATTGATAGGACAAAGGGTAATGGCTTCAAGTTGCACCAGGGTAAGTTCAGGTTAGGTATTAGGAAATATTTCTTTACTGGAAGGGTTGTCAGGTATTGGAACGGGGTGCCCAGGGAGGTGGTTGAGGCACAATCCCTGGAGGTATTCAAGAGAGAAGTTGACATGGTGCTCAGAGATATGGAATAGTGTTGGGTGGTGTGTTGGGTGTGGTGGTTGTTTTGTTTTGGTTTTTTTTTTGTGTGTGTGTGTGGTTGGTTTGTTATTGTTTTGTGGTGGTTGTTTGGTTGGGTTTTTTTTGTTTTTTTTCTTTTTTTCCATTGGTTGGACTAGATTATCTTAAGAGGTCCCTTCCAACCTAGGTGATTCTGTGTCCTGGTTTGAGGTAAAATGAACCAATTTTCTATTTTACAGTTTTGCTTTCTTAGCTAGGCCTCTCCTAGCTAGCTGGACTCTGAAATTAACAGCACATTGTGCGGAGCTGTTCCATCTCGCAGTGATAAGACCTGACTGTACCGGGGGATGGTATGCAGAGAGGCCCTTGTTTAGACTTATTGCTGGAAGAACCAAGGTCAGATAATTTTCGTCGTTCGCCCGTCGGAGGGTCCCGCCTTCAAGGAGGAGCGGACAGGACAGGTGACCCAGGACTGACCAACAGGGGTATTCCATCCCATCAGCATCATGCCCCCCTATAAAAGCTGAAGGATCAACAGGTCAAGCCTCTTCTTCTTTCCGGCTCTTCTTTCTGCCTCTTCTTTCCCCTTCGTCTTTGATGGCTGACGTCCAAGGAGGGCCCTGCCTGTTCATCTGCCTCTGATCCCGATCTCGGCGTTCCTGGCTCCGGATCTGAAGCCCAGCTCCTGTCGGTCGCCGGGTCCGGTTTGGGACTTTTCCTGAGGCCTGCTGGTGACGTGGTCGTCGTCCTGGGAGCTTGATACGGTTTTGTGTTTACTGTATACTCCCTTTTTCCTTTTTTTTTCCTATATTTCCTGTTTATTGTGCTGCTTATATTTTCATTAAAGTAGTTTAGCTTGTTCTAAACTCTTGAATCTCTTTAACTCCTTCTTCTCCTCTCTTTACCCAAAGGGGGGGAAAAGGGAGGGGAGTGGGGGTCATCTGTCGCTCAGGGTTTGGTGGGTTTGGCTGAAACCGCGACATTCTGTGATTCTGTGAAATTACACACTGAATGAGACGTACTTCTGTGTTTATGAATTCCAAATGATCTGGCTAATTTGTCCAAAACTTCCAGAAGTGTCTTTAGTTGGAAAAAACAAAGCTTAGGTGATATTGGTATGAAAAGTGGAGACTGTTGAATGAGATGATAAATTAAAGCAATTAAATTAGACTGGAAATATTTCCACAGCCTTAAATGCAGTGGGAACTGCCTGTTGAAATTAGTATTATAAGTAACTTGGTACTGCCATTTGGCAGCGTTGTTTTGTCACTTAGTTCTTCAGTTTTGTGAAGGTTACTGAATCTATAGGCTGCCAAAATAGTGTTAATTTATCTTGTTCATCTACAGTTGGTTAAAAGATGGCAAATAAAACACATAAATTCATTCCTAACCTTTTCCCAGTGGTAGTTGAGTTCAGTTTCCAAATCTGCACTACTTTTTCTTGAAGCAAGTGTGCTAAATGCCACTATCCTCTGCTGCAGAGGGGAACTGTGGACCAAGACGAGGACAGCTTTTACTGAGTTGTTGACCAAGCAAGCAGAGATGTGAGCATTTGTATCTTTAATAAAAGGAAGGACAGCACATATCTTTCCCCCTTCACTTAACAAACATATAACTGTGGTAAATATAAGCCCTTGCATTTTAATTATCAAGGACCTGCCTATCTTTAAGTGAATTTTTTGAGAAAGAATCTGTATTAAAATGAGTTGCATTCCAGTGGCATGCAAGCTTCTGGGCAGCTGACTCAGCAATTAGTGAAGTCCATTCCCAAGTTTGGAAAAGCAGTAAGGAAAAACTAATTTAAAAAAACATAACAGAAACAATCCCCCAAATATAATATTATATATATATATATAAAAATCAGATAATTAAATGGCAAAAGGACTTAGTTTCCCAACTTACATGCTTCTGAGTTTAACCAAAGGAAACAGACTAATATTTTAGTAGTCATTTCTGCTTTTGATTCCTCAAATGTGCTGTGTGTCTGAAAGGTCAGAAGCTTTCCTTTACTTCCACAGCTAATGCACTCAGCACTGGGAGCTGCTGCTGAAGGACAACGCAGAGCAGATGCCATGACAAACATGTAACAGTGTTTAACAGACAGCATCAAGCAGGTGATAACGGCAAATTATTTAATGGAGTTATGCACTTGGAATATAGAAAAAGAAAAAAAAGCAGTAAACCATTGGAATAGATGAAGGGAAAATAGCTGTGCATACTCTGTGAACACTAGTTAGGTCAGAACAGCCTGAAAGAAGAAGGTGGTGCTATAGAGGACTTCTGAATATTCTGACTTATAAATATCCTGGTTTAGATATGCTTTTGCAGTGATTGTTTCTAGATAAAGAAGCTTAGTGGGCTGTTACTCTCTTGATCTTTATGCCCAGGGCTGTAGTGCTTAATTCTCATCCCACCATTAGACTTTCAATCCATTTGCTTTTATTGCAGTTCTCTATTTTAAAAACCAAGTTTCCTAATTCTCTTCATTGTCACACTCACTCCTGAAGCTGCATTCTGGTGTTGTGTGGGTCATGTGCTTTGGCTGCAGATATGTTCATACTGTGCTTTTTCAAGCTTGGTCTTGGGGACACTGATTTTGGTACTCATCAGAAAAGAAAGATTAAGAGTTCTAAGCACAAGTACCTCTTCAGGAAAGAAATATGTATTTCCTGTTCCTAAATATAATATAATTGCAGGTAGCATACTTACTAAGTTTAAGGATATCTATTTCTTTCTGAGGGGGAAAAACTTAAATTTCATTTTCCCATCCAGTCAAAAAAAGCCTAGGCTTCTGGAGGGAATGTCAGAGAAGTATTGCAGCTGTACTCTTAGTAAACCTGGAACTACTGAATGTCCCAGTGAACATTATTTTTCCAGAAATTGTGACACTGAGATAACTTCAGCCACTGTCTGTATCACTGTATACTGGGGAGGCAAATCTCCCATAGACGTACTCTCTGGGTACAGCTGCTCTCACAGTAGAAATTGAGGATGTGCATAGGGGCAGGTTTAAGAGTGGTTTTCCCCTCCCTTGTTATATCTCACCTTTCATTGGTATGAAATGTGTGTTGCTGAGGAGTATGGCAGAGGGAGTAATATAGCAGATCACTTCAGGACATCCTTTTCTGTGTCACTGTCTGAATCTAAGTGGGAGAGTGTCAGAACAATCCTGAATGCTATTTGCCTATATTAACATGGCAGGAGATACTTTGGTGCTGGATGTAGTTATGATAACTGTGGTATGTACTTCACTTGTCTAGAATTGTCATAGAGTTAATCCTTTTTGTAATATTTAGAAGACTGTTCCTTTTATTAAACAGTACCCAGATTTATTTACAACAGTCTTTATGACTTCCAACCCAAAATCTGTATTGAAGGACACTCAAACTTTGCAATGGTCTAGGGTGGGCCACTGCAAATACTATAAATAATAATATGTATATATATAAAAAATAGACAGTATTGCTTCCTACAGTGCTGAGTCAACAATTAGATGTTAATTGCAAAGTTGGTAGCAGGTGTCTTATTAATATCTCTTTATGCTAATGACTTCCCAAAATAATAAGTTTTTCAGGATCAATGAAGCTGTTATGGGTTATGGTCCTGGGAGTGGCAGGTCGCCACAGAGCTTAGACTGCATTCATTACCAGTGAAGATCAGACCATCTATTTTAACCATTTATTTGCTTTCATCCTTACTTTTCCCCATTGCCTGTATATCAAGTCATTTCATTCTTTTTATTGCGGTCAATTATTTTCAAAATACTTAAAGTTTTGCATATCTTCTGTAACTCTGATTATACATACGTATAGAGAACAAAACACAGTACCTATAACAATGTCACACCACAAATCCAGTTCTTTAACATAGTGGTCCTTTGCTGTGATTATTTTTATTCACCGACATAGCAGCATCTGTTTCACAATGAATTCTGTGGTTCAGAATCTCCTAATTGACTTGCTAGCTATAGTGGTTGCTAGCTGTACTATTTCAGTAGGTAAAACATGGAAAAGCTCCTTAAATAACTTGGAATAAGAGGTTTTAGTGACAGTTTTCCACTAGAAAATTGGTTCTTACAGTTGACTTTCACCTCACCATTTGGAAACTCTTAAAATGGAACCTAAAATATACATTAGCAAACTTTCAGTAAGTATTCATGATTTTTCAAGTCTCTTCACTCTGTTAATATCTCATCGTAGGGTATGTATGACATAAACTGCGTAGCCATATTCTTAAAGTGGTAATTGAGTGTATTTTGTATTGGCTACCTGTTTTGGCTATCATGTAATTTGAGATTTGCAAGGAGATACTGTATGTGATGGCAATATAGTTTTGATAGGAGTGGAAGCAAGCTGGGATTTATTATTTTTTTTTCTCTTGAAAATATAATGTGAAGTATGAGAATACCTGATAATGGTGTTTTATAGTAGCATCATGTAAAAGAAGGAGCCATGTCTCACTGTAGGCAGTTGGGAAGCCTCACAAGCAAACAATGGAAACAGGAAAATGTGATTACACTACATCTATCTAAATAGATGTTTAATTTTGGTAGATCTAGGTATTTCTATAAAAGCAAAAATAAAATGGATTTTGTAGGTTAAGCCAATAAAATTATTTCCCAAGATGTCTCCTAGGTAATTTCAATTATAAAATTACTGTTGTAAGTAATTTCCTGTGCAAGACTGCCCTATAAATGTGCCCTCTATGTTTACTTTAGCACTAAAAACCAAAACAGTATTTGAATTTTCTCAGACTTCTGTTCAAGAACAGAGTGGGTTAGCATTGTGTGATGTTTTCAACCTTTAATGCTGTTTTTAAAACATCTGGAAAAAAATTGGAATTGCTGGGAGAATGATGTACATTATTACAGTTATGGTATTTCTGTGTTTCTTGGAGTTGATTGTAATTTGATGCTAGCAGTTCCATTGTGATCTGAGTAATGGTGTAATGTAAACTGTCACCAGTGACATTTTTATGCCATGACAGCTTTCTTTTTATTGTGTGGGTAATTGTAAATTAGGCTAATAGACTTTTTAGTTAGAAGAGACCTCTTGTTCACCTTGTTCTTGAGCGTGTGTTAAATAGATGTGTACTGTAATTACTCATTTGGTTTAAATATGTAATATTTTACCCTTAATGTTACACTTGTCACTGTCAATAAGTAATGATGTAACTTTATGTAGATTGCTGAATATCATGTTGCCTAACTGGCCTGGCTTTTTTTTGTGGCTTTTTTTTTTTTTTTTTTTTTTTTTTTTTTTTTTTTTTTTTTTTTTTTTTTTTTTTTTTTTTTTTTTTTTTTTTGGTGTTTTTTTTTTTTTTTTTGTGGCTTTTTTCTTTTTTTTTCCTTGTTTTTTTTTCTTAAGTGGAAGCTTTCTTCTCTGGGAAAGTAGTATGTACCCGTATTTGCAAGCCTACTCAATAGTGGCTTCTACAACCTTTCTGAAAGCATATTTCATCTATAATTAATCAGGAAAGATAATTCACTATTCTGGATCTTTGACTATTCTATACTCATAGAATCAAGTAGTCTTCAGTTACAGTAATGTGGTAGATGTTCCTAAATGGATAATCATTTAACTAGAATTTTATAACTAGAACTGTGTTGTTTTGTCCTGTATATTCTTGCCATGTTTGACATGACAGTTTTTTTCACAATTTTCCCTATTAAAGATTCATTAAAATCCTTTGAATTAAGTTTTTCTCCTAAATATATTCATAAAAAATGAACTGGAAATGATTCAATAATTTTTTCAGATGCCTCCTTGAAATTTGTACTTACATAAAATGCAGAGGACTATCTCGAGCTAAGAAAGAGTTATTTCAAATAGAGAATTTTAAGAATTAAATTGCTGGATAGTTTTCTGATACAGTGGGAAAACTTGTGTTATTTCCCACTTCCTCCATTCAGTTTATCCAAGAGAGAAACTATTCCGTGGGGGTTTTTTGTTTGTTTGTTTGTTTTTTTTCTCTACCAACAACATCCTGGATTAGGTTTCTTGTTAATGTACATGGATAAGGTAAGAAATATTTTACTAAAAGCTATAGGAATGGAGTCATCTAGGGATTGTCTTACTACTGGTTTTCAAACAGAGAACTGCCACTCTGCTATTAATATCTAGAGATTGGTTGCGTAATACAGTCTTAAGCATCTCATAACTCTTGTATTTCTACCATGTTTGAGAATTACTTGCTTTTAATCTTCTTTCAGAAGTTTAGAATATCTGTGGAGTAAAATGCAGTGTTACCCAATAGAATAATTACCACTTAAAGATTTTAATTGTCCTGTGGAATAAAAAGGCAATGTGTGCTTGGACTGTGAAGTAAAAATAGAGTTGAAATACATTTAGGAAGAGTTAGTCCTAAAAGATGACTCAGATTGTGACTCTCTTCACTATAATAGTTTTCTCTAATTATGAGAATTCAGCTTTCACAGATAAGAAACCACTGAATAATTTCACGGTAAGGAGGGATCAGTTATCCAAACTAACTAGCATTCTCTATACATATGATTGGGAAAGCATTCATTTTACTAATCTTACAGATTTTTTGTGGAAGTAATACATACCTATTAATAGACTCTTAAAAATCTTTCTTTATTCTCCTTTCAGAGCATAACACTAGCATAGCTATTAAAATAGATTGAAGTAGTAAAGCAAGTGAAGGTTAGGACTTCTTGCTAGGGTTTCCTTTTGTAGGCATTTCCGGATATTTGAGCTGTGTACCCATGTTGTGGGATTCAGCTTTCAAAGCTTCTTTCAAAGCAGGAGAAGGGGGTGAAGACCCTATTAATGATAATCCACTTTATATGAAAATGCTGTACTAGAACAACTCCTTTACTGTTTGTGCTGTCAAATGGTTGAAGTGCTGTAGTTTTCAGTCAATCAGGATGTAAATATACTATTCCTATTTAATCTGATGTTGTAAAATAAAAAGACTGATTTCTTTAGTGCCTAATTGGAGTTTCACGCTGCAATAACTTGATGTAAGATTATTGTATTGAGGCAAATGAAAGTGTTTCTGTATACATACATTAGATTGCTCCCTTTAAAATAATATATATGCAGAACAGCTTAGACTAACTTCCGCTTGCTGTTTCTGTTAGAGAGCATGTTACCATCAGTCTCGGAGATACTGTAGTATTAGCAAAAGTCATTAATAAATGACATAATCTCAATAAAGAAGAGGTAGTGATCTATGCATTTATATGTGTAATTGTGGATTATTATGGATTTCCTTTACTTGTTTTCCACCTAGATTCTTTATATTTTTAGCTGTGATAGCTATTTTAGATACTGTGAATAAATATTTTGGGTCCAGATTAATTTTGAATTTAGGATGATCTAAGGTAATAATAATACCAAGGATACAGACAACGTAAAACTCAAATCTTTTATAGTGCTCACTCTGCTGTTCTAGGTACTGTTACTGCTTTATGCCTGTATCCTCCTAGCTCCTTACAAAATGGAAAGTACTTTTAGAGGCTTCCATCCTGGAGGTGAGGAAGTTGATATTTAAGAAATGACAGATTGAATTTAGCCCCAAAGCACTATGTAAGTGGCTGGGTTTAAGCCATCCAGAATTTGTTCCTGTGTAAGTCTTACGCTACTCAGCAGAAGAGAGAATGAATGGGATAATTGTGAGTCAAAACTTTTTTCCTCTTTTTTTTTCTATGTATTACTTCATGTTGCACTCCTTTTGTCAATGTTTGGAGAACTTCAGTGAAGTGGGAGTCTGTCAGGAACTTCTGATTGCCACTGAAACTGTAGATGATGTATGTGCTCTCACTCCCCGAACTGCTTGCTCCCTATATCATCCCTTGCATGGCAGAATGACAGTAGGCCCTGCTGCTGAGGCCACATGTGTTTTCTGCAGTTGTATAAGCAGTTTACTTTAGGGTATTTCAGTTTGCTTCTTGACTGTTTGCTGAGGATAACTTAGTATGAATTCTTAATATGCTAAAAATAGTATTTAGATTTCAAAACTTATTGCCTGTACCTTACATGCTTGCTTCCACCAGAATTTAAATAATTTGATTACTCCTCGATGCATAAGAATTCACAGATGAAATGCTGATGTATTTGTTGATAACAGTGGAAAACAAGAATAAAAGCAGCAGAACAACAGTATTGTGAAATATGTCACTTCTATTTATCCTAAGAAAATAAGATATGATTCTGAAGGGAGATAAAGGGTTACTTTTTGCTTGAACAGTAAAAGACAAATATACTCTGACATTAAAAATTAAATGGTAGTGAAAGAGGGGAAAAAAAAGTAGCTGCTGGATGAAATCTTTTTACTTTGTGATGGCCCTGGCTTGTTGGTTCAAACTAAGAAAGATGGAAAAGCTTTGTAACAACGTAAATGTGATGGATGGTAAGCACAATCAGCAGTTTTGACTAAGGTCTACCATCAGCCAGCAGTATGTGATCCTTGTAGGTTTGGAGATTTCTGTGCAGTTCTGGAATTGGTGCCTGCACTGCTGGGCAGATATGTCCTGCAGTTGTATTGCCTCAGTCACAAAGGTGTAGGGGAGCTCCTGGAATGGATGGCAGGTCCCTTCAATTATTTTGTCCTCTGAGGAGTTGATTTGCATGCCTAGTTTTTCTGGGTGTGGTAAAGACAAACCTAAAGCTATGACTGAATGGATCTTTAATGCAGGGGAAATGAAACAAAAAAAATCAAGCATTGACAACTCATTAGATTAAACCTTAATGTGAAAGACTTTTACTACTTTTTCAAATAGAACTGACCATGATCAAAACCACTAACTAGAAGCCTGGTATTCTTCAATGAGTTTTGCTATTTTTTGTATTTTACCATGACTTGAATTCTGAGATTATTCTGTGATACCTCAGTGCTTTTCTGAGCTGAAGTCACCCATTTAGGAGTTTATTCCTTTGCCATGAAAGATGGTACAGTCTTGTGTTTGTTTTCATTCATTTTCCTTTTAAAAACTTCAGCTAATGGAGGACAAGTGATTAGTATGAGTTGCTTTGATTTTTGTTTAAAAGGGCAGTAGATGTCTCTTAATAAGCTGCTGAGATCCTGACTCTGTGTTCTAAGAATCCTATTTGAACAATGGCATTTAGTTTCCAGCAGCATCTTTTTCTGTGGACTTGGTACATGGCAGAAAAGAGACTGCCTGATAGACCATAGCATGCTGTTTGCATTGGGAAATTATAAAGTGCCTTTTCTTTCTTTGCTACTTTGCTACTGGCTAAGTCATAGAAAATAAAAGATAAATGATGAAGAAGTTAAGACATTAGTTATGGATTTGTAGCTGGCTCCTGCAGTCGGATATAGTAATGGGATAAGCTGAGAACATGACAAACCAAACAGTTGAAAAGGCAGAAGTACACGTGTATAGGATTTTCTGAAAATGGTCTGAGTTGGCAAAGGACCTGAGGAACAAATCCTGTAGCTTACAGCTGCAGTTACCATCTGTGGAAGATTCAACACCCAGGTTTGTCTTAGGTATAAGTGCAAGTTCAGATCTACTCATGGAAGCTCTGCTAGTGGAAGTTCAGTTCTGCTGAGATGAAAGTGATTCAATAGAACTGAATTCAATGAATGGCAATGGAAGGTTCTTGGCATTTAATTTCTCTACTCACACAGTGGATGTGGACATTAAAGTCATTGAGGACAATTATCTTGGATGAGTCCTGCATGAGTTACTTTGATCCATTTTCTCATTCACACTCTGATTCCCATAAAAATGATTTATCTTACAGTGAGGGTCTTAAACTCTAGAAAAAAACTCTAGCCTGAAATCATAGCATAATGGGATGTTTTCTGGCCCCCAGACTTTAAGATAGCTTCATTCAAAACTACGTAAAGTAGCCCTGACTGTTGTTTTTGAAATAGTCTCCTAGTCAACAAAAGTGGTAAATTAGAATTTTTTGAATTAATTTTGAAATTAAATATAGCAATGTCAGGGACACTGTGCTTGGCTGTTTTGCAGCTTATCACATAACTTTACCTTGCTGATGGGAGTATTACCCATCTCCATGAGTAACTTCTGTATTGGTGAAGATAGCTGTGGACTTATCAGAGTGTTATTTAGGGTGTTTTCAGATTTGACACTTAAGTGTGATATGCTGGTAGGGATGTTCTGTCATTAGTCCTATCAGATACCTTTCATCGTAGTCTATTCAGAGAGGAAGGATTTTAGAGGTCTCAGGTTTTTGCTGTGCAGTCAGTGATCTAAATCTCTGTAGCTGAGTACACAATAATTATCTTTCTATTCTAGCTTGCTGCATATTTCTCTCTCTATTTCTCTTTTTCATGACTTGGTGGTACAGAGCTGATCTCAGATCGCAGGCAGGGAGTTAATACCTTGTAGTGGTCTGGCTACATAGTATCAATAATCGGCATTGATGGAAGAACCATAGAATGGTTAGAGTTGGAAGGGACCGTAAAAATCATTGAGATCCAACCTCCTACCAGAACCAGGTTGCTCAAAGCCCCATCCAGCCTGGCCTTGAACACTCCCAGGGATGGGGCATCCACAACTTCTCTGGGCAACCTGTTCCAGTGCCTCACCACCCTCACAGGAAAGAATTTCTTCCTAATATCCAATATAAATCTCCCTTCTCTAGTTTAAAGCCATTACCCCTTGTCCTATCACTACACTTCCTGACAAAGAGTCCCTCTCCTGCTCTCCTGTAGGCTCCCTTCAGATACTGGAAGGCTGCTATAAGGTCTCCCCGGAGCCTTTTCTTTTCCAGGCTGAACAGCCCCAGCTCTCTCAGCCTGTCTTCATAGGAGAGGTGCTC
>VZRU01010443.1:700723-714860 GCA_013398155.1 Pedionomus torquatus
TTTCCTTTTTATTATTTATTATATTATTATTATTTATATTTTCATTAAAGTAGTTTAGTTTTTTTCTAAACTCTTGAATCTTCCTCTCCTCTCTTTTATACATAGGGGGGAGGGGAGGACATCTGTCAATCAGGTTTTGGTAAATTTGGGTGAAACCATGACACATGGCCACTCTCCCTTCCAGTTCATTTTCCCACACTACCCTGCCAGTCAGATCTTTCAGGAGTCCAAAGTCTGCTCTCCCAAAGTCTAGGATAGCGACCTTGCTGCACACCCTCCATGCCCCTTTCATGGTCACTACAACTGAGGCTACCCTTCAACTTGACGTCACCTTTCCTTTCTTGGTGCTCCTGAACTGTTCTCAAAGCTTTCTTCCTCTGTTTCTGTACTACATGTCCTGAGGAGAAATGGATAACTTAATTACCAGTGACAAACTATCATGCACCTTTCAGAAGCAGTGATGTATTGTAATGTTTTGTTTTGGTTTTTTAAATCATTGCTAACATTAGGAGTTCCCTTGTTGATGTACACTATTTCTGAATGAATTGCACCCTCCAAACCTTTTGTCATGCTAACTCAGGAAAATATATTCTTCATATTGTTTTTCTTATCTATTGAATGCCATCTTTCTGCTTTGCAGATCTCTTAAAATATAGTCAAATATAGTGCTAACTGTGCAGTTGTTAGCGTTTTCAGTTTTTCTAGACATAGATGCTACTGTGTAATTGCCAGCTTTTCTGGCAAGTGGTCTTAGGACTGAGACAGTGTTGAAAAGATGGTCAGAGAAACATCCAGATGTTTGCCAGAAGTCTTCATGGAGGTTGCTGCTGCAGAAGTGTTTTATTTGCAAGAAGACAGAGTGGGTCTTAAAAAAATGAATGGAATTCACAAGAACAGTAACTTGAAGTGATTTTCACTGATGAACTTGTGGCCCTGTGGTTGGGCCACTTAGTGTGAAATTGTCCTTAGATACTAGATGAGGTGCAGCAAATATAAGTATCTTTCTGGCTTTACTGTTTAGGTTTCACTGTTTGCAAAGATGAAATATCTTCCAACTATCTGTCATAAATTCTTAGAGTTGTAGAAAGAAGACAAGATCTGAGCCTACAGTCTTGAACAGCATGTTGCTAATATGCTTAAGACGTTTCTCCTAGGAAATTGAAGCTCTGTAATAGAAAACATGTTTTCAGATTAATCTAAATGACTGTATTATTAGAGTGCAATGGCATACTCTCAGCCAATCAAGACTACTTTTTTCCCCAATCAGTCCATGGGGTGAAAAGCAGGTTCTTTATCTGGTTCCTGTTGATGGGAACCAGGAGGAGAATAATCAGCCAAGAGTTATCCAGTGAGCATATGGATACTACACATATAAGAATGAAAAACAGTGTAGTGTTTTCCCCTCTCATTTGTAGTCATTGCAGTCTTGAGTTACACAGATGAATCCTGAGGAACAGCAGTGTTATATGATATACAAACTAGTGTGGGAAGGGGAAAAGCAGTACAACCAATATGGCCTACTGAGAAAACTTTTTAGTACAGTGCTGTTCGTGTCTAGACTTTAATCTGAATTAATTAAGCAGGTATGTGATTTATCCATAGAATGAGTAATGGCACTGAGTAGAGAAAGATTTAAACTACTTTTCTAAGATAAAGTGACTTAGAGTCTCAGTTCTAGTTTTCACTTGGATCCTTTACTCCCCACCCCTACACTTTGAAATATGAGGTATTTCAAAAGGAGAAAAAGTAAGAACTTTCTTTTTCCCTCTGACTTGTTTTACAAGGAGAGGTCACTTGGCCAGTTGGTAGCGACACAGATTTTTTTTGTACGGAGACATATGTGATTTTTGGAACTGTTTTAAGTTTAGAGCGAAGAAAGGCAGCACTTTGCTGTGTTGTAAACTGCAGTTACTGTCCTACCAATGCTCAAAGGGTAAACTGGCATCTGGGTGCAGGTGATCTCTCAGCGCTGTGAGGGGCCGTTGAGGAGGGAGAGCTACTGTTTGCATTATGTGGTGCTTGTTTCTGCAGTATCTTTTAGTACTTGCCTGGTTTTGGGAGGTTATCTGTGCTTTACGTAACTCTGCAGTGGACTTGATGTAGTCAAGGGAAAAAGTCTTCTAGAACAAACATACCATACAAGATGAAGACTTTGAAAAAAAATGTGCTGTTCATAGGACATAGAAATATTTTCTTCCTGCACAACTATGATGTGCGCCTGCCCTTCTACTGTACTTACAAATTGTCCAGCCATAAAGTTAAATATAGTCCTTCTGGCCAGGGAGGAAGAATGGTCTAGAGAGGGAGTCGAATATTTGTATAATGAATAAAGGCTGAAACATGCTGCAGGCTTTAATTAAGCCTGCGGAAACATTGTGTCAGAAGAAAGTAGATACCAACATGATCTGAGCACTGATCTACTATTCAGAGATCATAACCTTGGTCTAATTACATTATTAGTATATAAATTATTGCATGAATTATTTATTTAAAATTAATATTACAGATATTAGTTGTCATTAATAACTTGGAGGTGCCTTTTTGTCACAGAAGAACAGATTAACATTATAATTACTGTATGAAAAATATATTGATGAAAAATTGCTGTTTGAGGCATATCATTGTCATTAAGTTGCATATTTTTTTCTATTAACTTTTCTCTGTCCATTATTCTGCATTTCTAATTATTGTCTTTGAGAAGAGCTGTTAAATTTATGATTTATTAGTAGATAAATTAATAAAGGATATTTCAGCACCTAAAAGAATAGAGGTGCATAGTTGTGCAAGGTAAAACAGAGATGGATGAAACTCTGCCACAGTTTAATAAACTAACTTGCAAGTATCACGGCTACAGTTTTGTAAGTCTGTGCTGACTGTGAAATCCTGGTCTCAAATAAATGACTTGCCATTTGTTTTCTTCCTTTGAATTTTCCCCCCCCTTCATCTTCTCGAAGAAGGCGAGAAGAATCAGCAGTATAATTAAAGCCATGATACACATTGCAAGAAAACAGAGGTGTTGACATTTTACTTTAATTGTTTGCTGCCAACTGTCGGGGAATACTAGCTAGACAACAATTTAACACAGAAAAGGCTTCTCAGTTTGAGATCTTCAAAACAAATGTTGTGCCTATGTTGTAATATTTGTGCAGAAACGTTAAAACCCCATATTTCCTAGTGACCTCCTGACGCTGCTCAGAGATTAATAATAGCTGTAGTTAAAAGCTCATTGAGGGCTGCCCCTGTAGACTGACTTTTGGAGTAGAGAGGTCTTTTGTGCTTGAATCAAAGAATCCTGATTTATCTTTGGTGAGATAAACATTTGGGCTCTAATAGCAAATACATAATAACAATCTTTTCTAAAATGACTTTAGTGAAAGAAATGGAGACATCTTTCTGTGAGTGGCTTATCCACAAATTCTGCTTTATTCTTGTTTCTTGCCTGCTACTTTACCGTATTCCATATGTGGCTGTCTTTTCAGATATCCTCTAGTCAGGAGCTCCTCAGAATTAGGCTATGTTTTCCCGCTGTGTAGTTGTATGCTTTTCTTTGTCCTTCATACAGTAGGTACATCACTCTTAGGGGATTGGGTGAGGGGATTTTTTACTGCCATGTTTCTGTTAATTCTGGGTCATATGTGAATGGCCCAAATTCGTTATTTTTCAGCTTTATCAGAGGAACAAAAAGGTAACAGGAAAGCTCTTCTGCTTTATGTGGGAGGCAACTGTTTCTGGCACAGCTGTTCTATGAAATTAACAAACTGCTGCTTACTCTTAAGCAGTTGCACCACTCACTGAAGATGATTTTGTGTCTTATTCCCAAGCAAACAAGGATTTTACTTGTCCTAGGTTTTAAGATTAACAGAGATTTGAGAGTTTTCTGACATGCTTCATTCTGCCACTACAAGTCTACTGTCTGATGATGATCATTTTGTAAGTACATAACAAGCAGCTAGTAGATTTAAACTGCTATTTTCAGCAGTTCTCACATTTAATATATTTATTAAATGCCCAAGAAGGGACATTGTGCTTTTCTGGTGCAATGATTAATTGTCTTATGAAGAACTCTACAAAATTACTTTCCTCATTGGCAGAGATTCTGTTAAATTTATGCGTAGTATGAAAAATTACTTTTATTTTGAATAACTGTCACTAAAAGTACAGTATCTAGTTTTAAAAAAATAGATAAGAAAATCTAATACTTATTCTATAATATTTATTTTATTTTTCCCCACTGGTAGTTAAAAGAAAACTATGATTTAAGAACTTCACTGCTGCTTACATTATGTTAAGCAGGCTGGATAAAATCTGTAGGAGCAGATGAATTCTTATTGTATTGCAGTGTATTTCCACTTCGCGTAAGGAACATTTTCTTTAAGACTGCCAGATAGTTTTCTTAGGTTTGTCTGTTTATTCAAAATATGGAAAGCAGCAACTGTATGTCTCGTGGCTGTCACCAGGGTTTGTGTGCTGCTCAGTCACTTGATCAGCTTTTGATCATGATCACGCTGTGATTAGGGCTTTTATCAGAAGTACAAGTATGAATTGTCTTAATCAGAAGGTTTAATCTGAATCTTTTGGATAATAATTGTTTAATCTGATATTTTGGATAAGTTACCTGGTAAAGGATAACCTCTCTTTTTTTTCTGTAGGAGCAGTCATGGCTACGTTATCCACTGAGCCTGTTATGGTAGGCATATGTTTTATGGACCAGGAAGGAGGACTACCTTGTTCATTGATCCCAGCAGGGGATACGTGTTAACAGTGTTATAAACACTGACAAGAACCCCTTGCTTCTGAGAGTGCGCAACAGGATGAACGTAGCTACTTCAGATACTTGCTGATGAAAATCAGCTTCAGGCATGGTACCTAGTTAACTTAAAATTGGGTGTTGTGAATTACCCTATTAATGGTGTCAAGACTCCCTAGAAACTATTTTTAACAATGGGGTTTGGTGCCTGTGTGCTGCTGTGGTTTGAAGTTTTAGTATCTTGAGTGCTTCAGTTCTTGGCCTATGAAATACTTATAAAACAACTTACCTGAATTACAGTAGTGCTGCCAGGTGGTAGAATACTACTGTATTAAATCCTGTGGAAGTGGTATCCTGCTATATGCAAAGATGAGCCAGAGAACCTGCATTATTTTCTTGCCTCTGCTGCCTCTTTTGGATGACCTTAAGCTCTTTGTGTCAATTTTCCATCCTTTTCTGTGTGTAGGCTTTTTCTTAAAACACAAATATGCATGCAGATATTAAAGAAAAAAAAGTGAAAAGAAGGTAAAGGTATTCATTCTGGTAAACAACTTCCAGATCCCTGATTGGAAAATAGTATAGAAGGCAGAATGGGGATGTGTAGAAACAGGAAAGAAAATCCAGAAAAGTAAAAATACTTTTTCTTTCATCAAATACATACTTTTGATAGGTTGATACTTGTGGACAATTAAGCTGTCCATGCTCAAGTTGCTTTATGGGCTGAATGCTGTTTCTGATTATGTCTAATTGTGTTTCAGTGGAAGTGCTTTTATGTATATCATGACAAGCAGTTCAGGAGCACAGTCTTTATTATCAGCTTTGCAGAACTTAGCAGTAGAATATCGTTGAAGGCAATTGGATAAATGTGATCAAGCGCTCTAGAATCTGTTCTGAGAAAAATACCTTGAAGTGTAAAAAGTTGCAGGCAGAAGTAGAAGCAGTCATTATTTTGCTGCCCAGCTCTAGAGCAGCTGATACTGAAATTTCACTTAGATTGTAACAGTTCAGTGTCAAGCCACAAAATGTATCTACAAACCAAAATACTTGAGAACAAATCCTTATAAATTAATAACAGCAGAAAGCAATTACCTGTATTGCTCTTTTGGGAAAGAGAAGATTCAGTTAGCTGAAGAGCATTATGATACTGAGGTGCAGCAGAAGTGATTTTTTCTTTTCTGAAGAATGGTATTTTATCCAAAGAATCTACAATAACCAAATTTTGTGCTACAACACACTCTGTGCATGTACTTGTTTTAGACCAGTATATTTTTCTGTGTATCTGAGAGCTGAGCTTTACTGTTTGAGATACTAGTACTCTAGCATTTGGACATTTAACTCGATATCAAAATAAACTATGCATGTAATGTCTTTGTCAATAGAAGCCTTTTGTCTTCATTTTAGAGACATGTACCTTTCTGTCTTTTGTGTACAGATTTGTTTCACATGATGACATGGATTTTAAATTTAGGCTTATTCTCAAACTGAACTATCTGGTGGCTCTAGCAGGAGCTGAGTGAGTTCTAGCTCTAGGAAAAGTCACCCCTGTGCCATTTACTAGCTTTGTAGGTCAAACATAGACTAGAGGGGAAAAGGGGGGAATTCCTTTTCTGAGTAAGATGTTACAGATGGCATGTATTTGTCTTAAATGTAAGTTAAACTGGTAACACTTCCATTGCCAGCACTTGAAAGCTGAATCCACTCTGAAAAGTTCACTATAGAAAGTCATGTAGCAGCACAGTGCATCTCGTATACTTTATATATACATGTAGTCAAACAATGCAACTCCTCTATGTACTTGAATATAAATAAGTGGAAAAACTTACTACTTTAGCATTTAAGAACAGATAGATATAAACTCTGTAAACACAAATAAAGTGTTCATTTGTTAATGTCGGCTACATGCTTGGAGAGTTTATCTCCACTAAATATTCTTGAGTCATTGGATTCATGTGAACATTTATGTTAATTTTTTAATAGGAAAGTCTTTTATACATTTAGAATACAAGTAAGATAGTACAAGCGCTCTGCTACTGTAAGATTTGCAAGTTGTGACCCTCACCTGAAAATCAAAACAAAAGATGTTATTACTATTTTAAGAATAGGTACTCTGAATGCCAGCATGTAGGATTCTGTCCTTGCCTTCCCATTGTCTTTGTCTACAAATAATATGTGAATTCAGCTCTTCTCTAGGAAATGACTAGAATCACTGGTGTTGGACTGTGGGGATTACTTATCACTCATAGGTTAGGGCAGTCCTTTAAAACATGAGAACCATGCTTCATTTCTCTCTCTGCTCAGACAGTTATGAGCTGTCAATTCTTCTGTTTGTGACACTTTTGGGACCTCTGTGCTTGATGGGTTCCTCTCTTTTCTTTCCTTTTAATTCTCTTCTCCTTGGTATAAACACTTAGTGACAGCTACAATCTACTGCTTCTCAGATGAGTGTCCAAATCGTCAGAAAATCATACCTTTTTTTTTAATTCCATGAATATGTACCTGTTTTAATGTGAAGTGGAGCAGTGGTTTTCTGTTACAGACAGAAGTCTGTTATCAGCACACTCCAAAGCCTGATGTTATGAGGTCAGTTCAGTATATTTCAGAGCCTGATTGCCTGTTTGGGAAATGTTGGTTGAAATCTTTGTAACTAAGCAGGCAAAAGAAATAAAACCAGATTTAGCTCACAGTTGCTAAGAGTGTTCTAACTCTTGATCTCCTGAAAGAAAATGGAGCTATTCCACCCATTCTCTGCTTCAGCATTCATCTGTATATACTTCTGCATTTTCTCTGCTTTTAAGTGCTGAAAGTTAACTGTTTCACTTTGAATGGAGCGTTTTGCTTTTCACAGCTATTGTTTGTTTTGGCAAACTGAGCCACAGTAAATTTTCTGTTAAATGCTATGGTTTTTATACACTGTTTGCAACTCAAACAGAAAATCAGTTATTGGATGCAATTTGCTATCAACCAAAAAGAACTGCCTTTGAGTTCTTGCTCTTGTTTCAGGCTCTAAGCGGGAGAAAGGAAAATGTGGCTATTGGAGGATTATCCCTTTTGGGGTGTGTTGAGGCGCTTTGTTTTGAAAATGGTTAGGTTTGTAGAAAACACTAAAGCACTACTATACAATGTACTTTACAGATGAATGGAACTTCTTTTATCTTCAGAGCTAGCAGACAAACATTTTTCCTATTTTTTTTTTTTTTTCTGCTCTTGGCTGTTGATGTCGTAATTGTGCACAGTTTACTTAGCAGTTATGTGAGGATTATTGTTTTCATGTAGAGTGATGGTCTTTGCTGTAATTGTTGTCCATTGAGATTGCACTTGTACTGCTAATAGAATGATTTCTGTATAAAGGTTTGCAGAAGGCAGAAACACTTTTGGGGACAACTTAGCTGACACTTCTGCATCTTCAACCATAGAGCACTGCATCACACCAAAATCAATCATGGTCTGCTGAGCCTTTACAATTTGCCAGAGGGCAAATAAAGAGTCCTAGTGCTAATGTACGTCTGTTAAAAGCTGCAAAAATAGTAGTAACTGTGAAACTCGGTGAAATACTAACTGATGATTGTTCCTGTAATGTGTATTGTGACACTTTGGAAGCTGTCAGAAAAAAAAAAAATGAATGATGCAGTTTGTTCATCTTTTGAAAAATGAAGGAAAAGGGAGCTCCTTTCTTGTATGACCTTGTGTTGAGGGAAAGAGGGAGAGATAAGCAAGGAAATGTGCATAAATGCTTAAGAGTGAGGAAAACTGCACAGAAAGACGTAAGGAGTAACTGAGGGGAAGGATTGTGTGTGAGCACAATTGAGGCCTGGAACAGTGAATGAGCAGTCAGCGGGTCAGAATTCATCCAGGAACTGAGGAAGTACAACAGAAGAAAATGAAAGAGAGAAAGATTTTGGGATAAACACTCCCAAGATATGGTAGTCATTCACTGAAAGTCCATTTGCTGTTTGAAGCCTAATGCATAGCCTTATGCAATTTTCCATTCCGCTACATATTTCTTCCATTCCACCATTTTATCTAAAATAGAAATTATCCTAAGAAGGAAATTTCCAACCCCAAACTTCTTGTGTTCCCACTGAATATGAGATATCACACTTGAACTTGTGCTGTCAATCTTTAAATTTCCACTTTGTGCAGTATTGAGTATAACATACTAGCAGTACCTTAGGAGATGCATCTAATTTTGACTGTCCATTTCTAGCAGCCCGAATACAGAAAGAGCACGGCTTTAAGAATTTTCTGTGTATGCACAAGATGCTGGTGCTTTTCCATAGGCATGTACTGAAGTTAGCAGAAAGCAGCTACTTAGAAAGATGGCTAGAGACTTCTAATATTTCTGTTGGGATTTCTTTGGTGTAAGCTAAGCATTAGCAAGAAATAGAATTTTGTCAAGGACATTCCTAGCACCAGATGCTCCAGAAAACAACCACTGATACTTTATTTCATTTACGCGTTTCAGCCTGTGTCACTGTAAATGTGTGTTTCACTTTCAATATGGAGAAAACATTATTTATTTTGATTTCTTTCCTTCAGATTGAGTCACAGAAATTACATGCAAACATGCCTGTAATAACTGAAATATTTTAGGAGGCAGAAGACCTCCAGGATTACAAGCCAGAATTACTGAGAAAATTCTGCTCTTTTTCTGTGATGTGTTCTGCCAGTTTTCCTGGAAGTTAATTTCTTCTGTAGGCAATCAAAAATATTTGATTTTGAGAAAATATATTACTACAGCTGTAAAATTCACTGTTTTTCTGCACATTGTGGTTCAAGAGAGAATTATGTTTCATTTGTTAAATTCTTTTTTCCACAGTAGTCTTTGAAACATTGCATAGTCAGTGCAGACATTGAATACTTGATAGCTGAATGGCCATAGGATGCTGGATCATCCAGATCAATTGCCAGTGCTTTTCAGCCTGTTTATCCAGGAATATTGCTGGGTTCACTGTAGAAACGAACTTCCTTGCACTGTATATGAAATTAGGTAAGGTTTCAATTTGCAGTTGGCACAGATTCTGAGTTGATGAGGATTCTTTATGTATGCTAGCTTTACTGTACTTTGCTATAATTAAGACAGTTCCGATTATAAAACCAGTATCTGCATTGAAACTCCAGATTTTTGGACTTCCTGACATTACAGCAAATGCATAGCCAGCTAAAATGAGCTGAGGATGAGCAGACAGCATGGAGAAGCATACAGTACTTTTGAAGATTAGTGCGAGATATTCAGGATATTTTTGTACTTCTTGCATTTGACCAGTTTGAATTTTTCAGTGGTGGCTTAAAGGACTTTTAAGGATCTCATTTGGCTTTGACAAAGTGACACATTGTTTAGAAGGAGAGGGAGGACACAAAGCCTCTGAAGATGCAACAGTTTACTCTTACCTACTGTTGATTTGACTGCTTGCTCTACTGGCTTCTCCCCCAGCTTCTTGAGTTTCTGTCCCCTGTGGGGTTTCATAATGAATGTTCTTCGAACTCCCACACTTTTCACATGCCTTCCCACTCAGCCTCTTTCTTTTGCTAAAAACAGATGGAAGAATTCAAACTCACTTGTTGAAAAGCTTTATGCAATGCTGCTGAATCACTTCTCAAAACAGGAACAAATGTTTAAATTATCTCCAAAACAAAAAAAAAAAGGCAACAAAATCCAGAAAAAAACCTTCACACACAAAACCCCTGACCCAACCCTTCAAAAACATTGACAAGACATTGTAGAAGGGCAAAACAACTGTGAATCAACTGTAATTCTTGCAGTACCCATCTAAAAAAAATGCTTGTAGTGTAGCTGCCATTTTAAGAATAAAAATCCATGATGTTCATGGATTCCATCATCCATGATTTCATCACCCATGATGTCCAGTTCACATAGCTACCAGCTGGCAGCAGATGCTAGTGGACAAGGAGTACAGGTATTTGCTAGTCAGAAAAGATGAGTATAAAAACTCACTTTACAGTAAATGTAATAGTGAAAGCAGGAAAAATTCTGGTTGGCTTTTGCATGTTTTTGTTGTTGTCAGCTAGACTTGAATAGAAGGATGTAATGCCTGTTAGCAAGACCTACTGGCCAAATTCCAGTAGCTGTTATTTGGAAAATGGCCCTGATATTTTGGGGCAGAAGAATCTTTATATTGCTGCGAATCAAGTTGTAACAGTCAGACAAGAATGTACTTTATAGCCAATTCTAAATATACTTAGAAAACAAGTGCAAATTGACATTTTCATCTGATGCTCAAAGTGCAAAAGCTTATTATAGCACATGTAAAGTGTAACCGTTGGGACCTGTAACTTTCATTTGCTGGATATTAATTTGCCAGTTGATATCAAATTATTCTAGTGTCTTAAGCCTTGTTTTCTTTCGTTATTTTTCCCATAATAGAAACTGCTTAGATAGCAAGAACCTTAGACATTTTAGGGGTGTTCTATGGAAAACTGATGTATGAGAGAATGGAAGCTGGAAAGCAGTCAATCTGGGTACTTGCATATTCTAGAAGTCTTATCTTCTGGTCTTTCTTTTTAGCACAGGAGTTTTCAGTGATTTCTTCTGATTAAATAAATGTATCCTTCCCTACCTTGTAATTTGCTTTCCAGGGAGTTTCATAAGTGTTTTTTCTCTAGGAGAGACAGTTTCTTCCCTCTTGCAAGAAAGTAGTCAGGTAAACTGTAAGCATAACTTTTTGCTTTACAGAATAAGTAAGGAAACTGGGGGGTGGGGAATAAATGCCATCCTACTGTACCCTTAGAAGACTTAAAACAGTTTTTTAACTCAGTAAACTGTTTTTGGTTGGCATCCCTTGGTCTGTCTGATGTTCAGTTGCTGTTCCTATGTTTTTTGGTTTATGGACAGACTCATATAAACTTTTTTGTTTGCTTCTGGGAAGCAATGTTCACAGTATAGTTCCTCTGTCAGTATGAAGTCTTTCCATGTTTGGGTTTTGGTTTTTTTTCTTAAGATTTTTCCATGCCATATCCAGAGAAGGGAGCATAGTTTCTTTATTTTCTGAGCATGCATTGCACTTACAGACACAGATGTCTTTCTGTATACCTCCCATCTTAAGTACTGATAGTATTCTTCAGTGTATATATATGCATACAAACTTCTAGCCTAAATAATGAACTGTACATGTGCTTTCCTTGCACTAATTCTCTGGAAGCATTTTGGGAAATTATGTTCCCAACTTTTGAAAATTAATTCTTTCTGTTTTCTCCTTCTTACCTCTGAAGATCTAACTGTAATGATTTTTATAGCTTTTTGTTTCCATGGTGTTTTGAAGGGCTTCAGGTAGACCTGTTCTACTGCTTGTAGCTCTCTAAATACTCACCGCACCCTGCCTGAGTTTTTGTTATTAATGTTTTCATTAGATCTCTGTCACATCTGTCAACTGAGTGTGTATGGAGGAAATGGGACCTTTAAATCACACAGGATATCTTGGTGTATTGTGGATTTTTTTTATTACAAACTGTTTTATTTTCTAGCTACAATATCGTATGCAAACAATAGTTGCAACAACTTAATCCCCACTTCTTCCATAGGCAAATGAGGCTTTCTTCTCTACAATCCTGTGAGTAGTTAACCTACAGGAGGAATTGTTCTTCATAACACCTGAATTGTTTTCTTGGCCACCCTTTAATTCTGATTGGTTACTGGTGTACTTCAAGGGTTTTGCTTATTTTCCCCCAGTATGACCTATTTTTTTTCATTGATAGTTGAGAAGAAGCTTTTCATAGTTTAAAACATTGCAAGGAGTTAAAAGCACTGTGACTGACTCACCCGCTGGCTACATCTTAACGAGTTTACACAAAATCAGAGTCCAATTATATACTGTGTTTGTTATCAACTGGAACGAGAAGATGATAAAGAAAAAAATGGCCCAGAGGGTAGGAACTGCATATGCTATCATGGTTGGTGGTAAAAACATTGATAACATTTGAGTTTTGTTTTTCAGTTTAAAGGAAAACTCATAGTTTTGAGGTGGTTTTTACTCAAATAAAGAACTCTGCTGTTCCAAGACTCTTGTCAGATATTTTTACTGATTAATTGTAGCAATGTAAAGGCTACCTAGTACGTGGTTCATCAGATGTGCTAACTGCCTCATCATTTTGTGGGTCATGGCAAAGCATTAACTTGTGAATTCCAAACTAATGTGATGCATATTTTGCCCTTTTTTTTTTTTTTTTTTTAGTACTCTGTGTCCTTGTCTTAATAAAAGTCAGTAGAAAATCTACCCCAGCCTTGAGTATTTATATTTGTAACTTTGTTAATTTTTGCAATTTAGGAATACATTTTGTACTATTTAGTAGTGTTTGATACTTCCTCTTGAGCGGGATAGTAAGTGATTAATGAATTCTGGTTCCTCCTAACTTACTGTGTAAGCCCCTCTCATTGTTGCTATAATTAGCTGCTTAATGCAGGATTCGAAGGAAGATCTTTTATGTAAGCCATAGTCTAGGAAACAAGGCTAGTAAAAGTAATACAAATCTCTTTGCTTCTCATCTGTAGTATTACTGTCTGATAGCATCTGGTAGTAGCTTTTGACTTCCACCTAGGAGCAATCAGTGTAGTAAAATGGCCATTGGCAGGGTGTTAAAGAGCCTCTTGTGGCTTGCTTGCCAAATACAGGTGTCTGCCAATTTATATCCACAAAGGAAAAAAAGCCATCGTCTTTACCACAGAAGCACTCTCCATAGTAGGAAAACAAAACCCCCTTTCATTATGAGATTAGAGTACAAGAATAGCAAGAGGAAAGGCAATAGGAGATGGCTACAAACCCTTGTCTCTTTTGCATGTTGCTGGCCTATAGCATTGTGGACATCCTTGCTGTCTACCTACCATCTGTTTATCAGGAATACCAAAAGTACAGCAGCAGGCATGTATCAGTCTCAGCTGGCATCCTCTACTGGTAATTTCCTCCTGCAAGATTTTGTCATGTTAATATAATAATTGGGTTTTTTTGACCATACCTGAATACCTCTGTAGAAACTTAACTATGACTTGTAGTGTCTGTACCTCATGTTCTGTCTTTAATGTTGGTTTCCCATAGCATTGATAAAACACTTTATTTTATGGAAATATTTGTTTCTTTCCTGCACCCTCAATTTTGCTTCCATACTGTTAGTTGCTCTTACAGTATTACAGTAAGATTTGATTAGCTGAAGTAAAAGAACAGTGTACACAATGTATTAAATGGAACCCATGACCGACCTGGTCTGACACATTACAGCTTTTTGAGGTTGCTGCTTCAAGGGGTTCATGTCCTGCTGCCAAGGGAGCCTTCTGTTGGTGCAGGCAGAGATCTGAGAAACCTGTGTGCTAGGCTGAACACATGAAACTCCTGGTGCATGTTGCTGTTGAGTTGTTTTTTTTTTTTTTTTTTTTTTTTTTTTTTT